>JAQLOL010000008.1:17141631-17158149 GCA_029783665.1 Naso thynnoides
TATAACTCTATATGCAGCACATCAGATTCATGCTTTGTATTGAAACTATGTTCACTGCATTGTCCCTATAAATAAATTCAATTCAATTCAATTCAATTCAATTAAAGGCCCAAACATACCTCCCCTGTTGCACATGTGCAGGCAAAAAAAAAAGGTCCATGCCAGTCTGGCCATACGTGATTTGCAAAGTGCAGGTTACAGCAGAATAAACCAAAGATTACAGTAGAAGCTTTTCTTTTATCTTTTTTTATTTTTTTTTATTTATTTATTTTTTAACCAAACTAATGTTACTAATGTTGCAGCCACAACAAAATCTGTGTCAACATGGCAAAGATGACAGGAGAAAAATTACCCAACTGGAAGGAATCATTTTCTTTTGTTGTTGTTGTTATTGAATGAAATGAAAAATCTTTCAGCTTGAAATGACATTTGCTGTGAATCAGTGTTTTCTACACTAAAACAAGTCAAGTCAAAACATTGCTATTTAACATGTGAAACAGCGGCTTTGAGAAGCCGCAACAGAGCACAAGTGTAACCACAAAGACTGACAGGTGTCACACTTAGTAAATCTGGGTAGGAAAAACCTTGAAAAATTCAATATTGCCATTGTAACAACTGAACTGGAGTGTGGATTGATTGATTATACCCCAGAGTATGCACAGTTGGCACTCTTTTAATGCTGACTGTCTGCACAGTCCCAAACTTTGGGCTGACAGTCCGCAGAAAGATCCGCCTAGACCCTGGCGGACATGGGCACATAACGTTTTTTACATCATGCACAAGAGCGGACCACTGTGGACATGCAGACACAGAAAGTATGAACTGGCCTTAACAGGCTACAGTAGGAACTGTAGCTAACTCCAATTTTGATCAGCATCCCCCTGAGAGTTGAATATAGACTTACATATCAAGACACAACTGGACGCATAGAACAACGACAGTTATTGGTAGATACTTCTCTCTTGGATAATGTGGGACAAAGACAACAAAGTGTGTGGAAATGGAATATCACTAAGCAAGTGTTGAAAAAAACACAAACAAAAAGTAATGTCTAGTGGAAAATAGTACAGACGTAAATGAGCTAGGCTTTTAACTTTCCAAGTGCAAGGTAGTTAATCTTTGTTGCTGGCTTCAGTTTTCCACCAAAATTTAACAGCACAGCAGTTTTTTTTCAATTGCCAGATTTTTACAGAAGCATCTTAAATTGCCAACAATTGATAGATCATGCCATTGGGGCTCTCAGATGGTACTCAATCCCTGCCATTACAAACAAGCACTGACAGTCTTATGTGTTGAAATGATGCGTCAGTCCCAAAATCCCTTTCTCTTCTGAAAAATAGAAAAAAAGACATAAGAGCTGCAGCATCATCAATATTTCCTTCTACAAAAAAGATACGGGAATTCAAATTTCAATTTCATTTAGGCCTTCTTTGATACATTTTTCAAACATGAAGTGAAGACCACTTGGCCAGAGTCAAACAGACAGGGCCACTTCAGGCAACACTAACAGTTCCCCACCACAAAAAAAAAGAAGAAAAAGATGAATTCAATAGGAAAGAATCAAATGCACATTCAGACCAAAAAACAAAACAAAAAAAACTACTAGACTGAAATTCCCATGAAAGCATCAATTGTCAAAGCAGAGGGAAGACCAGAACAATGCTTCCTTTAAAACCTTTAAAAAATTTTTTATCATTTCTTATTTTCTTTTATCTTTTCATACGATACTGCCTCATTTTAAACTTTGATTTTTAATGCAAAAGTTTCCCTATTTTGTTATGATAAGTTTAGTACAGTGATGTAGTAAATATAGTCTATAGTGTCTGGTCAAATCCAGTCGAAGGCTCTGGAAAAAGAAAAATGAATTAAAAAAATTGGATAACAAACCTTTAGTTGTCTGTTTTTGCTTGTATTTTGAATAACCATAATTTTATTATTTTACATTTTTGGATATAATCTAACACTCATATAACATACTTAGGCAGTGTTGCACAAAATTAATTACGAAAATGCCAAGAAAGCACTTTTGAAAACCAGAAGAAAACAAAGAGAGAGAATGGGAGGGAGCAAAAAGTTGTAAGGGAAAGTTCCTAGTTCTTGCTCTTGTGGTGAGCAGTGTGGCAGTGTGTATTTTTTGTAGCTTCCTCTTCTAACCCCTGCAAACTGAAATCCCGTAAGAGGGAGGGAGAAAGTGAAAGAGGGAAGGGTGGTTGAGTGATTATGTGCAAAGGAGGTGCATGTGTGTATGTATGTGTGTGGAGAGGTACGCTACTCTTTCTACTTTAAGAGCTTTACCACTTCAGCCAACATCCTGAAGCGGGCCACTCTTCACTCCAGCCCTCTTCTCCTCTCTCTTCCGAACCATCGTGGACTCCAGCAGCTTGAAAAGAAGGCAGTGAGGAAAGCAACTTCTCAGAAGAGAGATAAATGGTGGGAGGGAAGTCTGCTGTGGGTTTCCTGGACTGAGCTGCATGCGCTGGCTGAGTGTTGGAGTTACAATAGGAGGCAATCACCTTTTCCTGTGTGTGTTTTCTGTCTGCCCTCGCGAATAACAGCGGGAGCAGGAACTGCGCTGAAGAAGACTTCTGGATGCATCAACAAAGAGGAAGACGAGCCAAAAGAGAGGAACAGAAAGTGATAAAACATAGACAGGAGCAGCAGGGGCTGGACTGAAAAGACAGTGAGAAGACATAGTAAGAGTCTTGAGGGACGCTAACAAGACGGAAAGAGATATAGGAGGGATAGAGAACCAAAGGGAAAACTCACCTGACCCAGTTCTCCGCCTTGCCAGGTGGAGCAACCTCCTCCTTCCCTCCCCTATCCCTGTCTTTCCCCTGATATGGGCTGCCTGTTGGCCCTAACCCTCGCCCACCTGGCCTACCTGCTGGCCACTACGATTGGGTCAGAGCGCCAGCAGCACCACGTGCAACATGGCCCCTGCAGTTACACTTTCATCCTCCCTGAGGTGGAGCATTGCCACCCCTTAAAGGACTTCCAGGTCACAGACACCCTCCAGAGGGACTCCCCACCCGAGGCAGTGCCTGACACAAGCCAATCCAAACCAGGCAAGGCCCAGAAGGACAGGCCTTCCTGGCAGGAGAGAAAACTGGAGAGTCTGGAAAGTGCCATGGAGAATAACACCCAGTGGCTACAGAAGGTATGATCTTTGAACTGTTCCCTAAAACAACCCCTTTCCTTTTCTAACAATTTTTGCTCTAACTCTTAGCTGTCGCACTGTCTTCTTCTTGTCCTTTTCAACAAAAGCACGGGATGACCACAAAGTGCACTATCCGATGACATCCGTTGACAAGCCTTCATTATTGATAAGTTCAGTGCTTAGCTGGGATTTCCTGGATGCTTGCTGTCTGCGTAATTGGCTCAATGACAACGCCTAGTGTATGAGTATGTGTCTGTATTTAAGACCGCTGGGATGCCAGAACTCCCAGTTGCATGCGAGAGGAGAAAGACAAGATGAAATAAGTTTCCTCATATAAGAAGTTGCCAAATATGTCTCACGCAGTTAGACCTGCTATATTAGAATTTCCCCCAACTGGCAACAAGTACACAGAAACTTCACTCTTGACTTATATTTTGGCCATTTTAAAAGCTCTACCAAATGCAGCTGACATAAAAATATAGCACGTTCCTTGGTGAAAAAAATTTGTTTATCTGCTGTAGACACATTTCAGCTTGTATCCTCTTTGGGCTGTTGGCCTTTGCAGTTCCATTTTACACGGATTATGACTGACGAAAATGAAATGATGCGATTAAAAGTGGTCTCACAATAGTGTTTTCACTGCGAAGGTCATCAGGGTACGGAATCAGTGTTGGGCAATTGTCTAGGAGAGACCAACTGACACGTCAGCCCTCTCCACCCGTCTCTCTATTCTTGTCTGCATCACTCACAGAATATTTATGGTATACACTAATCCTCAGGCCGATTATAAGGGTTTGTGTCAAGTGTTTAGATTGGCCATCTGAGAGCAAACATGTTGATTATGTTTCGGGGTTTCTAAATGGGTAATTATGAATGCCAAAGCTCTTCCTGTGCTCCTGTCACTTCCTACTCCCACTCATCACAAAATTATCTGTTTTTCCTTTCCTCAGCCTCCTTTTTCTTTTGACACCCTCTTCCTATCCTCAGTTTCTATCTGGACTGTTTTGCACCTCTGGGATGATGAATGTGTCTCATCTCACACCACGACTTGGCGACCATCAGATCTCTAACTCTTTGTCTATCTTGCTCACGCTCTCTTGACATGCATTTGACAATGCACGTATGAAAACACACGCAAACACACATTCAGTTCCCTTGTGCACACTCTGTCTGATAAGCTGGAGACCTAGCTTCCATGGGAAGCATCCCATGAGGCCTCACTGTATGTGTATGTGTTTGAGAGACAGAGCGAAGAGGAGATAGTGAGAGTGCACACACTTTCCCTCATGTGTGCACTATATTATTCATGCATACAGAATATAAAGGAATACAAAAATCATCACACATTGAACATATTTCGGGAACGTTCTATGCAGCATGCAGCCTGTTTTTCACTCTCTCCTCCAGAGCTGTGAGCGGTCATAAAGGAGATGCAGTTAAAATTCCCTTCATCTACAAAAAAAGCTCTGCTGACACAAATCTTGCTCTGTTGCCAAACTTCCTCCACATAACGTCTGGAATGAACACAAAGATCCAACCTTTCAGCAAGTTACCCCCAGCAGGCCATGGATGTATAAATGATTGCACTGTAGGTGGGATTTCTACATAAACATAGGACAACCCTAGAGACCTCTTTTAGACATGCGTGCGGGTTGGCTGACCTTTGACCTCAGATGGCAAAGCCTTTTCAGCACCTTGTGGAGCTCATTAAGCCTATCTGCATAAGCCTGGGTAGAAATCACTGATATGCATGCAGAGGAGCTTGAGGCAAGTGTGCGTCGGTGTGTCTGTGAAACTTTATACGATCCTACTCAGAGCTCCCCAGGGGTGGCATGACTCTTACTGAGAGACTTCCACCCCAACTCCTTGAAAGAAAACACACACCCACATGTAGGAGCACACACACTCATCTAGCATGTTCTTCACAGCAATCTCCAAATAGACGAGTGTAGCAGGATTATATTAATGTTCCAGATTCCTTCTTTGGTGTTTCCAAGAAAAAACTAGTGTTTGCTTTCTTTTGTTCTAACCCCCAGCGCAACCCCACATCTAGTCCCTTTCGTCTTCTGCTGCCCTGAGGGGTTGGCAAAAGGGATGTGAATGTGCTTCAGTTAGTCAGTGTTGTGTGGATTATGTGAATGCAGAAATATTACTTTAAGATCAAGGTGCGTAGGCGACCCTCGGTGACTCAATTTCCCAGTCCAGTAATATTTAATTAAGAAAATACTAAAATATATCATCCATATCACTCACCGCATTCAATTTTATTCTCTATTTCACCCCTTTTCTCTGTCCTGGACATTCTTAAAGTATAAGTTGAATCACCCTAAAAAGGTCAGTTCATCCAAAGTACAAATACATAACATTGCTTTTCGGGCAGAAACCTTTAATGTCTAAAGCTGTTACCTTTTCAGCAAATGAGAAAACCCTGTGTTTCTACAATAACAGTGCCTCATCATTGTTGGTAGTGTTGTTATATATGGTTAGATAATTACATGTGTTTGAAACCCAAAGAGACATAGAGGGTGGCCATTAGCATTGATTTTAATGATTGAAAAATATGTAAATCAATAAAAATGACAAAATTTGGAGATACAAAGTTTCTGCTCCACAGCAACATATTTCTTTACCTCCAGTGGTAGTTAGGCATGAGATAGTTGGGTTTCCTCTGGACAATGTTATGGAATGTCTGCATCTCATATGACAGAGGTGAATGGAATTTTGTATGTGGTGTTCAAAGCATTAGAAACTTACAATTAAACAAGGCTACTCATTTACAGCCGTGCAGGCTGCTCTGTAAGACCATACTTAGGTACCATGATGCTTTGAGCAACATTAATTAGCATGCTAACAAGCCCTTAATAGCAATGCTAACATGCTGATATTGAACAGGTGTAATTTTTACTTGGTAACCATCCTAGTTTCCCTTGACAGCAAGCTAATATTAGCAAATTAGGGCTAAACACAGAGTAGGGAAAGGCTGATCAACTGTCATTGGTGTGGTCATACATCACAGCATCAGACAAATTTAAATTTTGACCTGAGTACGGTGCAAACTGAAAAGATATGTGATCACCAATTTATACCATTTTATCCAGAAGAGGTGTGGGTATCTGTATCAAATCTATAGGCAATCCATCCCGTAGTTCTCATGATGTTCACTTAAACACGCCAATGTCAACGTCATGCTGACACCAGGAAAAATTAGGAGAACACCATAGTCCTACGGATATATCTTGTCATGCAAAGCCTAATTATGGCCAGACCTGGACAAATAGAAGTTGGGATATGTGTTGATGAATAATGTACATCGCTGTCTGTGTATTATAAAAATTATCTTCCTGGATTCTAGTTACCCATAGGTTTCAGAGTTCAAGACGCTTTTCATAATGTGTTGTACAAATGGCAAACATTAGCAACGCCACGTGTGCATGACATCTGCTGTAACGTTACAACTATGATTAATATGAAACCTGTGTAATGTAGTTTGTGTGTTGGGGCAGTTACTGGCTTAACTAATGTCACATTTACGTTTCTCATTATGATATTATGATAGGTTCTGAAACAAAAATACCTTGTTAGTTGCTAAATTTAATTTACCTGCAACTGCGGTGAGCGACATCCCCCCCAAACAAAACTTTGCTGAAGTTCAAGCACAGCAGTTCTTTTTGTAGCTGTCTAATATAAAACTAATTAGAATACATAAGTGACACCACCGCCACGCATAAAAGTGTTGCTCATGTATTCCATTTGTACAACACATTATGAAAAGCATATTAAACTATAATACTTAAACTTAGAGTTCAGCAAGATGATATCCATAAGTGAACAAAACTTGTTTTTTTGAAGTGTAGATGAAATTGCAGCTCTTCTTCCTCTTCTTGTTTCACAGCGTTTGCCATCCAGCTCCTTTTTACCTCTGTAACATCTCACCTTCAATATAAACGTCTCCGTCGAGGGATGGGAGGACAAAATGATCCCACCTCTGTACCACCTTGGGAGGTAGTAACAGAGGTGTTACAGAGGTGAGATGGAATCAGTTTAAAATGACCAGAGCGCCATCACGGAACAGTGTGTGACGTGTGATGACAGAATGGCGATATCAATATAAAAATTACACATGATCAACCCAATTTTACATTGTTGCGGGATCAACATAAAAATCCAAGGTTGTGATGATTGCAGGAGTTCATCACACCCTATCGTGGAATCCCAATATAAAAAAGCCTAACAATGGGATGTCACTCCGGGAGTCAGTCACTATGTTTACATGGACAACAATACTCTGATATTAACCCGATTAAGACAATACTCTGAAGAAGACACTGCCATGTAAACAGCATTTTTTGATCACCTTACTCCAAATAAGGTCATAGATAAGTACGCAATAATCAAAAAAAGACGTGAAGTATTCCAGTTTGAGTAACATTATTGTACACATGTATACACCTTAATCTTACTATGCCATCCTATCAAATTTTTCGCTGCATTTTGTGACAGCTACTTATAATTTATGGCAGTCAAACTGCTGGTCTTGTGAGGCATTAATCAAGCTATGCTCTGTAACATGTAAACAGGAATATGAATGGAATATTCTATAAGCAACTCATGTAAACATCTTAATTGAAATATTGTCTTATTCAAAATAAAGTCAAAAGTCAGATTATTGCAGCCCATGTAAACATAGTCAGTCAGTCAGTCAGTCAGGAGGCCTCTGACACATTCCTAGGGCCGTTCCCTTCAGTGCAGCCAAAAAATTCAAAGACATCTGCTATCATTATTTTTAGATTAGTCAAAATTTTTTGATCAGTATTAAAGCCCTGGATTGACTGACGCTGCCATACGATGACTAAACTCAAGATGAAAACAATTTCACAGCAACATGATTTCCCCCCCAAAAAATCCTGATTACTCTGGATAATCCCCAGAACACTCTGTTCACTAGTTTCAACTGGACACATTCCTCAACAGAAAGCGACTCCAATAAAAACTGTTCAGAGTGAAATCTATGGATTACCAAGAGTAACGGGAGGATTGTTTCTGGAATGAGATTCTGCCGCTGATTTTTTTTAAAAGGTCATTTAAAGGGCTGTTGGCACCCCAAACAAAGTAGAATTCTCATCCATCGCAGTGGGACAGAAATCTAAATAAGTGAGTGAGAATTTGTTTTTTTGTCATTCAAATTAATTAAACACGATGTAATTCTCATGATGTTGCAGGGACACATTAATCAAATGACTTTTTTAAATAGAAATATATGTATGACTGTTTTTAACTATCATAGCTATCATGATGTGTCACAAGTCTATCATTATCTGCCAGAACACCTAGCAGATACTGTATATCCCCCCTTTGCTTTGTAACTGTGACTGAGAGCAAATGTGTCTGTTGGCTCAACAATTAAGATATCAAGTGACAGAACTCCTGTGATTTTCTCAGCACTGATCCCAACTCTGTCCTTCTTAGATACAATAAAAGAGAATTATACTACATCCCAAATGTGATTTATCTAGCTGCATGGTGTGGCATGTAAAAGGGCTGCAATTAATGCAATTGGCAGCGGGAGATGGAGTGTATCAAGACCTCTGGATTGAGCTCTATCACATAGGACTGTAATAGGAACACTTTGGACTGGCGGCCGATAGCTGCCTCAATACATGAGGCTGATTATGATGCAGGGATCTTTGGTTCCTCCTTTGGAATATGCTTAATCCGCTTGCTAATCTCTTCATAACCTTATGGAGGGACTTTTCCTGCTGTCTCAATTGTCCCACAATAGCAAAATGTGGCGATGGATTTATAGAGCTAGAGAGGGAGAGAAGGAAGGGAGTTTAAATTGAAGAGAGAGTTTGTAAGAGAGATCAAGAGGACGTGAGACAAAGAGAGATAGATTACAAGGAAGCAACAATTTAATTGCCGATTCATCTCTATTTGCCCACTTGGGTCAGTACTTTTTACACTCTATTATAAATAGAAAAAGCCCTATTCGGTGGCACTGCATTTTCATAATCCCATTCCTCTCTCAAATGGGCAAACCAAAAAAACAATCGTGATCTCATTTGAATCTTCTTTGATTTTTTTGCAAATAGCTACTCATTAGCTGAATCATTCTGAATGCCTTCTCCTTAGAGACTTCATTTTCCAGTCTTAGGGTTTAACGAGTGAAGTCTGAGCTCTCCCCAGAAAAGTCATAAATATTATTGTTCGATATTCCCCATTTTCTTTATTGCAAGGCACAGGCCATTGCCCGTTGAACGTCAAACGAAATTCCATCGTTCACGGCAGGAAAAGCCGTATTTGTCTTCCAGATGCCGTTTGCTCAAACCGACCACATTAATAAGAAAATCTATTTATTGGAGCAAGATGGATGTCATCCTATTTATACCCCTGATGCAAGATGTGATGGGTTTTGCCAATGCTCCTTTTTCTGGGCTTGTGATTGATTACAGAGTGGGTGACTATTTCTCAAGTCTTGCATACAAATATCATGATGATCGGCTTCTTGATGTACATCATTACAGCTCATTTTTAATTTTCCACTGAAATGTCTATAAACTGCATAATTTTATTAATCTAAGGGTTGGTATTTGCCTGAGGGAGACTTGCAGATAGATTGATGGATAGGTGGAGGCGAGACACTGCGAGTCCCATAAGGATACTAAATTCAATGACTCGGTCACAGTACATAAAAAGATTGAGTTGAAAAAGACTCTAAGGTTGCTACTTTAACACTGCATCAAGCTGTCAGTGAATGGGGATATTACCCTGTAAAATATGGTTAGCACACAATAAAGGTCAGCAATCTGACATCCTGAATAATATTCTCAAAGTTTGCATGTTGTCCTTACAGCTGGAGAACTTCATACAGGAGAATGTGCGCTCTGGGATGGAGGAAATGAAGAGAACCGCGGTACACACCCAGACAGCTGCCATGCTGGAGATGGGAACCAACCTCCTCAGCCAATCAGCCGAGCAGACTCGCAAACTGACAGACGTTGAGACCCAGGTGAGCCATCAGGAAGCATGTCAGTGAGCCCGAGATAACTTGTTTGCAGCCAATACAAATGAACAACTGCGAGGGTCACACCCATGCAAAAACAAATGATGTCACAAAACATTTGACGAATAGCTAATTAAATGTAAATTTGCTGTAACCCGCTGGGAAGCCGTGCCTGAAGGTGGCGGACACTGCTTTAAAACAGCTGGTATTTGGTTCCACAGGCTCTGATTGACACAATGAGTCGAGCTCGACGTCTGACAACAAGCCAATTAAAACATAAAACTCAGTAGCACAACACAGATGTGTCTTCAATCATGCCACAAAGCTGTTATTACAGATTGGGCTGTTTTGGTCCTCATGCTTTTCTTTTTACTCTTATCAAAGTCAATGCGAAACAGCAACCTGTACAAATATCTGAGCTGCTTTGTTCACATTTTTGTTTCATCTGCAACTTCAAAACATGTCACAGGTGTGTATGAGATAATTCTTGCTCAAGTTTTTTATCTAAAGATCAACAAATGAGCTTTATGTGCCTTGTGATGTGCTGTGTGACATTGTTTATCCCCACAAGTGCTTTTATCAGTTCAGTTGGTGGGCACCCCCCCCCTTTTTAACCCATTAGCCCTTTCATCAATGCCCCTCGTGCCACCAATTCACAAACCTTTTTTTTGTTGTTGTTATTGTTGTTGTTGCTTTTTTCAATCTATAGATGTTAAACCAGACAAGTCGCCTGGAGATCCAGCTGCTTGAGTACTCGCTCTTCACTAACCGGCTGGAGAAACACATTCTCCTGCAAACACAGGAGATCTCACACCTCAGTGATAAAAACAGGTGAGCGCGCGTGCACACGCACACACACACAAACAGAGGAAGAGAGTGGGTTTGCTGGTAGGTTTTTACTGTGTGTTGGCATTTCATTTCTGATCCATGATGTTGGTTAAACAAGGAATCCATGTCCCTTTTTTGCAAATTTTTGGACAACACAGGTTAACGTTAAGAAGTCAATTCTGTGTTTTTCTGCTTGCACTTCCCAAAGATCGCATATCATTCAAGGTCTGGGACGAGCAGAGTGTTTCTTGCATTTTTTTGATTTGTTAGTAAAGCTTTACTTACTGACTCTGGTGCTATTTTCTTTGCCCGCTAAGCTGCTCTCTCTACAAACTCCGAATGCTGGTGTGGCTGCTGTGGAATCATAAAGACATCATTTCCTGTGCACCAAAGAATTTCTTTCTTTTTTTTCAGGAAAAAGCTACTTGATACTGGCTGGAAAACATAAAGGCATTCAAAAGTGTAATAGGCGGGTCTACATGTACATGCACATGTATGAAACTCCTTTTCAAAACAACTGAAAAAAAGTTAAATGAGTCCAGCAGGTCTGATAAACAGCGTACTTAACAATATAATGCATATTGTGTAAGCATGTGTGTGTGTTTGCCAGTGAATAGGCAGTGCATGTTAGGAGGAGTTTCCCATTCTTCTCTCGAGGAACACAAGGTCAAATTAAGGCCAGCAAGGGGTAAGGACGGGGTGCTGGGCAGTGTGAAAGGGAGTGGGTGTTTTTTTCTGTTTGTGTCTGCTTGTTTATCACTTCATCCATCTGTACCAAGTGTGACCGGGAGAACACAGTGCTCCTGCTCTGACACCTGTTACACATCTGGCCCTGCTTGGCCCTGCTCTGCTCTTTGGCCCTCGTCCTTCAAGTTGGTGTCGTGGCTCTGACATGTAAATAAATTAATACATCTTCACAGGGATAAACACCATGTCGGGATGCATGAAATTAGAAAGGTCATAGTAGATTTGCAGCCAAGCAGCTGTGGGATAAAAGGGAAATAAGGATTGCAGTGGTTGTCGCGGTCTACTGCTGCTAATCCTTGAGGGCATGGAGCCAGTATTTGAACTGCAGCCAGCTACAAAGAGCGGAGCGACATGTTTG
Organism: Naso thynnoides; assembly: GCA_029783665.1. Classification (NCBI taxonomy): domain Eukaryota; kingdom Metazoa; phylum Chordata; class Actinopteri; order Acanthuriformes; family Acanthuridae; genus Naso; species Naso thynnoides. The sequence goes on from JAQLOL010000008.1 coordinate 17,153,722, forward strand.
TTTTCATAGGCATTATATGTAAAATACTATTGGCAGGAAGCGTAGCATTTTGTGGAAAGAGTGTGAGAGCAGTTTAATAGCAATATATACATATATATTACAGTAATAATAAATAGCACAAGATCATAAGCATAACGGCTTAATTGCCCAGGAAGCAACGTGATCCAGAGTGCTATGTTTGTTCTGTGAAACCCTTTCACTTTTTGAACATTGCTGTGCCGGTTAACCGCAATGCTCCACACTTTGACTGGTCCTCAGAGTAAAATGCACATAATGGAGAACAATTTGTTAGCTTGCTTTGCAACTTTTATTGAGTGTTCTCCCACAAAGCAAATATGAAATGGAAGTGATGTTAAAAATGATTTGAATTGATCCAGTTTCCCTTCCAGGCCACATAATGAGTCGCTGCCTAAAGTGGGAGATTGAGGATACACGGTTAGTGCGGCAGCCGTGTGTGCACAGGGCTGGAAAGTAGCTTGTTCAATCTGGGTGGTGGGATTGTTTCAATAAATAACGGCTGCGGAGTCATTAGTCAAAGCCATAAAGATCAGGCTGCAGGGATTTATGATCTTCATTTGGAGGTGGGGGTGTGGCTCCTGTGTGCAGGCACACACACACACACACACACTCGATGTCAGATTGTTGCCTCACAGCTATGATCGAGAGGTTTAGCCTGCAGGCCCATCTGTGAGTGCTGCTGCAGTACAGGTGTTTATATGATGTTAGTCCAATGAGACTGTCGCACTGACGTCTATTTGTCATCCTCATGTAAACGTGCAAGTTTGTGCAACCTCCACTGTGACAGGTACACTGCTTTTACACCCACACTTACTCTCTTATATGCATCTGAACATTTGGTACAATATTATGCCTTCAAATGCTTTTGGCAAAATAAGTTTACAGTGGACTCAAAATGACTTTTTGCTTTTTGTCTGTTAGTTTTCTGGAACAGAGACTCTTAGCGCTGGAGGCTCGGTATGGGAGGGAGCTGCAGGGCTTGGAGAGCGAAAAGCAGCAGCTTCAAGAGCTTTTGGAGAGGCAGAATCGATTGGTCAGTCAGCTCCAGGGTGAACTGGGCAGCTCCACGGTCAACAGCACCTTACTACAGAGACAGCAGGCTGTGCTCACACACACTGTTCAACAGCTGCTGGCTATGGTGAACCACTGCAACGGTAAGGCAGAGGGTTTACTGTCTTAAATGACATTTTGATTAGGTCGTGTCTTAGGGCAGAAAGAGATGAGTTATACAACTTTCTCTATATGCATATGCAGTTTAAATTTTGCAGAAAGTTAAGCTAATGTCCGTTTCTCTGTCTCCGTTTCGCTGTCTTAAAATGTTCTTTTAAAGTGACACTAAGTAACTTTGACCATGACCCACAGCTTTGAAAAATTAAATTAACTAATGCACGTTAATATATCACACAAAACAGTAATTTAAGTAAAACCAGGTCAGATTTTAAGTAGAAAATGTCCTCTGGTTTTTTTGCTTTGATGTCTGTCTGCAGACTTTTATTTAGCAAAGCTGTCCTCAACAACTCTCCGCTGCTGCAGCTGCAGCTTCACACTGCAGACAGCCTAAATGTTGCTTTCAGGAACCTCCGTGAATCACAGAGTTGAGGCAGAGGAGTCGAGGGGCATCAAAGGGAGAACCAGAGGACATGTTCTCCACAAAATATGGCCCAATTTTACTAAAATTGTTGTTTTGTGCGACTTCTTAAGATGCATTGTTAAGTTTAATTTTTTGCCACAGGTTGCGGTCAAAGTTACTTAGTGTTGCTTTAAAAGAAACAGAAATGCAACAAAAGTTGCTAAATTCAAACTTTCTGCATAAGCATTCAAACAGCTTAACTGCTTGTGCATGTAAGAAGATGTGTATAACTCTTCTCCTTCTGCCTCAGGCCACAAACATATGAAACACCTCTCATATATTTACATAAGAAAAAAAAAATCAATATAAAAGAGAGCACTCATTCACAGGTATGCAACACACATTTATATATATTGCATTCTGATGATTTATGTATTCCTTGGTGTAAAAAAAAGATTGACTAATAGCATCAATAAACACCAGAATTCCATTTAGGGAAAAAGGGGGTTTACAGCATTTCAATTAATGAGCAGGGGATTTGTGGTTTAGCCTGAAAAGTATCATTTTTCAAGAGAAATATCACCTAGAGCAGCTTGTAATTCAAATCCCAGACATTATGTACATGCATGACACACAGACATCGCAGACTTAAGCCAGGGCTTAGCAATACAACAACAGTCACATATGGGCTGGGATTTGTTTGCAAAACGCATACGGTTGCCTTCTGTAAATAAATGCCTGCATGTTTCTGCAGAAATCTCCAATGTTCCCAAGGAGGAGCCGCTTACTTTCAGGGACTGTGCACAGATCCAGCGCTCTGGAGTGTCCGAGAGCGGAATATATAGTATACGTCTCCCCAACTCCACCCAGACTGCCAAGGTAGTAAAGCTTTGAAGGTCGCTGGCCTTTTCTTGCAAATATCACATAACTGACTGTGATGTGAAACTTTTTTTGTATGACATTTCATCCATCTGTCCAAACTTGGCACCAATATCATTTCACTTTGCCCTGCTCGCATAATGCAATGCTCACACACACACTACATAATGACATTCAGACAGCTCATCATTATTATTTTTGTTTTCATGGAAGTAAACAATAGGAAGAAAAAAACTGTCAGATTTAATGGTAATTTGAAGGGGTTTTGGTACAGTGGTTGATGGAAATGCCATGCTGGGTTACTGAGAGCTAAAATAATAAGCAACAGGAGCATAATGCCCTGCAGGCTTCATGCGGGAGTGAGTTTGTGCTGCCGAATGCAAAATGTTAGGAGGTACTTCTGCTGCTTGAAGTAGCTAGTCCTTGCTAAGTCAACCATGGCATCCACCAGCAGGCTATCTTTTCTTTGAATCACAGCTAGCATTCTTGGCTGGGATCTTCACTCTCAAAGCTTTCCACAGAAGAAGAAAGATAAGAGTGAAACAGTTTATTGTTATTCATTACTTTCACTCTAGTTTGCTGGTTGGCACCATCTCCCCTCGCCTCTGTTTTCTCCCGCTCTTCCCCTTCATTTCCTGTGGGCAAGGCAGCCAGGTGTTATGCCTTAGTGCCATGTGTTTCCTGCCAACTGGGGCCAACGTACGTTTCCACTGATGCAAGTAAGCACTCCCAGAATCACTGCTGCTTTCAATCTATGCCATCTCATTCCAGTGTTGCTGGCAATTTGGGTGGCTGTGTAAAAGTGGGGCAGATAAAAATTGCCCTATTTTCGAAGCAGTGAGTGGGCTTTCTCAGTTGGACCAGAGACAAACAGCACACACATGTGTATGATGCGGATTGCCTTTTAATTACCAGTTGGGTAAATCATGATGATGTTTACAAACCAAATAATTTATAGTTTGGATCAGCCTCTTTTTTTATTTTCATTATAACTCTGTTGTGCCTGATTTTGGGAGCTACACATGCACAGGGCTAATAAAATTACACACATAATGGCTTGTCTCTAAACACACTTTGTTAAGAATTTATTTTGTCCCCTGAAAGCCCTTTTCACATAATAGCCACAACATAACCTTTTTTTAAAAAATCATAATAATGCTCAAATTGTCAGGATTTCAGCATTTCATTGTAATCGGTTTGGCCCTGACTGATTTCGTGCTGACTAATAAAAATAAATCGCACTAACAATCACATTTGGGAAATGACTTCAATTTAGAAATTCCATTTTAAGGCCCTGCTTTTGAATTCAGTGTGATGCCTTTAAGGCCAGAAAGCATTGGCTTAATGCTCCAGAGGATAATCACAGCATATTGCTAGTCTGTTCTGTTAAAGGTAAATGACCTGAGTGTCTTTTGACCTTAATTTAGCTTTCCTATTCCAGGAAGGAACTGGAAACTCTCATTTCATTTCAAGCAGAAAATAGCCAGTTGAGATGTCGAAACAGACAGACCCCTTGGGATGCCGTCCACATACCAGCATCTATACTGCATGACTCTTGGGATGGGTTAAGGAGGTTGTTTGGTGGACAACATTCAAACTGCCGGCCAAGGAAATCAATTTTGTTTCATCGGTAATCATCCACATTGCAGGTTGTGGAGGTTGGTATTGGGTCAGAAATGACACTGTCTACATCTATAATTTGAGGTGGTAACATTGAGATTCAAACACAGTGCCTAAGAAACCTGCCAAAGTATCCTCCCACAGTCACAAAGTAGACTGAAAACATCTAATATTAAAAACAATGAAACAAATTCACAGATCATTCAATTGCGCAAAGGAAAACCTGAATAGGTCTAGTTGAACACCTTGAATATATTGGGGGAGAAAAAAAAAAAAAGTTCCTTAACAAATTTAAATTTTCAAATTCTGTCACTGAATAAATTATTCCAAGTAGGCCTATT
>JAQLOL010000008.1:17200014-17210387 GCA_029783665.1 Naso thynnoides
CTGTTTTTAAATGAAAATTGCAAGTCAGCACTGTCCAGCCTTTGAGGAGTCATTCATGAATGTGGATTTCACACATCCATCACTGTATCTAGCTGATGTGGCACCCTCAGACTACTACCTCTGTGTCCTTGCTGCTGTGGACTACTTCCTGGGTGTCCAAGAAACCCATTCCTACAAGAAGGGCTCTGTATGCTCCGCGGTAGCTTGATTTAGTGTGTAAATGTTGGACAGGTTTATGCCTTAAAAGAAAATTCTTCCTTAGGCCACGAACTTATCAATCACCAGTTGTACAGTTAGTTGTAATGTTGCTTTTCATCCTGTTTCTGTAGAGCAATCTAGGACAAGTTTACATTACAGGAAAATAGTAATAATACATTGAAACAACATAAATAACTCTTCCTCCACTCTAATTTTATACGACAAGTAGTACGGTACATAGCTGGGCAGGTATGATGCCATGGGCAAAAAATAACAAGCCCACAAAAATACTTAAACAAGGGGACTGGCTACAAAGCAATAACAGAGGCAGAGAAGGACATGGGAAATAATGCTAGATGACATTTTTTTCCACTTTTTATTGCACAAGTCACAATTCTAGAGCACGTTATTTCTCTAAAAATTCACTGGAGGTAGATTAAAAGCTTAAGAGAACTTGTATTTTTTGACAAGGATAATGTGAAGTCCAGCCTCCGCTACTTCGATCTGTCAGAAAACATAGTGGGGCACAGTCAATGGACAGAAATAGTCCTTGAAACATGTTACAGTTTGTGTGTGTGTGTGTGTGTGTGTATGTGTACAGGTGCAAACAGATTTTAGTTGGCAGAAAGAAGGTGGTGAGTCGTTTTATTTCTATATTCATTCTATATTCAGGAATGCAGTTAGAGCAGGAATTACTTTTGACGAAGGATTGGGAGCTAAATGAAGCTGCCTTTTTATCAGTTTATTAAATTAAATGAGGTCAAACCCTCACATTTTACAGTTGCCAATTTGACTCAGAGGCAGCCACATTTGGCACAGTCAAAGCACATTTTGATCACCAATGTGAAGAACGGAGCTTGTTGAAGAAAAGGTCCAACCAACACTTTAAACAGTAACAAACAAAATTGTATCAAATGTAAAAAATGGTGTGATTTCCGTCAGCAGTGGAGGCCATGAAGTTGTTCAGTAACAATCAGCATTTTAGTGTAGCAAAACAACATTATAACACTTTTCATATTTGTCGCTGCGAGCACAAGTAAAATCAGAAACAAAAGTTCAAGAAGCACAACAGGTTGGTATCATCAAAACATTGGTAAGTGAAAAGGAGGATGTCTCATCTTGGCTAACCGGCACAGCAGTGCAACATTTGGACCCGATGATAACTGTCCTGTTCATCCTCTGACAAACCTTGCATTTTCAAACCGATGTCCAGCACGTCATTGTCATCAAGGTGAGCAACTAGCTCAAGCTGCAGCTGGCTAGCGCTCTCTGAGGGCTCCGGCCCAAGTTCGAGTAAACCATCAACGAGCTCCATGTGGTCAGCCCAGTTACCAGCAGGGATGTCGGCCAGAGCTCCTTGGAGTCAGACTCAGATGAAGCCTGGTCCTTTGACTCAGAAAGCAATGGGTTGTGGATAGAGTGCTGTGCGACAATAGCCTGTCCCAGCACTCTCTCCACAAACATCACTCACCTCTCCAGGGTCAAGGCTGGCAAAAAAAATCTGTAATGCTCTCCTAGCATGAACAATCCCTAGACAGACAGGATGTGCTAATCTTTATCATGCAAGGAGAAGCTGCACCCCTGAGGACAGGGGCGAACAGTAGACTTCTTCTTAGCATGTTAAGACTGGGAGCTCATCCCAAAACACAAAGCTTTTGAAAGAAGCAAACTCTAAATAAACGCTCCACAAGCACTTAAACTCACTGAAGAGGTATCGTTAGCAAGCACAAACAGTTCAGCTAATATTGGGCAGGCAATAGCCTATTAATGCTAAACAAAAACGAAAACAGAGCCAGACTCGGTGAAGGTGTTCTCCATGAGGTGAAGAGTGTAAGAACTGAGAAATGACTGTCGGCGGCAGGGTCACACGTACATCTCCACAGGTCATTTGCCTTAAAGGCGTAAATGGAGGTGTCTTCAGTCAGCCAAGCTAGGGCGTGATATCTCATACTAAATGTGTTGCACCGAGTGAATTGACTGAAAGAAAACTGACTGGAAAGTTTTATAATACGGTACAATGCCCTGTGGTTAAGGTGTACGTCAAAGACATCCCAGTTCTTGATTCCCTGAAAGACATCGTCTTCAAATGTTCATTGCCATGGTATCATTGCAGACTGAGCATCACGCAGTTGTCGAGTTTCTATCCAAATGCAGCTCTGATGACATTCTGCAAGGTAAAATGCCAATTATACTGCACGTTTTCATCTAATATCGTTATGCAAATATTAGGTGTTCATTCATCAAGATAAACATCTGGTGACACTAATTCTCCAGTTGGTTGCCGAGAGACAAGGGTACGATGAGATGATGTAATTCAAAGAGTGTCTTCTGGGAAATATAGAGGAAATTTGGCAGTTATGTTTGATTAATTTATAAAAATATGAGGAACGTTACAGTCTTGCAATAGGTCCACACAGATCTCATGTTTTCGTCTGCAGCTATTTTTCTTCTCTTATGTGAAAGCTTCGGTAGATGTTTCAGTCATGTGCTTCATGTTTGTCATGATAAATTTATTAAATCTATTTTGCTTCCGTTGCGCTTTGTTTTGATCAACACACAACTTTCCAAATTCCAATATCCTACTTTTATTTAGCTTTTTTTCATTATTCTTACCCTAAAAATATAGTAAGAATCATTGGTGCTATTTCCACCTGTCAACAGTGGAGACAGGGACAGGCTGTAAAGATATTATTAAACACAATGGCTGTCATTAGCACTTGTTTTGCTGTATGGTAAGTAGGTTAAATGCCTCAGAATATTGAAGATAGTGGGTTTTTGTTTTGCATTTGCTCAGTGTCTTTTGAAGGTTATGATATCTTACAGATGAAAACATATGCAAATTATCTGAGATAAAACATTTCAGTGGAACATTCAGGAGCTGCCTGGATATTCATAGATTTTTTTTTTCTTTCTCAACACGTGGTCACATAATTAGTGCATTTAAGTATTGCAGGTTGAAAGTGCTCTTGATGATCAAGGCATATCTGACTAGAAAAGTTGTTTTCATGAAGGTAAAAGCTTGCCCTCAGGCAGGGTTAAAGACTTCAAATAGGGGTTGCTGGTGATCAGTTTGCTAAATATTTTCTGCGTCATGAAAAGAGAAAATAAGAACTCAAGGTTAAAACATAAATCAGCTGAGCAGGGAGACAGAGAGAGAGGTGATTAGGGCCAACACTGGATAGAAACAAGTTCAGATTTTTTTAGCTCTGATGGCCATAAACCAGCAGAGCAGGACTACCTGCGGGACGAGCGAGCCAGAGGCCTGAGTGCCATGTCTCTTCTTAACAACAGAGCGCAGTCTCGTTCAATTACCGTTAACTTACAATCAATAAGATGACCTACAACACACGAGTGGAACTTGGCTGCCTTCACTGATGCCTCCATTTTGGAGAAAGAGAAAATCTTCTACTATAGATTTCCCCCTTGTCCTTAGGCGGGTCAATTACATCAATAACTCCAAACAACAACACCAACAGAAGAAAATAAGGTGAAGTAGCTCCCGTGTGAGTTTGGTCACCCTTCTTTCTTGACTTTCTGCCAGGCAGGTTGTAATTTTTGTTTTGTTTTTTTGTTTCCCCCTTTCACTTTCACAGCCTTCCCGCAATTTTGTAGCCGACAGAACCTGGTGTCCTGGCAGTTTTACTGCAATCCCTCACTGCGTATCATGACAAGATGGAATCACTGCCTTAAGGATGGCAGTCAGTGAGACATGGTCTGTATGGTAATGACAGCGCATGGGGTGGGGGGGGTGGGGGGGGGTGGGGCTCTATACCACGGCAGAGCTGGTGCCAAGCCTTCATGCCAGGGTGAGTTACAGAAACAGCAGTGTGCTGAGCGCCGTGGGAGGTCTACATGTAATCACTTCACTTTGTATTCAGCAGACAGCAAGTCGCAATAAAAAAAAATAACTTTTTGGAGAGTTGTGAGTTGATGCATCTGAAGAGAACGGGAAGTGGGTGGGGTGGTGTTGTAGGTTAGAGATGGTGTTATAAGTGTACACAGCACCCATCAATCACAGGAAGCAGTTTTGCTGCAAAGCTGACATTCCTATTTTTATTAAAACGCCTGCTGCGAGATTGTGATATGTAACCTTTTTAATACCTGGAAGTTTTGCTAAAGAGTAGGATTAATAAAATCACACCCATAATCAAGCACTGGAGAGGTCACATATCACAATTGAGGAGCCTCCCCACCGTGCATCATTAGCATCCCTTGCTACTTATCCCTCTATCCTTGCCTTAGTGAAGTTTAAAGGAAACTTCTAAAGCCATCCACTTTCACTCATCTTCAATAATATCCCCTTTGTGGCACTTTCAAAATGATTTGTAATTGTTAAGCCTCTCAAGCAGAGTGCGGGGTGCAGGCTTTGACAAAAGGTTTGTTGGAGCAGTTCAGGCAGACAAAAGACTAAAGACATGAACAGGATGAGCAGCAGGGAGAATGAGGTTTGCTGCAAATGAACTAAAGTCTAAAATGCAAAATGAAGGGCCTGTTCTGTCAAATAAGGAGCTAGAACTGGAGCTGTTTCCCCACGCATGAATATCAGAGGAGCACAGGACTTTATTCTTTTAGGGATATTTGTTGATGCAGGTCATGTGGAGACCTTTTGTTTCTGTTCTGCCAAGCAAGGGAATGGTGGATAGCTATTGATCAGGCCTTGTCTGTGTGATTGCATCTGATCTGATATCTAGAACAGCTGTGTTTGGCCCAGTATAATGAAGCAAGTTCAGCAAAAGTCAGAGAATGTTTGTGATTGCTGGAATGAAAAAAAAAAAGACTTGGCAAGACTACTTATCAATTACTACTAAAAGAGTTTACATGGCATGAGCAGAGTTTGAGGCATTAACAGCTGTGTTGGTATATATTTCAAAAATCAGTTATCTGTGGGGGGAAAAAAATGCATTTCTTAGAATTTGATTTACATTTATTGATTCAAAATACTCCTTTGCTCTGTCATCTCTCTTTGACTGACTTTAAATCTTTTTTTCTCCCACCAGAAATTACTATATATATATATATATATATATATATATATATTAGCCCTCTTGACTGCAGCTGTTAATTGATAGCACAACATGCTGCTGTGGCAGTCAGTGATGTTAGTTTTTAAAGTCTCCAGTCTTTTCAGGTTTAAGTGTCCTTAGTCCTCCTTCTTAGTGGGTCTCTCGTTTTAATTTAAACACATTTAAACAATGGCTTGACTGATACATTGGTTTGCCAGTAATATCAGTCATTATTGGCCATTCAGAGATCTTGGTATCAGCGTTTATGTTCTCCTATGGGCAACAATGTTAAAACTGTTTTTTTTTTTTGTGGTCAGAAAAAAAAAAGCTTAGTTTAGTGATTTAAAATGGCGTAATTTTGTAGTTTGTCCAGAAGAGGGTGGTCCGCTATTTTAGAACTACTGAGTAAAGTGTTTACTGTTAAGTGTGCAGATGTTTGGAATAAAGTTTGCTAAATTGATAGAATATCCTGCCTCCATTAGGTATCTTTGTCACAAGTATTTGATAACCACATTCACCAAATACTTTACAGTAAAGACTGATATCGGATATCTAAACTTTCTTGCTCCCTGATATTGGTATTGGCCCCAAAAATCCCATATGGGACAGGCCCTATTTTATACATGTAAAGCCTGATTCATGCTTCTGCATCAGCTGCACTTGTAGCTCTATGCCATAAGGTATGCTCGTGGCCTACGCCGTTGAAAGAATCTATACTTGTGTGTCAGCACGTCTGTGTTGCTCTGCAGTTACCCCACCAAACGGCAATCTCTCACCACGAATTTGCAGTCAATGGGCAGTCTTTGTAATGTGGCGACAAAGAGTTGTATAAATGTGCATATTTTTGGACTTCCTCAATCACTCACTCCTTGACCTGGTCCATGTTTGCGGCGTGCAGGAAATGTGTGGAGTATACGAGCAAAAAGAAGCAGACCTATCACAGTGCTTGTGGTCTGCTCCACTTTGACATGTAGTTACATTTTTGAGAAGGTGCACGTTGAGCTACACTGCAGGCTGTGGTGAAGGGCTCTCGCCCACACGGAGGATACACCATAGGTATGATGTAGATTCAACGCAGAAGCATACATCAGGCTTAAGATTCAGACATTCTTTACTTTCTGGAATTATGAAAACCTCTACAGAAATAGGGGCTTGATGCCGATATTGGCCATGGCTGTGGACATCTACCCAACATGGAAATGCCCTGGGATCTCATAGAAAGCAGTGGAGGATGTGGCTAGGAAGGACAGTTGGACTACTTTGCTTTGCCTGCTGCCTCTGCAACCTAGAACCACACAAATGGCAGAAAATGGACTGATGATTATAGTGTGCACATTCATAATGGTTGCAGGGGTGTCTGTACTGTATATTTCAAGAATGAGATCCATCAACCCCTGCACAAATTACATTTGTAGAGCATATAGCTCCTGGACAAAAGCCAGCCCTTTTAAGTAACCAGGTTTGATGTGAATGCGCTGTTCGTTGTTAGCTACATTTACAGTGATTCGCATGGTCTCGCAGCTGCACTAAAGCTACTCTGTGACTTTTCACTGACTGTTTTTTTTCTTTTTTTTGGTAATGATCTCTAAAAATAAACCACTAATCCATGGTGGTTGCGGTATCCAAAATGAAAACATGTTTTTGAGAGCACGCTTTGATGCAAGAAAAACACCTCTCCTTTTCGTGAGCATGTCAGATGTGATGAAATGAAACAAAAGACATTAGCAGAGCAAATAGATGCAGGCAGACTTGCATGTGACACAGTGAAATTATGTGGATGGCTGGCACTGGCAAGGAAATTGAGACAGATCTGTATGCCAAACGATTGATTGTTATCCCCTGGCTCAATTGAACACGACCCTTCATTTATATGATAAACAGCTAAAATTAATCCAAGCACTTGTCTTTTGCTTCTTTCCATACCCTCTCATTTACTGGTGCGGTTTCAATATCCGTCATCCCTCTGTCCTTGTGTTTGAACCTCTTTTCCACTCTTTTTCTCTCATCCTACGTGTCGCCATACCATCACTGTCTGTTTCAAGCAGCGGTCAGATGGAGAGGGGGGAACCATATGCAAAACTTGCCATCTAATTGGCTTCCTGTAGAGTCACCAGACACCTCAGCCGTGTGTTTCTTGGTGTTTTATTCATGTTAACATGTGGCATGGCTTGTGAGAACAAGAGGGGTGTCTAGTTTTCGGTGCACATCACAGCATGACTTAGTGAAATGGGGTTGTGATTTCCATTGCTATGTGGCCTCCCCTTATTAGCTGCCCCAAAGACACACAGAACCAAACACAACCTGAGATTGAGTTTAACATGACCAATATAGCCCCCAGTTATGAATATCATTACATTAACTAGCAAGGAGTCAGTGAGACACAACGATTAAAGTAGACCTCTGTGAAGGGGGAATTACTGATACCATGCCAGTTTGTGGCCAAGAGTTTGTTGAACAAGGTGTTTGTTCACCTGTTAGTCTAATGTTTGTATACCAATCAGTTTTGGAAGGTTTATATTTAGTAATCATAAATAAAATATACTCTTTGCTCTTATATGCAGCAAGATTTTCTTATTTACATGACATTTAATAGGATTTGTGTTTCAGATTACAGATATTTTTACGTAATTCTCAAAACTGCAGGAAAAATATGTGCCATGTCATGTCACACACTCACAGACCACACAAAGGCGCAGACAGGGTAGGAGAAGCCACAAGAAACATGAAGAAAGTTCAAGCTGTGTTTTAAGCCAGTGCAAGATGTTCGTAAAGATAGAAAGGCACAAAAAGAGACAACGCCACAAACATGTACATTTTGAGGTCATTTTAGAGCTGAAGCCTTTACGAGTCCATGTGCCTCATGAATTCACTGAAAAGATTAATTCAAAAACTGTGAAAAAGTCAGACTTCTGTCACAGTTTGATCAAAAGCATTAGTCATATTTTCAAAATCTGTTACTCAACTTCAGTGTGTTGACTCTCATCCCTGCAATGCCACCCCCCACCAACACCCGCTGTGGTTTACAAATGCACAGTTGCTTGATGTTGACCATTGCAATAATGAGGAGCTTTCTTCCTGCACAGCACCTTTGATATGTTAAAGCAGGCAGACTCACCAACTGGCAGCAGCATCTGAACTGCACACACTTTACCTTCTGGAAACTCAAGGGGAAGCGAGGGAGAGAGAGCAACAGAGAGAGTGGGAGGGGAGGAGGGAGGGCAAGATGGAGGAGTAGCACAGGTGGAAGGGAACAAGTCTGTTTGACCCCCACAGAGGGACATGGATGAGGTAGTGAACTATAGGGGAGCTTGGCGTAAGTTACATCCTCATTCAGACCCACTCATGGGTGATAGACAGTGCCACTGGCATATCCATGGAAAAAAAAGATTTGAAGGGCTATAAAATCCCTCTGGCAGCACTGCAGAGGAACTCCCTCTGAGTGTTTGAAGAGGTTAAGATGAGATCTGGCTTAGTGCCTCACCCAAGAAAATATTACTTGAGTTCATTTCATACAAGGGATCTTTCTGCTCCTAAGAAAGCACAGCGAAAGTATTGACCTGTGTCTGGTCACTTCCATATTGTACTCTTATTCTGTGTAAGGCAAGAGTAGCCTGCATGTACATTAGTTCAAATAAAATAGAGATGTTCTGATACTAATTTTTTCCTTCCTGTTCCTAATTCTGATACCCATCGGGTAGCAGCCGATGCCGAGTACCGATCCAATACCAGTGCATTAAAACAATTCCTTTAAAACACAAGTTATAATGTAGTAAAATAAAAATATTTCTAAATAACACTATAAAACAGTAGTATAACAGCAAAATTAAAAGCTAACCGGTAAGTAGCTTGGTACCGTTTAGCAGCTAATAAATCACATGGTATTGGATCTATGCACAGACTGGCGTACTCACAGATACCGATACATTTTCTGCAGTATTGGAGGAATTTTTTGATACTGGTATCAGTATCAGAACAATTCTAAATGTGCAATCTTGCATAGAAATGAGCTCACTATATCAGGGTAGAGAATGAAGCAAAAGATGTTGCTGCCAGACACATTTATTAAGAATTAGGCCTACATCTAAAACTTGGAGCCAACCAGCATTTTGCCAGTGACCCTGCAATTTGTAGCTATCACAAGTTTTTGGACAAGAGTTTTCATTACTTAAAAAGGTGTGGCAAAGAGTGACATTCTCATCCTGCGGATTTTCAGTGTACCTACTACAAAGTCTTTTGTGTCTCCAAAATGCCACCTTTTAAAGCTCATCCTCATATTGGACATTTCTCAACTTCATGCTGTGGTTAGGGTTATGTTGTCTTTTATAGAACATTTTAACAGCAGCACACTCTTTGTCACAAAAGACTTTCATACAAGTTTTTTTTTTTTTTCTTTTTAAGCAAAGAAATATGTCAAGGGTATGTGTTGAGCTACTTCCACAAATGAATGAGGAAATCATTTACAAAATTGATGCATTCATCAACATATCAGATTTGAGCTTTTAATTACCTATACATTTTAGGAAATCTGTAAAAGATGATTGCTAATTAGTGCAGCAAGTGGTAAGGGCTTATTTATGCTGCACTTCTCATATTTAACTCAAATAGCAGGTTTTTGCATGTTAAGCTATGATGCCAATCAAATTTGATTACAGTCATGCTGACTGAAAAGGAGAAAGCTGAATTTATGCACTACAGGCTCATAGCTCAGTTTTATTTTTTATAATCACAACTCAAATGTAATTGGCTTCCTAGTAAAACTGTCCCTGTTTCACAGCATGGAGGGGGCTTCCCACAGTTAAACACATGAACTTCAGTTTAGTAATTGTTTTTTAATTACAAAGTCTGTGACAATAGTTAGATGATATCTTGGTGGCTCTGATGGGAACTAGCTAAAGTCACCCTGATGATGTCACCAGTCTAAAAAAACTACAAAAAGCCTGTTTTATAAACTAGGGCATGGTTTATCATAGACATGAGCGTTTACCCAACAAAACACACTGTTGAGTTGCATTATGGGAAATGTACAATCTCCATCTGTATTGGGGACCAGTAGTGAAGTGCAGGATATACGCAGGTATACGGAGTATACCCACTTACTCTTCAGTCGGCATTAAGTATACCAACTTCTAAATCACCTCTGATCCTATCTGTGGCACATCAGCTGTTCCAAGA
>JAQLOL010000008.1:17259519-17282769 GCA_029783665.1 Naso thynnoides
AACAGTGTTCCACTATCCTGAGGCTCTCGGCAGAGGCAAGCTTACTCAGTGTGATGAGACTTGTTTTTTTATACTATGTTGCACAGAAAACAAAATCAAACATTTATGAGAGTTTTATGCAAGGCATCAGAAGGACCTCGGTCTGTTGCAGGACTAGAGGGATATAATTTGCCTCTCCTTACCCAAGCCGACCTCCTCCTTCTCTGGGCACTGGGCTAAAAGCGATGCTGGCTTGTTAGCTCACTACGAGAGAAGTCAGCGGGTCACTGTAGCCGACAACATACCTTTGAACTAGTACACACTCTCTCTTTCTCTTCTATCCCTGCACCCAGACCACTTCAGTCTTCAGTTTTCATCGCTGCATTTCTCCATGTATTTACCTTCATGGCTGTTATGGCCTCTAATCAAAAGGTAGATACATTAATGAGTGTGTTATTCAAGTTAGGATTACAACATCTAATATGTTAGAAACAAAACATTTATGTTCCAGCAAAATGGTCTACCCAGTAGTCATAACCCACATAATTGAGCTACTTAATTTTAAAACTGATTTCAGAAACCTCAGTCAAATTGGCCGAGGAGACTTTCTGGGTTTTTTGGCACAGCTCCTCTGAGTCTGACCAGCTCCAATCCACCTCCCCCAATTGGGCCAAAGTTGATACAGAGCCATCAATTCCATTAAGCACTGGCCTGATACAAGAAACTAAAGCTCCCCTTTAGAGCAGGTCTCTGAACCTGATAAGAGCTGGCAAGGAAATAGACTGAGTTGTAATTCATGATATGTCACCGTCTCAAAGTTTCCCTACCCAGCTTCTCCCCATAGATAACTCCAGACAGTTCTACTTTGTGACTTAATTACAGACTATGGTAAGTCCAAGATCGAGTCATCTTGTACAGGGGGATTTAGTTTGTCCTAGACCTTAAGAACAAAACTGGAGGTCTGAGCAAATATTGCAAAATATCTAAATGATTTTCTTTGTTTCTCATTCTCCAAAATAATGACTATGACTTATTTTCTCACGATGCAAACACTGAGCAAAGTGCTGTGTCTTAATTAGAGCCCGACTGATATGGGAATTTTTGGAGCCGATGCCGATACCAATATTAGGGAGTAAGAACATTCCGATAATGGATATATCCACCAATATTCTATAACTAATACTTTGAATGTAGTTATCAAATATGCGTAACAAAGATATGTTATGGAGGCAGGAAATCCAACAAATTTTATACCAAACATTAGCGTACTGACCAGTAAACACTTCACTTATTACAAATTAAATAATGGAACGCCCTCTGCTGGACAAACTACATGATTGCACCATTTGAAATCACTAGCACAAGCATTTTTTTTTCCAGCCTTCAATAACAGTTTTAATATTGGCACTTATCAGAGAACATACAGTAAGCTGATATATTGGTTTGGCCCTAGTCTTAATTAATGTCAGGTTTTATAAAGAGGTGTCATATCCAATGCATTCAAACAATAGTGATGGCGTCCTTGATCTTGTTCTGTGAAAATTCATTTTATTTTGCAGCAGACAAGGAGCAACACATCCTGTGGCTGTTGTGGAAAAAAAAAAAAGTTACTGCACTGATGCTCATTTTTTAAAGACCGATATAAGAATCATCTGCTGCATTCTGCTAAATAAAGAAAATCCTAGTCAAGCCCTGCAGAACAAACCAAAGATCCAAAGTTCCCTAAATTATTCTGACTTTAAACCCACACTGCTGTCTAGTTCAAGCACAAATAACATATTTTTGATTGCAAGCATTTCAGTTTGCTGTATTTTCAGTTATTTTTATCTTTCACAGAGTTCCTAAGCACTCATATCAGAGCAATGAATGCCAACGAATCATTAAGAATGACATACGATTTCGAGTACCACATTTATATCCTCTGTGATCTTGAATATGTTTATCCAAACGAACAATTTCCTCTTGAAAGGAAGTAGTGCAAAACATCAGAAAGAAAAATTCAATAACACTAGCAAATACACACTCCAGGAGGTTGATCATATTGAAGCAAGTACATGAGATTTCAAGAGCCTGATTAACAGCAGGCCTTTTATCCCCCACTCCACAAATAAAAATCTCTCTCCTTTTATTATAGAGAGGCCGCAGTCCACAGAAATGATTATTGTCTGCATAAATACACAGGGAGTTGAAAACTTTAGACTGGAAATGTGTGTTTGTGCAATATTATGTTTCAAGGTTCGCAGTCGGTCTCTGGATGCATTCAAAAGAGAAAACAAACTTGGAGCTGGATGTGGAACAGCGTTCCCAGTGCACACTACAGAAGCATATTTGATATTCTAGTTGTTTGAGCTTGTGTACAGATTAGTCTGTTGGACAGACAAAATGTGCTGTTGCAGAATTTAGATTTAGAATAATGTCAGACAGCTTAACTCATTCAAAGAGTCATATGCATATGGAAATAAACTCAGGTTTGGGTGTTTTTTCTTGAAATATTTACTTGTGTTTTCCAGAAAAGTTTGCTCAGAGCTTTTATCTGGAAATTTTCTTTTGGCAAGTAACCAAATTAAAATACAAAAGACAAATAGTGCCACGAGTGGTCACTTCCAGTGTCTCATTATATCAGTAATTATGTTAGTAAACGAATCGTTGTTGGGTGAGAATTGACAGCAAATAAACTGTGTCCAAGTTCTCCGAGTGCTGTCCCTCAACAGCATCATCTTGCATTTGGAGTTTTGGGTCAGACACACTTTCTCAGCCCCTTCTTGCAGATGGTGATTAAATCTTTAATTGTCAAGGGGAGGCAGGACTGCAGAGCGGGGAGAGGAAAAACTGGCAAACAGATTTTTAATTATGGCCCACTAAATTAAGATACCAGATTCAGTCTCATATCTCCGGCTGATCTATTCCTCTCTCCCTCACTCTCTCTCCCTCCTCACTCCAGTGCCCCATGGCTCTGATTGTATTACACATTCAGAGAGATCATCCGTCTTTTCCAGTCGCTGTCCAACATGGCTGCATATCATAACAGCCCAAGAAACTACAAGGAAGGGAAATTGGAAGTTGCCAAGAAGGAGCAAAAAATAAAAAATAAAAAATGAAATTCATATCTGAGGATTTCTCTACTGTTGCTTCCTCCGTTAGATGAGGAGAGTCTTCCAAAAGCAGCCAAATAATTAACACTGTTTCTTTAGAAAGATAATTAGAAAGCCAGTCAAAGGTCCCACACAAACCAGGCATATCCATGTTAAGTACACAGGATCACTGTTAAGATAATTCTAATTAAATGTTGAGCAAATCACTAATTGAGGGGAAGCAAGAGTCATTTCATTCTGGATGCTGTGATTTACTTGTTTAATCGTCCATGACCACAAATGAAGACTTTGGAGTTTGAAATGAGACACAAGGCAGAATTCCGTGGTGGATCTGGAGTGAGAAAAACATGTAAACAAACACATTTGTGCCTCACTCAGCCCCACAGGCTGGATATAATTACTGGATATCTGTCTGCTCGCAACTTGTCAGGAATAAAATTGCCTGCGCAAACATTAAGGTGTTCAGAGAATATTGTTCCCCGTCGACTGATCCGTCTGTATTTTTGTATATATTTTCCACATATGCATCAACATGCAATGTAATCATCCATCAGGCACACAAGCATTTGTCTTTATTTTCTGCCTTGACTGTGTGGCACGGCGTCTGTCAAGAGATCAGTGCACTATGACCCCCAGCACACAAACACACAAAAACAGAGCTAGCAGAATAACCCTGATGCCTCCGTAGGACTTTATAAGAGTGTATCATAAGTGAAAGTGACATTTCAGTTGTAAAAAATGACTGTTGCGATTTGAAAAGACTGGTATGGTCAATCCAAAATGTCAGGTCTTCAAAATGAGGGACAGTTAATTGTAAAACTAACCAAAGAGAGCTTATTATTAATTGGCCTGATGGTTACTAAGCAAACACTCTCTCATTTGACACGATGCTTCTTCTAAATGTACACCATATTTGGCTCTTTATCTAACACGTAATGCATATCAATCATACTTTATCGTTTCTGCAAGTTGTTGATGTTTATTTGTTTGAACAGTGCTATGTCTGTCATGCATGGTAGGACAGCAAAAATCATATAAATTAATCCAAATTAAATACAGGCTATTGCTTACTTCACTAACACAGGTTAACTCAACTGAAACAAGTTGTGCTTATTTTTGTGATGAATGAAGCATTGTTTGTGAGTTACTTTAATCAAGGTATCAATAATCTATTTTTTTATGTGAATGAAGATTTTACTTACATTATTAGTAGGACTGCAATTGCAAAATGGTTTTGAAATTCTCATAAAAGTCAGCTGGATGGCATCATACAGGCATGCTGGCTATTGCTTATTTTACTGTACTGGACTTATCTAAAGGATAATTATTATGTATGACAATGCAAGTATAATTATTACATTGTGCAGTTTTCATGCACCTGGGTGAACACGGTATCAATCATCTATTTATCTTTTATTCAGTGTGTTGTTGTTGTTGTTGTTTTTCGTATTTCGGCATAAGAAGTGATTAAAGTAAAGGAGTGACATGTAGCAATTAGAAAGTATTTCTAAACCTAAATTTAGGTGATTTGCAGGAAAAAAAACAACAAAAAAAACAGGCTGAGTAAAAATGAACAAAGTATCCGCTCCAGCGCTTCAATTTTCTGATTAGACAATGAAAAGTTGTGCCAACACCACAAAAAACAGAAAAACAAATCATTTTGCAGTTGCCTGAGAGAGTGAACCTCTGTAAGGGGAGTGAAATGCTGTTTTAAACAGGCAAAGTGAGGACAGCCTGCCTTGGAGTTTGGGTCATCAGTGTGGTCATTAAGCAGACTGTAATGGGCCATGAGAGAGGCTGTTCTGCTCTGGCCCCGGGCCAGCCGACCTGTGGATCACACCAACATTATCAGCCGACGGACTGCACCATCATGCCCCTGATGGGGGGGGCTCTAAATGTCACTGTAAAATAAAAGTGGTCGCCGTAAGCTGCAAATCTGCATATACATCCGTAAGTGTGCACTCTCACATATGCGGAAACACACATTCCAATAAATTCTGGAAACAAAAATCTGTATGAAATTTGGGGTAAATATATTCGTTTTTAGGATCACACAGTTAACTTACAGAATTTTAACATGTAGATAATTTTGAAGTGCAAACATCTCACACCAGCCTCACTCTCCACTTCTGTCGCGCTGCTTTGTGTTGCACCTTTGATCTTCAGTGAATTCACTTTGCTTTTTTCATTTTATTATATTTCATACATGAAAGCTAAAGGTCACAGACATCTGCATGCATTTCAAAGTTGAACGTGAGGAGGATGAGACAAAGATGGTGAATCAGAGGATGACAGAAATGCATTCACCACTACAAACGCTAATCACAGTAAATGTCAACCCAGCCACTCACTCCTGCCACTCCTTCCATATTTTTTTTCATTTTCTGCCACAGACCTGTCTGTCCGGGTGCCTCACTAATAAAATGAAATGCGTTTCTAGATGCCTAATGAGGCAGTTTTTATGCGAAAGCTAGAAATGTGAAAAAGAAAAAAGAAAAAAAAGGGAAAAAAAGGCCAAGAGGTTGTCTTAAAAGAGGAAATAAATCATCTATCCATATCAGTGGCAGTCTTGTATTCCAGCGTTATCCAGCTGCTCATTGTTTGCCTTATTTGCCCTTGGTTAAGTTTTGCTAATATATCATGTCCTAAAGAACGAGCATACGTAGGGTTTTATGTTTAAATAGAATAGAAAGCATTTTTTAAGAGGTACTGAAAACTAGTCTTTAGATGGTGAAATGCTAATAAATCAAGGTTGAGTCTCAATCAGCATCAACAAAAAAATCTTAATGAAAATTAACATTCATAACTATTAAAAGTATTATTTAGCTTAAGTAGCTATTTTACCGTTGTTTTATTTACTGAAAAGCGTGGCTACCTTAGAATAGCCTAATTTACCAAATCTATCAAAGGCCTACTTTGTTAAAAAGCTTACCTAATCCACTAACTAGCAGTTTAACTAGATCACCCACATTGTTATTTAACTGTCCCTGCCTTTGAAAAAATAATGGTTTTAGCATTTTCCATTGACTTAGTTAACATTAAAAGGTTAGCATAAGCTTCTCTGATCTTAAACTTGACCTTTTTATCAACTACCCTGGTAGTTCGCTAGTTATCCTGACTAATTGCACGGCTAACTTGCCACTTGGACCCCCAACATCTGTGTATTTACTACACTACTTCTGTTGAACTATGAAGCCAAGTAGCATCTTCCATCCACATGGCCTATATGGCACGATTAGCATTAGCTTTGCTATTGGAGAGTATTGAGTTACTTATAAACAACAACATTAACACACATGTACTCCAGTCTGGTAGTTAGCTTCATCTAGATTTCCAAACCATGTCAGGCTAATTTGAACATTCTATCTTGCTAAAAAAGTGAAGTGTATAATTTTCTAACGAGAGACACGATGGAAAGCCACATCAAACATCTACTTATTTAAAATATATGTCCTTTAGCCACGCCTATTGCAACCGATTAACAACGGAAGAGAGATATTTTCAGGCAATGTTCTTCTACTTTTTAGGTGTTTACTTTATACACATCAGAGCTCAAATTACCTAATTAAGAGGTAGTCATGGACTGCCTTGCCAGGGGCCTTAATGCCATCCATATAGGAGAGATAAAAGTGTTTTTTTTTCTTTATTTTTGTAGGCACAGCTTGAAAAAACTCCATCCAAAAAACAAAACCCACTTCATCCCTTGAAGTATATCTCTTGTCCATTGGTCCAAGTGTTTGATGGCCAAGCATATAGCCAGCAGACATCGCAACACTCATTAATCTTAGAGTGACTTTACTGGTGGGAGTTAGGGAATTGCAGCCTGTTATGTCTCTCTCCACATCTACTGAGTGCTCAGTGGCGCTGCCAGCAGTGGTGCAAAGAAGCAAAGAGGAGGCTGGTCTCGATAGAGAGAGATGTGGGCAGTGTAAGCCCACAGCAGCTCTAGGACAACACTCACACAGCCCGGCAGTTGGCCAGACAAACTGTACTGAGAGTCAAACTCACTCAGCTCGGCGGTGGGGCTCACTGATTTTCGAAGCTTGTGCGAGAGACTCCACATTTGGTGTGGAGAAGATGTGCAGTGGGGGGGAAATTCTTCGAAATTTAGAGTATCAAAAGATGGTTGATTTCACAGTTTGGGCTTATTTCTTGTCCTTTTAACCTGCCGCCCCTCATGCAGTCTGCTTCATCTGTCATTCTCTTCGTCTGTTATTAGGCTTTCATAGTGCGCACAGGAAGTGTTTTGTTTGCAAGCCAACCAATCGGAGCAGCAGGTCTGGACATGCCACTAACTGTGGTCAGTTGGCCAGCTTTTCAGATGACTGCCAACAATAATTCAGTTAGAATGGTAGAATTCTCAAAGCCACAAGAAACGCATCCAACTAGGTCCTTTAAACAAAGACTGCATGAAAATCAAATAAATATGCAGGATCCACAATACCAGCCAATAAACAGGAATCTTTCAAATGCTTTCAGAGTTCTACTTCTACATGGATACAACAATATTTTCCATAACCTTTATCAAAGTGGAGCCAATAGTAAAACCTTCACATTGATCTAAACAGACTGATCCTAATGGACGCAACATTTGATTAATTTTAACAAGCCTGCGATCTAATTTTAAAATTAAATTAACTTAAAACTAAATATAATAAACCATCCACTTCAATGTAAAAAAGGGGACCAAAATTCATCATGCGTGCTTTTTCAGTACTCAGTCACTGTGATTGATTTGTATGTCAGCAGCAGAGACATTCAGAGGTGAAACAGTCCTTTTACACTGCAGTCCCACCATGCCCTTGTATTCTGACCTTTTGTCCAATCCATCAATTATGTCCCTGTTTTAAAACTCATTTGTACTGACTGCAGAAAAAAAAAAAAAAAAACACCAGAAAGCACATACACATACATCAGCGCATGCACATACAACTACACACAAGTACTGCATTTGCACGTGCCTATCAACATTCCCACACACAATGATTAATGATTTGTCTTGAGTAGGTTTACTCCTCTACAGGCTGCTGTTCAAGCCAGGACTGACTTCCCTCTTGTGATTGTAGTATTTTCATCTACTTGTTCAAACACACTCACATTCACAAGGATACTTGTAAGGATGCAAAAAGTCTACAAAAACGGCAGTGTCGTACTCAAAATGTTCCACTTACTCTAGCGTTAAATATGAGAGAATAACTTGAATTCTGATTTTAATATTATGGGACATCAGTGAACAACAAGTGACATTTAAAAAGATTATATGACAGACCAAATTTGGGACATGATCATGTTATACTTTAAAAATTTGACAATAAACAATGCATCAGTACGCAGAGTCCTAGTTTGTCTTATGCATGGGTTGGCAAACATTCGACATGCACGGAAACCTCCTACTTTGTTAAAGTAAATGTTTTAATACACAAGACCAAAACAGTAAGCTCTCTTTATAAACATGTTCAGTTCAGCCAAGTTCATATATGTCTATAATACTATGATATACATAAAATAGACGTTTTGGGAATTCCTTTTTGACAAAAGTAAGTTAAGAGGATCAATGCCACTCTCATAGGTGTATGCTAACAAGGAATGCAGGTGACTAATTGATTAAACATTTAAATGCCCATTCTCTCACAAGTTGGCAGCAGAAATACTAGTCAGTTAGCAATTATTCAATTGTAACAATGTAGCACACTGGTTAAGTGTTGCGTCTTAATGTTACGCAGCCAGCCTCCACTGCAGGCAACTGCACCTCCTGCTCACCCCAGCGGGTGAAAAAGTGAAACTCAAGTGGAACAAAGAGAGATGGTGATATAGGAAAATCAGCTTGGTTTGGCAGTATTTTGATGAAGAAGAAAGTGATAACAAGGTCATGTGTTGGCTGTTTAAGCCAAGGCTGGTATACATTTGGACTTAAACGTGCTAGGAGAGCAAGCTACTACTACTAACACTTGGCAGACAAATAATACAACATTTGCCACTCCAAGCCACAGACGCTGTGATACCGACCGGTCAGAAAAGATAATACAACTCATCACCGAAATGACTGCCCGTGATATGCTGCTACTATGTTTTGCTGAAGGCGAATGCTTCCATCAGTAAATGCACTATATTGAGTCTGAACAAATGGTACTGAGTCGCACAGCATATGGTGACCAGACGTCCCAAAAAATTCAGTAGTGAAAAATCAGTCCTGAGTTACAAATATCTGTCCCGAATCCTGAATCTTGTCCCAGTAGTCCCAAAGATTAGACTAAGCTATAGTTTTTAGTAGTTCTAGCCTAATAAAACATTAAAAACTGATTATTGTGAATTACCTTTTGCTGTCACCCTGCAGCTGGCTCTGCATTGGGTGCTGCAGTTTGTTTCTTACTGAAAAATGGCTCTTGTTTATTTTTGAGCTGCACAGAAGTGCTGCGAAAACTGCTACTGTGAGGACGACTTATGACTTTGTTTACTTTTTTTAAAAATTAGGGAGGGAAATTAAACCATCCACAAGATGCAGAACTTCTGAATAAAAATAATTATAGTGTTGTGTTTTGACTGTCAAGTGTTTAACTGTTCATTGCCAATGTGACCTCGTGACCACACCCCCAAATCCAACATCCTGAATTTCGCCCATTCTCATCTGGTCACCCTACACAACATTAACATCCCGATTGGAACTTTGCCTCATGTTTTCAAATGTGCACAATATTAATTATAAGCGCTGCAATGTGCAATGTGTATAAAGTGAGCTGCAGCTGTCATATTACCATGACATTACATTAGTTACATGTGGCTATTTCATTAACTAAATAAATTTTTGTCTTAGTCACTTCAGGTGGCAGTTTTCAACAGCATGATGATTGTTTAACAATAAAGACAACAACTCCCATGATTCAATGCTATGTCACAACATCACACTTTTGTTAATTTTAGAATGGAAAACTCCTGAAGGCAGATAAAGCAAACTGTCTATTTAAGTGCATACTCCTTTAATAAGATGTCTACAAGTGATTTCTTAAAGAACACTGGTGATATAAATTGGCATACAAATGATGAATAAGAATTTAATTTTCAATTATGTCTTTGTACCCATGGTTACTAATACCTAGTGTGAAAGAACTATTAGTGACATTTGGCACATAGTCATTTGTCTCCTGTGCAAAAAAGCAGCTCGTTTCACCCCGTTAAAAATTTTTGTGAATCCAAAAGCATAACATACAGAATTAATACCTGAAAAATGTGCAGAATGTGAACCAACAGACTGACAGAGGCAAATGCTGAGATAGGAGCTACTGCACAGTACACCATGTCAGTAGTGAAAGGAGTATAGACATTAAAAAACAGAGAATCAAGATCAGGCAGGTGACATCACAATCATGTTTTCACCTCAGCTTAGAGCAGGGCTTCATTTCTGAATAGCCCTCATCATTCAGATCCATTAAAATCTCATTAATAACAAGCAAACTGTTTTCCCAGAAAGGATATTTAGCCATGAAATTAACATACCTATTGATGCTCTGCTCTGTGCCCTGGCTATGAGTCTATGAGTGATCTGCTGTATTACACTACACACAAATGTGACAATAAATAGCTAAATTAAGGTCTTTTACAGTACATAAAAATCGCAGATCGAGAGAAACTCATAGCAGCTTGCCATGACATACCTATAAGCGAACCAATGGAAAGTCTCATTGAGAAAGCCATTAACTGAGCTATGATGCTTGTCACCCTGCATTTGATCAATGCTTGGATTTTAAAGCCTCTTTTAAAATGTCACATCTACTTAATATCACATTATTCACGAGATAGAGTGCAGGCCTTTAAGGGTTTTAATGTCTTCAAAAGCGAAGGAATTTCTCCCTCATGGAAATATACAAGCAAATGTAACCTGAATGGCAATTTGTACATTAAAAATCAAAGCCTTCATGCCATTTTAAATATCCCTTTTCCCATATGAAAAGAAGTAAATGTGTGTTTCTGCCTTGAGGTTTTGCTCCAGGAGAACTATGTCTCATCCTACATAATGGAAAAATTCTGTTTTGCAAATCGGTTGAGCCACATTATGGGAAACATTAAAAACCTTCAGCCGTGCAGCTAAAAAACATGTGGGATATGCTACACAAAATACAAACAAACAGCGTACAGCATTATGAAAATACAGCACAAACATGGCATTGAGCTTGTATTTGCTGCTGTTATTTTATCCTCCTCCAACTACATGAAAGTAGACAGCTTAACACTAGAGGGCTCACATGCATTGCCATATAGTAGAGCTCCTCTTTGCTCAAGCTTCGG
Organism: Naso thynnoides; assembly: GCA_029783665.1. Classification (NCBI taxonomy): domain Eukaryota; kingdom Metazoa; phylum Chordata; class Actinopteri; order Acanthuriformes; family Acanthuridae; genus Naso; species Naso thynnoides. The sequence goes on from JAQLOL010000008.1 coordinate 17,270,871, forward strand.
GGGAGATGGTAGAAATCTCCTGCTATCACAAAGATGACTGTCCAATGTATTATTGATTATGCTTTATTGTGCCGAAACATCCCTTTTATAGCCGTGGACAAAAAATGGAATGTAACATCTGAATTCATAAGCAACCCCCCATCATGTTTCATGACACCAGAGTGCAAACTGAGGACAGCACGAACTCATGCAGAGGATTTTCTGGAATTTTAGATGAATTTAGCAGTAAGGGTGGGGAGGGGAGGGTGAAAAAGAATACGGGGAGGAGGATTTTTGGAGGCATTTGTTTTGTGAAAGTATGCGCATGAGAGAGAACACTAATATGTGACTGTGTGTGCATATGTACATTCCTCTCTGTCCCAGCCCTGTAAAGTTTGTGCCTCTCGTGTGCACGCTCTATCACACCGCCGAGTCAATCCTACACGGCAGCAGTGCATGCGTAAGAACTGCAAACTGAGCAGCTGGTCTCCCCTGTGGGAGTCATTAGCAGTGAAGCTCATCCTTTTGTCACACACTCCAGTGTCTGTCCCTCACCTCTCAGCCCAACCTCGGGGCCCATCATGTTCCCCCTGCACACCTGGCTTTGCTTCCTCCTTCCCTCTGACTTCAAGGCTCCTCTGGCTGGCTGCTCCCATAGAAACTGAGCTAGATAAATAAAAGGAAGGGGAGAGAGGGTGAATGAGCAAGAAAGAGACAGGGTGGAAGAAAAGGAACACAGATAGGAGTGTTCCAAGGGAGAGAATGAGGTCTGTCAGCTCTCCACAACCTATTATCAGAGTCCTGGTGGACGCTCCTACGCCCTCCACATACATCCCTCTCCTTGTTCAGTTAGAGACAAAAAGAGAGCTCACTCTCACTTTCTTCCTCTGCACCAGTTCCCATGTTATTTCCTTAAATCCCTCGCCTCTCTCTTCCATTCGGCCAGCCAGCGCGACTGCCTTCCTGCCCGCCTGCCTTCGCTCGTTGGCTCTGCACAGTCATGCCACAGGGAGAGCCGAAGCCTCCTCTTCTTCCCTAATCTCAGTGTGGCAGAGAGGCTGGAGCTGGCTTCGCTTCAGATACACAGACCCCCGCTCACTTGCCTCCGCCCAGAAAAAATCTCTATACTCATAGTTACCACTGACAGTATGCCAGCACACACTCCACACCAGCCCAACAAGCCCCACTGCTTGTATCCTTTATGGCTCAGCTCTGACCCTTCTCTACGACGTGTGTACCTGTTAAGATGTGAATTCAAATTTTTTTGTCTGGCTTCTCTTCAGCATTTGTGAAATAGATATTTGAAAATGCACTGGGGTGCGAAGAGTTGGACTGAGGAGAAGATAGGCAGTAAGCAGGTGGCTGGATTTAGGGATGAGTGCTGATCCAGGATCCCAGTAGTTCTCCCCGCTTCATCTATAGACATCAGACAGAAAATGAAGTGCAATTGATCCCTGGGGTAGATAGTGTGAGACACAAAATACATCTTTCCTGTCAGGCAGCTGGCTTGGAAATGCTGCTGCCATGGCCCTGAATTGCAGAAAATTATCTTGATTTCTTGGCTTGCCTCCCTGTCACATACTGTATCTACTGTACCCATTCAGGATGGTTTAGGATCCTTCCCATGAGGGCCGAGACTATACCTCACTGGATCCGAAAGGAGACAGCGCAGATTGGGAATGAACTCCCTTTATGGATTTTTGCTCCAAATTAAGTGGCTCATTCCCTCCAATGGCCGTGACCCCTACACAATTAACCTGGCAATTTGTCACTTTCAAGGGCGTCCACTGGGAGTTTGGGGAAATTGGCCAACTCGTCATCATCCTTCACTCCATGATCGGTAATGGAAGAGAGGAAAGATGATAGATGATCTCTCTCTCTCTCTTCATCCTCCTTTTCTTTCTCCTTCCATTAATCCATTGCTCCACTTAAAATTATCTCTTTCTGTTGGATATGTTCCCTCATCACTACAGGAATGTTTGGGGAGTCTTTAGGTCCACAGTCATTGCTTTACTTAAGAGCCACTGCGTACCTTTCTTTACTAACCTGTTAATCACTGCTACTGCTGCTGCATGTGGAAGCAAAGTGACGTGGGCCCTCCCAACTGGATGAAGGAAAATACCATTGATTTCCTATGACGGCACAGTGCCAGGCCTGATGCACAGGCACACAGGGTAGATCAGCTGTTAATGAATATCAATGTTAATCTAATGAAGGAGTTGAAAAAAAGAGGGGAAGAATGGTGGGCTAGAAGCACACTTTGGAGAAAGATGAGCTTTAAAGAGTTACTTATGTTGTTGAAACGCTGTAAATCATTCACAAAAAACATCAAATATGTGCTATTTGCAACTGTAATGCAGGTTAATAGAATACAATTTAATTACACAATGTTATCACCAATAAATTAACATGATTTTCCCTTCAGCGTAGGGTGTTTTCAATGCTTTTTGACTTGTTAACTTTCACAGTCCTAATAATAACCCATAGCTTTCCTTGGCAACTATTCTTTCACTCAGACACAGGGGAGCTTTTACTTTATCACAGCAATTCTTGTTTGGCCTTATCCCTCTCCAGTAGAGCGATTATCAGGGTGTTAGGGCGAAGCTTGTCGTCTCAACACACACCAGGTCAAAGCAGACTGTCCTCCCCTTGCACTGCAACCATTGTTAATTCTCTCCTATTTTACACCATTGATCTTCTGCCTCTCAGCCCAAACATCCAGGTCTTTGTGGAGCCGTTAAGCTGCTGGACTGTCTGCCCTCTTGATGCAACCCCATGTCGATCCCAAACTCCACATGAACAGCCGACTGGGTAAAAAAAACAAAAAGAAGCAAAGGTACTTGGTATGACAAATGGAAAGACATTAATGAAGAACACTGGTGTCATTCACGGTTATTGGACATTTATTACCTCTGATTATTTTCCAATGCATGCTGTTTATGTGGTTTAATTACTATGCAAAATACACACCTAATTTGCTGTAGGTACATACAAAGTTTTAACATTATTTTGAATTTTGTTGTAATAAAAAGAGCTGTTTTTATATTTAGTATTTTTAAATAAAAAAAAAAAAACATTGTTAAATCCGTCATTGAGGTCTAATATACAAGTCAAATGCATTATATTAAAAAAAAAAATCACAAAAATGCAAATTCATAAAAGCAGATTTTTTTCAGAAAAATATAATTCTTTCCCTATTTACATGAATGTTTAGTTTCTAGCAGTCTTCTCCCTCATCTTCAGCACCTCTATGCTACTGCAACTAATTCAGCGGTGAAAGGGAAATGATTTACATGAGTGTGAGTTAAGTCCATTGTGTCCACATCAACATGCAAACAAAATATGAAATTATTGCCCCAAAATACTGATAATAGTTTAACTGAAAACTCACCAGAGTATCTTTATTTAGTCACAATAAATTAGCTTTTATGTCAAGTGACTTCAGTGATATAGTGTAACTGGCCTCAACCATGGGATCATTTGTTGGAAGTTTTGTAATAGGTTGCTGGACATTGTCTTGACATTTTTTTAAAAATCAATAATATTTATGCATTTATTTATTTGTGAAGCTGCTATTTTCAAGGTCAATAAATTAACTCCAAGTTCAATTCTTAGCCCAGGTTTAGCCTATTAACGACAACATTTACATCACCTAAAACACTGAAAAAAGCTCTTGGAAAAAACATTAGTTGTGGGAATTAGCGACCCTGGAAAGTTTTCCGCCCCCCACTCAACCCTTTTCTACCTACACGTTAAGGTCGGGCAGAGAAACCTAGACATCCTTCGGCACAGAAGTGTCCTCCAGCTCCTCCTGGGGGACGGCCAAGCACTTCCAGGTCAGCTGCAAGATATCCTCTCTCTAGCACGTCCTTGTCTGACCTGGGATATTCTCCTTCTCAGTTGCATTCACATCACCGCTAAAGGGAGAAGGGGACCCATATTTTTTACCTCATTTGCTCCCCATTAGGTTAAAGGTGAAGTAGCTCAGTGCCAAATAGGGGCAGGCTGATCACATCATAGTTAGAGCTGAGATTGTGAATAATAATCCCACTACTGGAGGGAAATTGGTTCAAAAGAAACTGCTGCTGACATTTTTTTTTTTGTAAAATGTATACGTACATTATTGATGATCACATTTTGAATATTATTGTAATAAAATTGATTTAGGGAAAAAAATGCTTGAAGTGAACTTGCGTGCAGTTCAGAGATCACAAGGAAAACTTACAATATAATATGCAGTCACAGTTTGTAAGTCATACAACAAAAACCCAAGACAAGGGCTCGATTTCCATCCAGGCACAGTTCAACATTATTTGGTAATTTGGTGAACACAAACGTAAGCACATCTGTGGCACAGAGTGGCCCAGTAGTCAGGTAGGAGAATAGATAATTGGAGAATGTGCCACAGTCGACCTCAATCGAGGCCAATCAGCTCTTCTTGTCTCCTGTGTAACTGCTGTGGAGTAGTGTATTGTAAATTTCACAAAGGCTGAAGAATAAGCAGAGCGGCATCACAGCCAAACTTTACGCAGGGGGACACTGACATTTTTTGTTGGGGAGGTTCAAACTCCTAATTATTACATTTACTGTACAATGTACAAGTCTTCATGGGCTGGTGACGCACAGTTGGTTTGGGAAAAGGTAACTCACGTTATAAATGCCTCTTTCCCTGGTATTACAAGAACAATTGCCCAGTGTATGAAGTGGTTCAATGATATAAGATGAAGGGTCAAACAAAAACTTGCATCTAATAGACGCCCAACCCTGACAACTAGAGTATGCATAATTTACTTTCCAGTCATTAATTGCATGGCCTAAGCTCTCATGGGTTAATTGCCCTGTCCATTTGTGCTTTAATGACACAGTGTCCCACTGGCCTTGGGTAGCTGGGTAGACTAACGAGAAGGTGAAAAGGCCTTTGAATTGTTTCCTCTTTATGTGAAATTTAACTGCAGTTAATTTGTACCTGCCTGACTGACATCCGATTCAACAGACAAGAGTCAGCTTAATTTATTTATTTTTTTTAATAACCGACTAAATCAGATGCCTGTATTGAAAAATGTTGCTTTTGTTATTTACATGCTGTAAGTGAAATGAAATACATAGGATATCTACCAAAACTGTCAGATTTTGGATATATGGTCCTTATATCTGGTCATTTGTGCTCTTGCCTTTGACCAGCTGCAATGCAATTAGATCTGGTATGAGCTGCTGAAAATGCAAGCGTGATTTTACTTCAAAAATAACGCCAACAATGCAATGCATGTGCATATCTTTATCTGTGGTTGTGACTTTTCACCCATTTCAGAGCAGCCAAGGTCATGAGTCACAAAAATAGCAACTCGACACAAGTGAGAAAAAAAAGTCCCTTGAGCTGTACCAAACTGCAAATACGATTGCATCTGTGCTTAGAGTCGCTTTGCATCACTACGAAAAGGGGGCCCAAAGAGTCTACAGCCATCTTGATAGCTATGTTCTGAGGCCCAGAATTAGTAATGCTAATATTGTAATATTTAGGGACCATTTTTTTTATTTATGATGAGGGGTCACTGGAAGATTTTTGAGTGCTCTGAAATAAAAGGCTTTGACCCTCCCTCAACCAAAACATATTTTGTCTTGACCCTCCCCAAGTGATCGAGGGGGAAAAGATTGACCTTCCCCAACCAAAGATATAAGAGCCAATACTGTTGACTGGTGAAAGAGTGTTATCATAATTTTTGTTCAATCTAAACTCTTTTCTTCAGTAGTTTTAGTTTGTGTATACAGTTTCATAATCCCAATACACAACAGCTCTGCAAATAATGTCAATAAAACATACCTTTCTTGTATTATTGCCTTCATATCTCAGTCATCCATAACACCCATAAATGTGACCAACCACAGTGTATTTGGATGACAGATATTCCTCTCATCCACTAAATGTCACCATGTTACCATCTGTGTCCAATTTTGGCTCACAGCAGCAGGAATGCAACAATAATCATAATGAAGTACAAGTGAGATGTCATTCCTAGCTCCAAATTCCAACTTTGGAGGAAAATGGAACACAACATAATTAGCCTTTTTCACCACTGTAATTCCAAAACAAGGCTCAGTTGGGCAGGTGCAGCAGAGACATTTCATGAGCAGCGCAACAATGCCAGAGGCATCAATTCATCCATTTGTGACAGATTTTAGAATTGACAGGAAAACGCTGGAAAATCTGACTCTGACAGGACACCCTCCTCTTGTAAGAATTACACTCAGGGACAGATGACAGGGGCAGTAAGATGACATCCATGCAAATGAAGTGATGCCTCTGGCATTGTGGCTCTGCTATGAAACGTCTCCGCTGTGCACTCCCAACCGAGCCTTGTTTTGGAATTCCAATGGCGACCCATGTGAAAAAGGTGAATACCAGTAGACATTCGCTAGACACTGTACATGTCCACTATCTGGATAGACCAGGGGTAAAGACTGACAGACAGGGCTGCCAAAGAGAAATGACACCCCAAATTCTGGTATGAATTCCGAGGAGAAAACTATTCAAAATCTGATTGATTCAAATTTGGATGACCCTCCTCAGGATCAAAATTGAAACAGTGTACCCTCCCTACAACTCAAATTAAAAAAAGCATAATCCACCTATCCCATAAATATCGAAAGGTCACTTAACAGATAATGTTTACCATGTTCAAAAATCTCAAACGCTAGCATCCTATCACTTCCAAATTTCAACTTTTTGATGGCACTGAAGGAAAAGTCAGGTATTCATCACAAGTTTGGGATTTATCCTCAGGGAACCAAGAAAATCTGCACAAGGATTCACAGCAATCCATCAAATTCTAATATCCTGCACCAAAGTGGTGGATGGACCAACTGACTGACATTGGCATAACCTTTGAAACCTGCTACCACTGTCAGATTAATTGACCGAAACCCACAGCTCATACATAAAAGATCAGAGTGAGTTGCCCATCATGATGGAAAATGTTCAGTTGGGAGGCCTCGCAGAGTATCAATGATACCGGTATTACAAATGATATCAGTTTAAAGACTGCAATGAAATCGAGCATCATCAAAATGCAGCACACACATCCACTGCCAAAAGAAAGGTTGTTGGTCACTGTGTGGAGGGCAGGCTGTGCTATCAAGAGCTCTAAACCCAGATTACAATTGCTCAAAGATATTACTTTGACTAATAAAAGATTGTAATTAGGTTGACACATCTTCTTCTTGAATCTTGGATAAAAGAAAAGTTAGAGATCATCCAAGAGGTCAGGCCTTGCCTCACTGATTAAGAGATGGGGTTAGCAAGTGAGTCTGTTATATTTGAAAGGCTCCACAGGATTGTTGGTTCATGAAGATAAGTGTCAAGAAAACTTCACATCTTTCCCTCCCTTTCAACATTACCAGTGCCATTTTCTCCATCCACCCTGCACCCATCTTTCACAGCCTGTGGAAAGCTTCTGTAGGGATGGATTTGACTCAGCCCGAAAGCTCTCCCACAGACAGAGTCAATATTCTATTTCTCCACTCTTAGCGCACCCAGACCCCACCCACCCTCTCCTCCACTCCCCATTCGCATTCCGACATTATCCTAAGCCAAAGTATCCGAGGTGTGTAACGTAAGCCTCTGCAGTGCGCCTCATGTTTCATAAAGAGATAACGGCCACTAAAAATACTCGTTGTGTGTGGAGAGATAGCTCAGCATTAGGACAGTATATCTACAGTGAGAAAGCTGCAAAGCACAGCCTCCTTTAATTCCAACCATAGACATCTAAGAAAAAGAAAGAAGGAACCCATAGACTAGCCATAGATACTGTTTTATAGAGAAGTACCCAAAAATATTTAGTTAAAACATCTCTGTATGGATGTTTTATTAATATTAATCTACTCTGAAAACCAGGAAAAGAAAAGACTTAACTATATTCAGAGACTGACTCTGTTACGATATTAACCTGCAGGAAAAACAGAAAAAAACGTGTTTTAAAATCCCAAATGCACATACAAGTAGACACACGGGCAACTTTGTTTCTAAAGAAACCCTGGATAAGTTGTATGATCAAATTTTGATTATTTAGACTTAGGGACCTTTCGATATTTGTAGGAGGGGTACAATGGAGGAAAATAGGGGAGGGTCGGAGCCAGGAATGATGTCCCGCTTGTCCTTCGTTATGGTTATCATTGCGTTGCTGCTGCAGGCCTGTGCTAGTGCGCAAGCTGCCGTGAGCCAAACTTGGATAGACAGATGGCAGCATCTAGTGGATGAAATGTATATCTGTCATCCAAATACACTGCAGTGGGTCACGTTTCCGAGTGTTATGGATGATTGAGATGTGAAGGCAACAATACAAGAAAGTTACGTTTTACTGACATAATTTGCGGGGCTGCTGTATATTGCGATTAAGAAAATGTGTAGGCTACACAAACCAAAACTATTAAAGAAAGGAGATCAAATTGAACAAAAAAAAAAATATTATTACAACACTCTTTCACCAGCGAAAAGTATTGGCTATTAAATGTTTGGTTGGGGAGGGTCAACATTTTTTCCCCAATCACTTGGGGAAGAAGGAGGGTCACAGCCTTTTATTTCAGAGCACTCAAAAATCCTCCATTGATCCTTCATAATATATAACATATGCTCCCTTAATAACAAAGATAATAACAGTTTCCCTAGTAATCTTGAAATGGAAACTAAGTTTGATCTCTGTTTTTTTTTTTTTTTAAACCCACAGAGCTCTCCCTACTTCTCAGCAAAAGACTGATTCCTTTCCTAGATTGATCCTTTTCTACCACAGCTGTCAAAGTCATTATCACCTCACTACAAGTAAAGTAAGTTCAGATTGCAAGTCTGGCCAGATAGTTACAGCATGAAGTCTTATGTGGCTTTCATATCTTGTGCAGCTCTGCGCAGGACTTTATCTTAAAGCTTAAGAAGTGTCCTTAAGTTTCCTGCTGCTTCAACACAGCTTAGATCCTCTGAGGGAGGTCTGCCCTCCCCCCCATGTACACACAAAATGGGGGCACAGCATGGTGAGTCTGTTTGCACTGCTGTTTTTATCAACACACAGAGAACCAGAAGTGCAGCTACGAGCACACACGCTTCCAAGCTAATTGGGGTGTCTGTCGTCATCCAAACTCTTGGGGCAGCAGCTATTGTGTACACATAACCTTAAGTTACATGCAGCTTGTTAGAGAGAAATTGCGAGCGACGGAGAGACAGATCAGGAATGTTTTGGCTTTGAGCAAGTGTTTGTCTCTCTACCCATCTGTGTCCCCTTGCACTATCCAGAGCTCAGTCTGTTCCCCACAGAGATTGTGGGTTTTTTTTTACATGCTCAGACAGACAGATGGAATAAGACAGGAGAAAAGGGGAGGCAGCTAACAAAAGAAAACAACCTGGCTTTACTTTGGGAAGCATCAGGAGAGCTTAACATTCTGTAAAAAAACATTTATCTGTAACAGGTGAATCCAGACACATGGAAACACTTTTTTTTTTCTTCAACTCCTCTTAGCCCTTATGTTGGAAAACTTAACCTTATAAATTAAAAACTCATCAGAGTTCTTAAAGTGGCTTGACCCTCAAAATTATCCGCAGCAATCAATTATTCAGAATCAAACTCTGGGTGCTGATTTAGCTGAAGAACTTTCGCTTAATGCAAAACTTCCTTCCCTCAGCACAAAGTGTCTAATTTCTAGTTTGCATGCATCCATTATGGATAATTGCTTATCCTTTGCAGGGTTGCCAGTGATGCTGGCTGACAATGGCCAAGCAGTGGGGTACACCCGGAGTAGGTTGCCAGTTCATCACAGGGCTGACACAGAGAGGAAAACCTAGCTACACTCATTTACACCTACAGGCTATTTAGAGTGACTAATTAACCTATTACCATGTCTTTGGACCGCGGGAGGAATCCCACACAGACACGGGGAAAACAAATAGAAAGACCAGCAGGTTTGAACCCAGAACCTTGTTGATGTGAGGGCACAGTTTTAACCACTGCAACAGCACGCTGTCCCACAGCTTTAAAACCACTGTGAAATATTTAATATGGGTTATTCTGACTTTCATTTTTCATTTTCACTTATCCATCTTTTACTTTCACTTTCCTCTTCCCCTATTTCATATTCCTCTTCTCTCATTTTCCTCCTTTCCCGCTCCCAGTTCTATTTTCTACCACCTTCACTTCCATCTTTCTTTATTTTTCAGTTCCACTTTTTCCTTCTTTTTTTTATTTTTCTACTTCAGCTTATGCTTCTAGCTCTTAACTTTTTGTCACTTTTCACTTTTGCTGCTCCATTCACCGCCTTAAATTTTCACTTCTTGTTTACCTTGCACTTTCAACATTTTTTTTTTCTCATATTCATCCACCCCCCTTTATTTTCTTTTGGACTTCACTTTCTTCTTCCTCCTATTTAACTTTCACTCCTCTACGTCTGTTTTCCTCTTTCACATTTTATCCTTTCTCCCTTGTACTTTCACATTTTTAGTATACATATTCTATTTCTTTAATTTCAACTTCTTTTACCTTTAATCTTGCATTTCATCATCTGCATACTTTCATTCCAACTCCAGATTTTTCCTCTGTTTTATAATTAATTTTATTTTTCCTTTTCCTCCCTCACTTAAAATTCTTTCTTTCATTTCCCTTCCCACTTCCTCTTTCTCTAATTCTTTCCCTCACACTTTGCTTTTCCCATTCTGTTTTTAAAGGTGCAGACTACTAATAAATTATGCACTTCCAGTTAACACACACAAGGCATAGATTTCAGTTCGACAGGCAAAAGATAATAATTGCCGAGGTACTGCAGATGCTTGGGCTATTTACAGTTCTTTAATGACTGATCTTCTCCTGACCTTCACCATTTGGACTTTTTATCAATTCAAAGTGTGTGTCAGGTCATCGCTTGTTCCTCGTCTTAGCTGAGATACAGATGGGAAAAAATTACTGTGGATACACACACCCAACCTGCCTCACCAGTCCAGCACTTCATCTCTCAGTGTGATTAAATGGAAGACATTCACACATGATTTGCTAATTCATCAAATCGGTACCTTGTGGGATACAGAGGTTGTATTAATCACAGTTTGGGCAAATTCATGTTGGCTTGCATAAAGCTCAAACGGCCATGCATTACAGATTAGTCTTCTGGTGAGTGTGCCTCACAAGAGACTCATCGCATAAATATATTACACCAGTCATAAGGTCTGCAGTGAGAAGGAACGAGAGAGAGAGATTGTTGGTGGGGATGACATGTTATAGAGTGAATACAGATGATGAAGTTAGAATATCAAGCAAAGATCTATGAATGCTTCTTTGAGAAGTAAAACCAATTTCAGATACAATAAATGGAGTCAGAGATATTCACCCTGCTGATTTGTGAGGTTTTCGCAAAGCCCCGTCCTCTTTGAAGTGACTGGCTGTAAGGAGTGCTTTGCAATCAACAACACCTTGCTTGTTAGGAATGCTGTTTAAGGCTTATGAAATTCCCACAGGAGAAATGGAGGTGGGGACTTGCCGGCCATCTTGTTTTCCACACCTCTGTCATCTAATTTGTCTCATAACTCCACAGTTTTATAACAGTCATTAGAAGGTAAATTCCCTTGGCTCGACTTGCTTCAGGAAAGCACTGCATTCAGGGGTTGATAAATGGACACTCAACACTGGTTATTATGATGAATGGGAATTTCACACTGGTAACAGTGCCAGGTGTGGGGAGAAAAAAAATCCCTGACAGAAATTCATCCCAAAAGTGCTGCCAACAACAAATTGGAAACGGATGCCTATAGGGTCAGTTGACATTACTGTATTGGCTTGTATTGGATTGTTGAGTTGCTTGAAGTTAGGCCGGGTGCAGGGAGGCGCTTTCACAAAACATGATCCATTTCCCAAAAAAAAAAAAAAAAAAAAATTTAGAAGAAAAAGACAAAAACCTT
>JAQLOL010000008.1:17284392-17295620 GCA_029783665.1 Naso thynnoides
CCCCGCTTAGCTGCTACAGTTGTGGTGTTTTTTCACTGTCAGGTCATTCTTCATTTCTGAGTCATATTACTGTACAGCAATTTCGCAACAAAAGCTTCCTTAGTCAGCAACAACAGCTACAGGAAGTTCTAGGGGCTTGTATGACAAAGTAATCGATAGTAAAGGTCACCTTGACAACATTACGATGTGCCACTGTGTTGTACCTGTCGCACAATGTTTGTTTATTTTAAATTGTCATGGGGATGGCCAAGTGAGTACAAGTGGAATTTCATGAGAAGATTAGCAAGGGTGGAAAGAGTACACAAAAAATACTTAAGTTTTCTTGATAAAATTTTACTTAAGTACAAGCTAAATTACTGGTGTGAAAATGTACCCAAGTAAAAGTACAAAGTAGCTCATTTAAAATGTACTCACAATAAAAGTTACTTAGTTACTTTTCTGGGGGGTCGCAGGGGGTTGTAATATCATCTCTCCATCTTCATCTCACTCCATCTCAAACGCCACTTTGCTGTCTGGGTGTGTGTGACTGACTGTTGGTCACCTTCTGGCGCTGCAGTTAGTCAGCCAGAGCCAATCAGATGGAAACTTGGAGAAATTGTTTTCTTTGTTTGTTTTGTTTTGTTTTTTAACTTAGTAACAGATGTGACTTAACATGTAGTAAAGTGCAATACTTCAGTCAAAACCTACTTAAGTAAAATCACAGATTTAAAAAAATATAAAGTAGGCCTACAAGTACACAAAAAACCTCCTCAATTACAGTCATGCAAGTAAATGTAATTTGTTACTTTCTACCTCTAAAGATTTCAGCTGTGACTGTAGAGCCAGTGGTGGAGCCTTCCTTGTACCAGATCACTATTTAAGACTTTTGAAATGCAGCAAATCAGTAGAATGTCCATCTACAGTTTAACTTTGCTGCAGCTCTTTTCACTTTGTGCACAATAAGCACGAAGTGAAGCACAGTGGCTTAGTTGTTAGCACTGCTGCCTCACAGCAAGAAGGTCCTGGGTTTGTATCCAGGTCCTTTCTGTGTGGAGTTTGCGTGTTCTCCCCGTGACTGCGTAGGTTTTCCCAGGTTGCTCTGGTTTCCTCCCACCATCAAAGACATGGATGTTAGGATTAATACTCCTGTCAGTGCCCCTGACCAAGGCACTGGCAAAAGATCTGGAGTTGGTTGCCAGGCGCTGCACTGCAGCAGCCCACTGCTCCTAGTGTGCGTAGTTAACTATGAATAGGATGAGTCAAATGAAGATGAACAAATTCCCCGAGAGCATTAATAAAAATAACTAAAAAATAAATAGACACTATTGAGACATCGCTTAAGTAGTAAAACATTCACTGATACTAGTTTTTCTTGGCTTTTAAAAGTAATATCTGTGATTTTATAGTGGACTGTAATAACTGTGTGCTTTGATGGATAGGGGAGTTTCAATTGAATAGTAGCTCTGAGAAGCTCTTTCTTTTTTTTTTAAGTGAAAGTGAACTGTGAACTTAATTTAAAACTTGAACTACTTCATTTTCATCTGTGTGAACTGAACTTTAATCTAGCTCTTGTAAAATGTGAACTCTCTCAACACTGTCTTTGAACATGGAAAACCTGGAAAACACAAAACAATTCCACTCAGAAAATATCATATTAGGTCCATACTCGGGTTTATGTTGAAAATAATGTCAGTTGCTATGCTGACTACAAGCAAAAGTTGACTTAACAATGTAATGTCTTGAAAATTTTTGTCTTGAAGTGGCAAGCACACTTTGCACGAGCGTTGCACGCGACATGGTGCAGCAGTACGCCAAGCTAACATTACCTGGACCAGAAACAAGTAAAGCAAGATCTGAAAATCTTGATAAAAACATCAACTGGCATGTAACATTCCTTTGTTGTAAAATTCTTTAGATTCTTTATTTTCATTTCCACATAAAGGCAAACTGTATTATGTCTGAATCTGACAGTAATTAATCTCTGTAGAAGTGAACAGTCCTTAAGTGTTTGAAACCTCAATGTGCAGTCACTGAAGTAAAAAGCTCAGAAACAGGGACAGAAAACCTAATAATTACCTTCAGTTCTTGTTGAGTGGCAGACCTCACATGACCGCTGACCTGTGGGTGCTGTGACGGCCTAAAATCCTCTCCCTTTTGAAGCAGTGTCAGTAAGCCAACAGGTGTTCAGTCAATATGTGCTCACAGTCCCCAGGACACCAAGGAGGTCTGTTACAGCCGCAGCGCCGGTCTAGCAGTAGGCCTGTTTGTTTGACAGTCAACCCAACACTAATCCACTGCTCTGAATCACACTCAGAGGGGGAGAGGGATAGAAATGCCTGGAGGGCACACTTCTGAAAATATGCAACTCTGCACTCGCATATAGTCCCAGTGAGACTGTGTGTAATGTTACTGTTCACAAGAACACGTGTTCAAACCTAGAAATGTGCACTCTCAGACACAGAGACCCACTTGTGCAAACATGGTGACAACCCATTATGTGTAGATATTAGAGAAACATCATGTGCCGATGCCCATTTGGAAGCATGTAGAGGAAAAACAGAGCAGGATCTTTAATTTTGAGCTGTTAGCTTTGTGAAGCTCCCTTTCGTCTGTCACATTTGATAATTCCAAACACAGAAATGATGTTATGGGCCAGATTGTCCTGTATTTTACATCTTTCATACAAAACCAGCAGGGAGAATATCTGTCACAGAGGATATGAAAAGAGGGCTTGAGTGTTCGCTAAAATACAACAAATGTTGCTGCGATGAGGGAGAGAAGTAATGTTCGGTGGCACACAAGAATTTTCTTAAGCGCCAAATAGGAAGTGGTAAAGAGGTAAAAACAGATTAGAGCGAAGAAATGAAAATGCATCTTTATTAACACTGACGTGATACTTTCAGAGGCTCATTGTCAAACAGCTCTACAACAACATTGTCATAACTGTTTATGGACACAATTTGCGTCTCGCAAATTTTCTTTTGGCAGCTACTTTTATGCTTCATGCTGCTGAGCTGAAGGTATTGATCTATCTTTTATTGTCCACACCTATAATGTGCAACTCCTTAGATGCAAACTTGCAAACAAGATGCAAGTTGGCATACAATGAGAGCTGGTTAGGACAAGGCAGCTGTGCAGACAGGTGAGTGCATCAGGTGGTAAAATTCATTGGGGGGGGGAGGAGTTACATGACATACGATGGAAGATATTAGGGAAAACATGATTGTGGTGTGCACCGATATTATCTGCCCTGCAACTCTGCCTCGGCTTATTATGAATGATTATGATTATTATGAATTATTATTATGAATATGTCTCGCCTCTCTGTGTGAATGTTACTCGCCTCCTCTGTGTTTGTGCGGCCTGTCCCCTTAAAGGTCCAGATGATGGAGAGCAGGATGTGACTCAGGTCTTATTTTGTGACCTACTCGACATCATATTATTTTATATACATAATTATTTTTTGTTATCTAAATTTATCTGTACTTTTTCCATAATTTTTACAATCCATAGACTATTTGTGTCAGAATCTTCTCTGTGCACACAGCATTGGCTGCATGTCTCTCTGTCCTGCAAGAGGGGTCCCAATGTTCTCTTCCTGTAGTCTGACTCATCAGATGTGCTGTGTGGGTATTATCCTGCCACTGGGAGGCTATTTCAGTCAGAATTCTCCCTTTCCACTGTCTCCGCTTTATTATTTTGCAAGGATACTGTCACGCATCCGGGGCTCTGTGTGATTGATTTAAAGAAACACAAATAAGACTGTGTTTTTTTTCCCTATAGCCGAATGAGAATGTGTGCAGCCAGACCTTTCTCCAGTGCTGGTACAGTGTTGTGGAGATAAGGCTGGCTAAGCCAGGCTATAAAAGAAAAAAAAAAATCAAATCTGGCAGGTTCAAGAGGTAAAAAAAAATGTAATTATTACTGAGTTACAGGAAATACGAAACGATTATCTTGATATGTGTTTAGTTGTAATATCATGAATTGTGCAAGAACTTTACAGAGCCACTCGGATCACCCGGGCTACTCGTTTCACAGTCTCTGTCATTTTTATGGATTAATTAAAAACTCTAACAGTGGGACTTGTTAGGACTTCATTTCAAGTTTCAAAGTGAGAACATAGTATGTATTAAATTATGTAGAACCTCATGTCATGTCTTATTCAAAAAAGACCTTGACTGTAAAAAGGAGCCTGACAAAACCTCTCAGTTAGAGTAGTGAATATTCAAGATGTGTAGGTGGTTCACAAGGTGTTTCTTACTATAAAGCTCAGGGACACGATTGTTAGGGCCCTGTGAACACGATGAGTCTTTCAAGGGTCACTGAGTAATAACCACTTAAAGTATTTTTTTTTCAATGGTTCTACACAGTATTAGATAGAAATTTTCAGATGATAGTGATTTTGAAGTCCAGCGTGTAGGACTTAGATGCATCTACGTTGAAATTGCAGATTGCACGTCACTGAATAAATATCCCAAAAAGGAGGGTCAAGGGAGTTTGCAAAACTCATGGTGAACACTAAAGGCTTTCGCCAAAACCAGTGTATGGGTTGTCCATTCTGGGCTACTGTAGAAATACCGGTGCAACATAGAGGGCTCTGTGGAAGAGGACCCACTCCAGCTGTGGTTATGTTCATTCAAGGGTAATGAAAACACAAAAATTATATATATATATATATTCAGTTTATTCTGTACAGTGTCATATGAGTTTAAAGAATCCGTTATGGTTCTATTAAGCCCTTCTACTTTGAAAGTGTTCTGTGTCCCTTTTTTAACCCTCTTTTCTCAGCTTCTAATCCCTCCAGCTTTGGGTCAGCTAACTTCTCACTAACCATCCTCCTCAAACTGATTTGAGTGAACAACCATAGCTGCACACTTCCAGCTATGCACACTCATCCCCCTGGATGAGCACTCTGTGACCCAAAGATGGCTCGACAGATGAATTATATTCCTGTTGACGGCGCCTGGCTGCTGGGCTTGAAGCAGAAGCGTTTGATAAAGGCATGTCAAAACAGTTGTAGAGTTCTTGAACTAAGAAGTCCACTCTTGGGGAGGGCCAAGATCATGTCGGCCTTGGAGCTGTTTCACGCATGGAAAAGGATTGTGTGTTCCCTCGAGGTGTTGAGAGAAAAGAGAGGAGAAGGGCCACACTTTCGCATGCAATGATGTTTTGTTTTGATCCTTAGAAAGCTAAATTCCGTTAGTTTGCTTGAAGCTCCGCAGAAATATTCTGATTAACTGCTCTCTGGTGACCTTGCTACAGTCTGAGTGTGTTTGTGTGTGTTGGGGGATGGAAATAAAAAAAGGTGGGGGCTTCTATAAGTGCAGAGCAGCTTAAGTTTAATTGCTTGTGGTGGCAGTCAAAGTCAATATGCTGGTCAATGGCCCGTGCATCCCGCAGGTTCATTTCCCCATAATTACTCTACATGCGGCCGGCCAATGCATAAGTCTGTCATCATTAAAATATTAAGAATAGGTTAGGTAAGGAGGAGGGCAGGAAGAATGAGGGAACAAATGCAAAAGGAATGAATGAATCAATACTGCAGACAGGAGGAAGAGATGACCTGGCACAGCAGAGGCACAGGGATGAGTATTTGGCAGGTCAGTGGTTTGTCCCATGCAGGCATAATCATATGGAAAAAAAACAAACAGTGTTGTAGAAGTTCACACTTCACAAGTGCCAGCTCAAAGTTTACTTCACAAAGATTAGAATGAAGTTATCCACATTTATACTTCACAGCCAAAAAATTTACTGGTTTGTGTTTTTCGTGAAATTTGAAGCAAAATTTGGCATTCAGACTTGTTTCTCAGACTTTCATGAAAATCGTGACATTTTACTCTCATTAAAGAACACCTTTGCAACTGCATTTAAATATCAGTTCAACAACTCTAGTGAAACATCACGCAAATGAACCCCCAAAAGCTGGAGTAGGCAACATTTGAAAATTTTGCTAAATTTTTCTACGGTTGCTACATTACTAGTGAGGTGTGTGAGGCCTTTTTGCCATTTCTGAAAATTGGACTGAGCCTTGTTCAGAGGTGCAACATACATCACCAAAAATGGCTCAAATGAAAGGATGTCTTTGTCTAGTAACTAACAGCTAATTTCAGATTTAATGCCAGCTGTTTGTGTTTTCTTTTTTTTTTTCCCTTGGAATGCTCAAGTTGAAATTGAAATGCATATACCAAAGGCAGACACAACAGTGACTGACTCGTACAGTACTATCCGACAGCCCATATAGAGTGACAAGGACAGTAGCAACACTGCAGCAAATAACATTTTACTAAATTTATTTTGATGCAACTGCCAAAGGCTTTCCCACCTTTGAGCAAATGGAAAAAACTTTTTTTGTGATAATAAAGACATTTGATCAGATTTGCCTTTTTCATTCTATCCTCCTGATTCAGTTCAGTTCAGTTTGAGATTAAATTACCTGGATGAATTGACAGAAACGAAACTGAGCACCAGCTCAGCTCATTACTGTTCCCCTGACCCTGCTGAATTGCAACATAATGCAAAACTACTATAAAGTGTGTGTGTGTGTGTGTGTGTGTGTGTGTGTGTGTGTGTGTGTGTGTGTGCGTGTGTCTGCACTCGTGCACATCTGTGCATGTTCACTGTGGTGTAGCCATGTGTTCGGCAGTCGCTGAGTGTAATCCTCGCCCTTTACCAGCTGCCCACAGGTCTTTCAAAAACGTCTCACTCGAATTAAAAACAGGTGGACACAGTTTGATTAGCTTGTTAAAACACACCTGCTACTGAAGGGCGAGGCATAATACACACACATTGTGTGCGCACATTTACACACACTTTACACACTTTCACACAGGCACAAAAAAAAACTTACTGGTGCTTGTGGGGCCAAGATAAATATTATGGGAGGAAAATTTGGCTGAATTAAAGCACTTCTACAGTAAGAGACTACAATGTTGAGCTCCCTAATACTCCTGGGTGACAATTATACAAAAAAATAGAGATAAAACAGACTTTACAGGCTCACAGTCAATTCTTCTGTGTTGTTGCTCATTTTATTCAGGTTAGCTTCTGTTTTGAAATGTTGTGGTTACATGCTCTTTTAAGTTAGGTCATTTTACTTTTATCTGCTGTAACAAGACAAGTTTACTCCCTAAATATGAGCTGTCAAACTGCTAGCATAACTCCACAAAGAATGAAAGGAAGGAGACCAAACAATTTATACTGACAGTAAGATTTTTTCTATAGCAATACAAAACAGTAAATACTAAAGTTAATGTGAGAACTCAAAAAATATCAAAAATTCTGAATGCTTTTTGGACGTGTTTAACACTTGAGTCTATGTTAAAAAAAAATACTGTGAACTGTCTTTATTATGGAGATCAGCCATTAAGCTTTCATTTTTTTGTCCTGTTATTATATGAGGCAGTCTTGTGTTTTCACTTCTTGGTTTGTAAAACTGAACTCACTCAATCAGTCATTCAGTCAAAGTTCAAACATTTAAATTTAGAAATTTTGTTAAACTAATGGACTGTAATGCAGACAATAATGCCCACAATCCACATGACATCAGTACTAAAATATCTAATATCTTCAACCTTGTCTCTCCTGCATGTAATCACTTTCAGCATTTCACCACCAATGTCACATGCACGCTCTGATCGTGTCCAGCCTTGAGCAACTATTGAGAAGAGGTTTTTAAATTGCTGAGGACATTTTGGAATCAAGAGTTACACAGAGTCTGCTCACAGCTTTGTTCTATCGTTTGCTCTTCCTCTTTGTCTGCACCTAAGAAACACAGCTGAGCCTTTTTGAATATTCTGATGACTGACTGCTTAACACAAGGACAAAACATCCTCGTTCTCTCCT
Source organism: Naso thynnoides (assembly GCA_029783665.1). Taxonomy (NCBI): domain Eukaryota; kingdom Metazoa; phylum Chordata; class Actinopteri; order Acanthuriformes; family Acanthuridae; genus Naso; species Naso thynnoides. Next base: position 17,292,214 of record JAQLOL010000008.1, read on the forward strand.
GTATCGCCCAGTTCAACTATCTTTTCATTTTCAAACTAGAAAAAACAAACAAACCTCACTCTTGAAGGATCATCGACGGAAATCTTGAGTGTATTTTAAAAGTTCTGAATATGTCAGAGGAAGTAGAACCTGCTCCTTTCCTTTCAATACACAGTGCGAGGTGCAACTTCTGCACAACAATTCTGCCCTTGTGTGTCCCCGTCCCTTCGTTATGTTTTGTACAATTATTTTCTTGATCAAAAACTTGCTGCTTGCTCTTTTATTTAACTTTTTCATTACAATTTTTTATGATAACCTCAAGATGTCATGGTGTTGGTTGTCACATCTTTTCCCTGTAAATACTCTGCGCGAAACTAAATGAATTAAAGAAGAGCAAAAAAAAAAAAAAAAGACGGTATAATGATTCAGCAAGTATCTCAGTTTTATGGTGTGCTATGATGTTCCCGCTGGCTGCATTTAAAGGCACGACAGACATCCTCTGCAAAAGCATTTTATGGTATGCCAGCAGGTTAACAGCTATTTAAAAGGCCATTTAGTCATTGTTACATTTAAACGTTCTCAAACATGAAGCGTTTTATTTCTGTGTCAGCCTTTACTCCAGTGACCAGCATGTAAATGTGTGTGCGCGTGTGTGTGTGTGTGTGTGTGGTGGCAGCTGAGTTTGTACAATATTGCAGAGTAATTCCCCACCATCACCAATGAGACAGGGGCTATTGAACCCTGGCATTCCATGTTTTTAATGCCCATTTATGCATCAAATGTACCTTTGGAAGATAATAAGACGCCATAATAGATTTTTATGAAAGTGCATTACATTGGAGAGGAGCCAGTGCATGTAAACCCTCCCCCCCCTTTCCCCTTTTCTCACCGTTCAACAAATCCCTTTCAAGCAGCTTTGCTCTGGGTCCATAAAACTTCTCCATATGAATATTTAATGTGCAACTCATGTAATGCAAATTCCACTTAGTTTTATTTTTTTTTCCTTTTCCCAGTCCATTATTTTGCCCAACTGCTGCGACAGAACTCACAGGACTCACTTGTGGGCATCCAAAAGCTTTGCACAAACACTGCCATTACAGCAGAGACTTGGCTTAAGTGCAAAAATACACAAGAGAGCAGATATAGATTTTATGCATGGTTTAGCATTGTTTGAATTTGTCGGATGTTAATGCAGACAACATGTTTTAATTATCATGCAAATGAATTTTTGCTTTAGAAATAACCATTTTGAGTCATTTAGGTTGGAGGAAATCTTCGGGTAGAAGCAGGGCTGGCGCGTGCTCCTCCGCCGCTCTGGGCAAAAAACAATCGTGCCGCTTCTCTGTTTGCAACACAATACAGCAGCAACACACAAACGTGAATATGCCAGACACATACAACACATCATCTAGTGCAATGAGTCTAGGAGGAGCAGAACGAACCAGCGTAAAGAAAAGTCCACTGACCACCTGTGGAGCGGGGCTCTGTGTGCAAATTGCCTAAGCACCTTGACAAGCAGTGTAGCTCTGGCACGCGCTCTGAAGTGTTAAGAATAAATTTAACGTATACCAGAGTCCAAAAACTGCGATAAATGTGACGTGATCATTTCATACCCATATTTTTCAGGCAGATATCCACTTCATCCCTGTGTGCTGAGGAGTGCGAAGATGAGCTGCTTGTCTAATAAGAAAAAAAAAAAAAAAGAAAAAGCTGCACATGATTAAACACTCAGTGAATCGCTCAGTGTAGAAACAGTGGTGACTACCCACTAAACGTGCTGGCACACACCTGCACAAATATCAGCAGTTGTCAGTTGATGGCTGACGGTGGCCAGTTGGAAAATTTTAGCACATCGCCCAGCACTATTATCAGTCTGCTGCCCGTGCCAAAGTGTCGCTTTAGGCAGTTGCCTACTTCACCTATATGGACACACTGGCCCTGGGTAAAAGCCACAAAACACCCTTTTGGCTTACTACTTGATGATGTTTAAACACTTAAAACAATTCTCCATTTACCTCTTGATGCAGCAGAAAAAAATATTAAGGTCATAAAATCATTATGTGAGAATCATTAAGGTAACATAAACTGAAGAAACAGTTCAACACCACATGCTTATTTAGTTTTTTGCAGAAGTAGGTGAAGAGTTAATTGCCACTCTCAGTTTTCATTTATGAAGTCAGAGCCAGAAGGCAATTAGCTTAGCTGAGCATAAACTGGGCTAAATTTAATATTTGTTCAAAGCACACATCATACTGTGTTGTATTCGTATGATGGCCCAACTGTAAAAGATGCAAAATAACTAAAACAAATGAAATTTGAAATTAATGCACAGAATTTGAAGAAGAAGAAGAACAAAAAAGAGACTAGACAACACATGAAATATGACCAAATACAAAACACAAAGGATCAAGACTGTATTCAGATATATAGAAACCTGCAAGCTGCAAACAACTGTTTACTGCCTCCACCGGCTAATTTTGACAGAGAATTGTGCAGAATTTTGAAAATTACTGGACCTCTCCACATGCTATTTTTTTTGTTATTTTATTGCTCTGATTAATAAATGTTGTGACATCAGTGCTACAGAAACCCGTATGGGATTTCAACTCATCGAAATGGCGATGCATCCATAAACTGTGGCGCCACCAAATCGCACAAATTTCTTGTTATTTAATTTATTTAAGCATGTGACTTTTGAAAAGCTAAATTTGTTTTTACTGGTAAGAGATTTCATGGCACACATGCTCTCTCTATCTCTCTCTATCTCTCTCTCTCTTTTATTTTTTTATTCCTTTTTAACTCTCTTTACATGAAAACTGAAACTGCAGAAAAACAGATTTAGTTGCTGAGTTCTCAAATCAAAACATGGTCCGAGTAGGAGTAGGTTGTGGGATGCACTTCATAATACTTTTGGTGTGGGCTGGTAATTTAAAATAATAGTTGTACAAATGCTTTTGTTGCATGTTGAACTTGAGTTTACAGCAGCCAGGTGCATGTCACGATGGCAACAAGAACGTTTAAAGATAATGTGCCAAAAACGTAGGGTAACTGCACATTAAACCAACAGAAGAGTGAGCAGTAATTAGACCTAACTAGACAAACAATTTGTGAGAAATGGGGAAAAAATTTTCAAAACAATCATTAACAATGATTACAGCACCACCATGATTATTAAAGTTGGGGTAGGCAGTTCATTCTTGGTGTCACTGGGCAATAATTGTATCAAAACCTTTTAGCATATTGTAATTCAGGTGGTCTGAAAGAACAGTAGATGTCTGCACCTCTCCTTGGCCCTCTATTCAAAATGTCAGGGGGTACAATTTCAATCAATCACTGTAATTTTAGAGAATATGTGTTCCTATTGGCTGCTCTACTCTACTACTCTACTCTACTACTCTTTATTGTGTTGTATTGTGTTCTGCTTTAAT
>JAQLOL010000008.1:17347631-17360995 GCA_029783665.1 Naso thynnoides
TTGGTATCAAACATACAGCAAACTCATGCTAACACAAATAAACATTTTATGTCTGAAAATGAGTAAGCAGAAGTTTGACACTTACCCCTTATTTTAAACAATCTTAAGACAAACACACATATAGCTTGTTTTTGTTTTTGTTTATTTCTCTTTATTTTTCCTCAGCTTCTCGCTCAAGTATTTACTCATTTTATTATTTGGGTAAATCAAACATGATCCCAATTTCAAGTTTAGCTATAGGAAATAATATCAAGGCGACCAGAACGTGATGTCACTAAGAAACAAAACAAGACAAAACAACCTGCGTACTGAGCCAGTTCCTTCTCGTATCCATGCAGTCTGTTGTTTGCACATATTTAAAGTTGTACTTTTTGTCTCCTGTGTCCACATTGAGATCTGATTGCAATCCATATAAGGTCCCACCCTCTTCTTCACCTTCCTTCACTAAGCTTAGCCCTTGAACCCACATTGGCCAATCATAGCGTAGCATCTGCCATCTCTGGCTCTGGCCAGGGTCCCAGCGCTGCAGGGTACGACAACTACACATCTATGCTTTACTGGAAGTCATGCAATCTTTTTCAGATTTTCTTAAATGTCAGGCCGATTCTGTGGATTTCAAGCTTGTCATGGTTTTCACGTTGTGTTGGTAGCACTTTTCATGTTGACTCGTTGTTCAAAGGAGATTCGCTCTTTCCCTTTTAAAATCAAAGGCTGAAAAGTGTAACATTATGCTGTAGGCAGAACTGTTTGGAGATTCTAATTCCCTGTTATTAGTAGGTCAACTTAAGTTACTTGTATTTATCCAAGGTGCCAGCAAGCCTGGCAGCTAAGTTAAAGTTTATGGCTGGAGTCCAGGGGGGGCAGCTCTGGGTTTGCTGTGTTGGGAACCCAAACTCAAACCCAACATCACAGCGTAACTTTTAAATATCAATGTTACTGTACAAAAAGACATGTCATGTCCTCCCCTTGTTTCAAGAGCTTATGCTTGTTTTATAAATGAAGTAAAACACAAGTTGAAGCCCTGTTTTAAATGTAGTTGAATGCGTTCAGCAGAACGGATAAAAATCCGTCCTCAATGCGTTTCAAGCGTATCTACACCTGTACTTTCACAGCACTCACAAAATTTACCCACTCTGCTCCCCTAAAATTGTGTTAAAAAAAAAATCACAATGAGTTCAAAAGAAGAGTACGTAATCAACATGTAAGGGAGAAAAAGGACTGAAGGACGCTGATTGATTTGCAGCCTTGAATTGTGAATACCACTTTGTAAATCAATGGATGTGCTCCAGTCCTTCTGTTTCACTTTGGAGTTGGCTCCCTCTAAAGTGAGATGCACCTCATGCTGGAAGACGCACACAGAGCCATGTTTCAACATTAAAAACATGCTCCATCGCATCAAAGGAAAGAGAGCTCTGAGCTGAATGGTGCTGCGCTTTCTCATCAATGCTGATGCAGTCACTGACGCAAACCTCGCAGTCCACAAGGTTGCTTAATATAAGGATTAGTTATACAGAAAAACACCCTACACTATAGTACACTGGTATATATAACAGCACATCCAAATGTTACAAACAGATCGTTGTTTACACATAAACTTAATTTCCTGTTTGACCACATATTCTCACCTGGTAGCCTTGACTGTTGTTCTGATTTCCAAAGAGAGGAGTGCCAGGGTCTCCACAGGTAGTGTGAGTGGGGTCTGAAACACACATAAACAGCAGTTCTGTTTGCAACACTACACTCATGTTAAAGCATTAATATACATTTCACCAAGGACATCTCTGAGACACTGTATGGGGAAATCACATTTGTCACAGTTTTGGTGTTAAATACTGACTGTGGGAGTGAAGATCATAAATTAATGCATGTGGATAAACAAACATACATGTATAGTACACACTCACACACACACACACACACACTCACGTGCAAAACGCCTACAAAGTCTTTTATTAGTGCTCTGAACCTGCTAAGAGCAGCTTATAACACAACCACAACTAGGGCCTGATGGATATATAGGTTTGCTGATATTATCGGTCGATATTGACCTATTGCAGATATATTGTTGTTTATGTTCTTCAATAAGTGCCAATATTAACAAATGTTTACTAAAGCTTGAAAAAATCCTTGGACCAGTAATTTTAAATGGTGTACCCACATAGTTTGTCCAGCAGAGGGCGGGCCATTACTTAATTGGTATTGGGTTTAACTGTTCAGTGCACTGATGTTTGGAATAAAGTTTGTTAGATATCCTAACTACATTACATATCTCTGTCACACATATTTAATAACCACATTCAAAAAATTATACATACAATATTACATCAGAATTTTCTTACTCTCTAATATTGGTATTGGCATCTGCCCCAAAAAACCCACATCGGTAAGGCCCTAATCACAGCCTCTCATGCCTTATTAGCCCACACACACTGTTAATCAGATAAACATTTTGTAAGAATGTGTATTTATTATGCAACAAACAACAAGTGCATTACATTGATCAACTCACAACTGTCCATTTTGCAATGCTTGTGCTCTTAAAAGTTATTCTCACAGTTGTCAATTTGTCTTTGCAGGTTACAAAGAGTGATGACAAGCTTGGAAGCTTCAGTCAGCTTCACTTCTAATCATTACAAGGCTACAGAGATTTACCACCTTAATTATAGCCCTGTTCCTCAGGCTGCAGGCGCAGACGAAAACGTACTGTTTCTCATTGGAGTTTAGTGCAAAAAAAAGTCAGAGAATGAAAAGAACTTATCCTTTATAAGACGTTTCTATCTGTCTCAGTGCAAACATTATCAAATCCAGAAGCTGAACAAGAAGTTACACGAGGCCAGACTGTCTGGTGTCTTTTGAGCAGCTAATGGGTGTTACAAAAGAAGATTAGAAAGCAATTTGGAGGAGCTACATGCTGAAAATGTATCTATTGTATGTATTCTATCTATTATGCATCTATAAATCTATTTTTAACTGACTAAACCTCGCTAAAACTTAACCTTCGATTTTTGCCATACTACAGGCTATGTGGCTTTTAAACATTCAAAAGTGGCTGATAAATGATGCAAATGTAGCAGAGCTTCAAGCAACTTTTGGCTGTAGTGAAGAGGTGATGACAAGCTGTTCTTGGGTCATTTGTTGGCACGTGTGCATATTTTACAGCACTTCAAACATCGCAGCGGACCTAAGGGGCCTGCACCATTTATATATTTGCAATTTGTTTCTGAAAACACAGTGTTATTTCCTGGAGGACTTACAAACTGCAGCATTCACATTTACACCACATAACTCAAATGGTGTTCCTCTTCCTTTTGAAAGGGCGTTTATTGCTTAAGAAATGTTCATCACAGCAGGGAACAACATTTCTGATGGCAAGGGGGCAAACAAAACTATGACGTTTGGTATTAGCAGCAGTTTCACAAAAGTGTTTTGTGAAAAACTGTTTACTTGCAGGCCACAAAAATAGCAGCGTCACATTTCAATAATGATTGTCACCTTAAGTCTTGCGGGGGTTTTGTATGCTCATACACGTGTCATAACTGTTTTAATGTTTGCTTCTATTAGTGAAATATGTCTTGGGGAACATGAGATGAATCGATCTTGATGTTGGAAATTGCTTGTGTGTTGTAAATCTAACGAGACTTGCCCTTGGTGTAGTCTTCAATTGCCAGACCTATAGTCTCTCATTTTATCTACGTTGTCAGGAATGATTTGAGTAAATCCATTAGTATTCTAAAACAAGTGCAATACTTGTTCTTGATTATGTTTAATTAGTAACACCATTCAGAGTTGAAAAACAAAATCAATGCAGCTTGTTGGCTTGGTCAAATGTTTTTGCATGAATTACTATTTTAGTTGCAAAAGGCAATGAAGGCTACAAGGGTGAACATAAGAGGAAGACCGCAAGCCAACCGATGGAAGGCTTCTTTCACACTAATATTCATGTTATATGAAAGGAATGACATAAAGTGCTTGATGGTTTTTCAATATGTTGATGAAACAAAGGAAACAAAGGAGGAGCTTACCTATGCAGGAGGGCTGTGTGCCACTCCAGGTGCCATCGTATTGACAATATCTCCTGGTGGATCCCACCAGGACAAGGGGAGGGTAGCAGGAGAAGGACACTGAGGAGAGATAGGTGAATCCTCGGTCCTCCCTCCTCCCCTGCGACGGCATCCCTGGGTCTCCACAGAACACAGCTGCAAAGACGAAGGAGGGAAACGTGAGATGACTCACTAACCATGTTGTCTTTAAATTCAATATTTTCCAGAGAGGGTAAAATGACACAAGGGACATAAATATATGTATTATTCATACTTGGGTGAGAGAAAAGTCAGAAAGTTATAAGTGACATGTAATGTAATCGGGCATTCCAGCGTGGAGCCACTTACGGAAGCACTGAGGTTTCTCTCCACTCCAGTTGCCGCTGCCCTGGCATGTCAACACAGTGGGCAGGGACAGCTGGTAACCTTGGTTGCAGGAGTAGCTGATGCTGGAGCCCCAAGTGAACTCTGTGCCGACAACCTGTCCATTAGGGATGTTAGGTGGCGGGCCACATACGATCGCTGCAAGGACACAAAGAGGCATCGAGGTGTTATGCATTTTACATACAAGTATTTAGTATAATGTTCTTCTGTGACAATATTCATTCAAGCCTTTAATGAACACACCTTCCTTTCCTCAAGCCTTTGCCATCGCCTTGATTGATCTTATGATCATATTATTAATCACACATCCCTACCTTTACAGAGAGGTTTGGTGCCATTCCAGGTGCGGTCCTTGGTGCAGATGAGAGTCGAGGCCCGGTCAGCATCCATAGTGAAACCAGGAGAACACTGGAAACTGACTGTGTGGTTGTAGGTGAAATCATTACCCAACCTCACGCCATTAGCGGGCACACCAGGGTCACCACAGTTAATCACTGCAGCAGCAAACGGGGTGGAAAAGTGAAAACAAATGAAAATGGGTAATACAATGTGACAATAAAAACAAATGAATTGAAACACAAGGAGAGAGATGCAGAGGACACATGAAAGTCTTCACAATTTGCTTCCTCATTATGTCTGAGCCGTATGATTTGAGATCTCGGTCTGCTTTACATTTGATTGTGGTTTGTAAAGCAGAAAATCAATAACACACACACACTTAGGATGAAATACAAGCAAGTAAACAAACTATTTAAAACTGCACAGCAGCTGGAGGCTTGGAGTTAATGAACTGTTTTTATGAACTTGACCCAGGCAGTCCACCTCCCAAACAAAACTTAACAACCTAAAAAGCAACATCGTTGATGTGTCTTCACAGGCAATAAGGACTTCATCAAATCATGGACAGCTACTTTTAGATGCTATATCTCTACTGTATATATGCCTAAAAATATCACTTTGTGTGCAATTGGTCTTTAATCACTATTAGCGACAGCGTGACTTCATGTGTTTGATCCGAAAGAACTGTCCTTGTACTTTAACGGTCTTCACTTTAAAGCTTTTAGGCTACAGAGAGACAATTTTTAGAGATAAATCTTGTACAGTAGCTCCCTAAAGCTCCTAAATGAACCACATTTCTCCTTGATTATACTTTCACATCCTGCGGGGAAAACTGTGTGATTGAGTAACAACAGTGAGAACTCCACTGTGTGACTCAGCAGCACCATAGCTCCGCTCTGCTGCTGTAAATGTCTGACATAGAAAAATCCACGGCAAGGAAGGACAACGTACGCTGAGCTGCCTTGGGACAAGAAGACATTATTAAATGCATATGACCAACATTCCTGCAAAATTCCCAGCGGGGTGGAGAAAGTGGGCCTCTTGGTCATGTCGTGTCTTCCCTTGACTGAGCAAGCACTTACATTTCCCAGAGGACTGGTACGCGTGTGCCACCAGGAGACACAATGTCCATTTAGAACTGACTTTCCTGAGATACAGTGAGGAAATTTCTTGTGCAAAACAACACTCACAGATTGTCACTGGCAAACAGCGCGCAGCTTTGACTGTAGGTGCTAAATAAAATGATTGAATGAAAAAGAGTCAGCCTGTTCATTTTCACCAGATCATCAGGGATCAGTGTTGATTTTGGGATAAGTTACATAGACTTTTAGATTTTTCACTAACATTCCACTAACATGCACTTTTGCCTTGCAGTTTTTCTGATGTAGATGCTAGATGATTCAAAAGAGAAAAGGTAGTGTGTGCACATCCAGAAAAGATATAGGTGCAGGGCAAAAGAGTGACTAAACTGCATCAAAACAGAAAAGGTCCACACACTGTTAAGATCCCAGTAACTTATTTTACAGGCTTACACAGACAACATTTCGAGCATCAAGATCTTCCTCGGGCCATTTAGATGCTACAGGTTAAAAAGGGGAAAAGGAGACTTACAAACCACCTGCGTCAAGTAAATCCCTTTTAAGAATTCGTTTTTTCTCAGATCAATAGGAATCATTCCACTAAAAGTGTTCCTATTCATATGCCCCCCGCTCACCAAAGGTGTTCCACCGAAGTGCGTCAACATGTACCCTTTCACTCCTATGGATTACTGAGGTCTGAAATCCATAATGGTGCTGCTTCGGGTTTATCCTCTCCATTCAGACGAAACAGGTTCTCTTCGTGACCTCTATTTGCCAGGGTCTCTTGGCTCTGTACAGCAGCTGCGTGTCTTTTGTAAGGTATGACGATAAAGGGCTGTCACTCAGGACAGAACCAATTTCCTCCTACTAAGCCGGAGATCCTACTGAGTCATTCATCACTAAAAAAAAAAAAAAATATCTGACTAGCCAACTCACGAATTTTCCAGAATTTGCTTCATAACAAATATTCTGCTTTCTAAAATCTGTTTAACCTGGTTTTCCTTTCTCTACGAGGCTTGAATATGTGATACAACACTATGTTTAAAGCACTGTTTAAGTACAATCAAAGATGAGAGGCCAACAGGTACACAACTCAGAAATGTGCATATGCCAAGGGAAGAGAGAGGCATCCTTAACTGGAATGTGAATTCTTATATAAAAATGAACAAACAGATGAAAACAACACATAGGAGCACATAAGCTCTTTGTCTGTGAGGGCTGTTAATTACCAGAGCACTCAGGCATGTTGCCGGTCCAGGTCCCGTTCACAGTGCAGTGTCGGGTAAGCAGGCCAGTAGAGTAGTACCCCTCCCTGCAAGCGTAGGTGATGGATCTGGAAAATGTCAGGCCATCGTGGATCAGGATCTGGGCATTCCGTGGAGTTCCCGGGTTTCCACAGGAAATCACTGAAAACGAGAGAGAAAAAGAGAGGGCATGGGAAAAATGTTAAATAATGTTCAATTAGAGGCTACATCCTGAGTGACCAGAAGAGAGAGTGCAAGTTGGTTATGTGTGTGCAGTGTGAGATAAAAGGAGTGCTACCACTGCAGACTTTGTTTCATCTGAGAATGTTTGTAAAAATCAGAGAACTTAGTTTGAATTATAGATGAAAAACTTTTCAAACACTCACTCTCCTCTGATTTTATTCCTTTCTCTAAGTCACTTATCTCTACCAACCAACGTAAGTACCCAAAACAAGTAATTCTAGTTTCACCAACGAATATGACCACTGTACTTTTACTCAGTCAGTTTACACGCACAGTTAAGACAAGCTGTTATGGCTTGGCCATTTAATTAGACTACTGTCCTTGTCCCAGTATGCGAGCACCTAAGGACAATTGATTTATTGTTCGACTCTGCTACGGTGGGCAGTGATGTGCTCCGTTCAGCTGGTTGTTATTGGACCTTCTCCCGGTTAGCCAAACAAGCTACAAACAAGTTAGCAAGCAGCTAGTGGAATCCTTATTCAATGGTGAAAACATGGTCTAATTTGCAGTGCTGTACACATCACAGCTATGCTTTACTTTTGATGCAATTTTGAGGCACATTATCCCTCGTGCTCACGGGATTCTTGTTTTCTTACCAGCTTTCTTCTATAAATTTATGCTTTTGGAGTTCAGGATCAAAGACGCCACAGAGACTATCGAAGATGCACAGATTGCTTAGGCCAATCCGGTCCGTTTGAGGAGTATACATGCAGGAGTAATTCGACTTTCAATTATCTGGGTGTGTGAAATGTTTGTTGTTTTTTAGGAAATTGTGAAGCTTTATTTTTTAAGTACTCTTTTCTTAATGACTTTTATCCTAGTCTTCTTGCATTCTTTAAATAAGACTTAATTGAATAAATGTACGCTGATTATTTTACACTCCCTTATATGTCTGATATGAGTTCCTCACTTGGTTTGTTTTCTCTTTCCCACCCATCATCTTCTTCCCCTGCATCCTACTTCATAAGTAACTTTGATGGACACACTCTTTGCTTAGAAAGTCCCTTGCTGTCTGTCCGGCCGCCAGCAGTGGTTCAGTTCATTACAGTCTCCAGCTTGCCCCGGGCCCTCAGAGCACTGTGGGCTGCGCCCTCCCGTAATGACCAGATGTGGCTTGGCCCTTGAAGTTTGTGCCAACTGAGAACAGGTGGGCAACCTCAGCTAGTGGGCATACCGCACACAGTGAGACGAGAGAAAGAGGCTGTGGCGTGTGGAGAGGAGGTTGTGTGTGTGTGTGTGTGTGTGTGTGTGTGTGTAAGGAGGGGGTGTTAAGAATACAAGCGAAAGCAGCCATGGAGACAGGATGAAGCTTCTGGAAATAACACACTGTATACAAAGATGAGGGAAAGTAAAGTCTGTAAAAAGAAATAAAACATAACCAACAAGAGAATTTTCCGACTTGAACTCAGGAACCGAAACTGCAACTTTATAGATGTAATTATTATTTTAGTATACGTGGAAGATGAGTTAAAACCCTTAGATAAAACCTGCAGGCAGTAGATACAAAATAACCAAAAAATATATATATATCAAGCCTTGTAAAGTTAAAAAATGCCTAAAACAGCTGCAAAGACTTTGTTTAACAAAAACAAAACCACACATTCTGTTGACCAATTTCTCATCTAAACTATGTTCAATTCAAACACTTTGAACTTAAACGTTTACTTTGCACAAGATCAGTTCCTGAGATTATTTGTAACATTCTCTTTCTATGTTGACAGCAGAAAATAAGGACTGCACTTAGTTTTTCATTGTTAGTAATGTCTCTGTCTTTTCTCCACAGTAATAATTGCCTTCAGACCCAGAATGATCTGATGCACATCACACATAAACAGAATCTGTTTTTTTGTTTTGTTTTTTTCAGGTGTCGGTGGCAGAAGAAATGACAGGTTCCACAAAAATCAAAAACCTTATGGTGTTTAACCAATAGAGAAAACACTGTTATGTCCCCCAGTCTCTCTTGCTTAATCACTGTTTGACGTTTGTGCAAACACCCCAAAAAACACATGCAAATTTGTAAAGTGTCTTTCATTCCATTTGCAAAGGCAGCGGCTAATTACACAATCACCGACTGTTGCTACCAGCCATAATCTCTGAGTAAAGGACAGCTTAAAATGTGCATTTAAGTGATGGGATTTGTTGAGATCGGCTAACTTGGAAAAGACATTCAAATCTATATGGGATTAAATATAAATACTCATTAGCAGAGTAACCACCTTCTAAAACATTCACTAAAACCACAATTAACTTCAGTTAAGGAATTGATGGGTTCTTATCACCCCCTAATTCATAATAAAAATCTTTGCATACAAAGGTTTCTAAAACTAATGCAGCTGGAGTAATTGAACCATCTTTGGAGGAAAGAGTAAAGAAAGGGAATGATAAAACAAGGTTACACAACAGAAAAGACGCTTGTAAGAAAACCAAGTTACTGGAATTTAATGTAGATGTGTCATGTATGTTCACACTGCATTAGAAGTTCAGTGAACATCATAATTCCCCAGCTGGCCTGTCCAGCATCTTACTAGATGGTCACATATTTGTTCATTCATTATTGCTCCAAAGAAGTTAATCAAACCATAAATTCCCACACATGATTTTCCCCAGTGAAGTCCTCCAGCTCCTCATAAGGAATCCCAGGACGGTCCCAAGCCAGATGGGACATGCAGTCTCTCCATAGCCTTCTGGGTCTGCTCCAGGGTCTCCTGAATACCTCCACAGTACAGAGGGGAAGGCATCCTGATCTAAAACCTGAACAACCTCGATGGACTGCTGTCAGCGCTAAAGAGCAGCTGTTCTACTCTAAGCTCTTCCATGATATAAAAGCTGCTCACCCTGCCCCTAAAGGTTTTACTCCTTTGGGCACTATCCAAAGCTCATAGCCACGAATGGGAGCTGGAACCTAAATGGAAGCTAAATTGAGAGCTCCACCGTAGAACTCGGCTCCATTTTCACCACAAATTGGTGGATGCCTCACCAATCCACCTATTGATCCATCCAACACCCACCTGGCGGACCCCAGCATTTATACACTTCAATTTTGGAAGCAACTGTCTACAAGAATCACTCATAATACACATGCTTTGTGGAGTGCATCACTCACTGTGAACATACTTGACTTACAACCCAGTCTGGTATGCATTCACGGCTCTGGCTCAGGGTCACACAAGGACCGGATAGCCATGAGCAGTGATCTCAGTATCTCATGATCCCACAACTACCGCCACAGGACATGTTGGTTTTGTCCAAGTACATGAGACACATGTAGATTACAGGCAGAACTCCCATGACTTCTCAAGTATCTATGTGAGAGTGAAGGGATGAGGAGAGGGGGCCGACAATCCATTTTTATCCCTCTGAAACCAAAGGCTGAAGACTGGCCCGTGCCTCCTTCCAAGCACAGTGGTAAATGCTTTCTGAGCAGAGTGATCCTGCTGTTTAAATGGGATCCTCCATCGCCTTTTACCAGCTCATGTTTGGCAGAGTAGACAGCAAAAGTGTACCATGTAAATACATGTATGTATTACTTACCATGACACTCGGGTTGGGTGCCGAGCCAGGTCCCATTGGCCAGGCAAGTTCTCTCTGGTGATCCCTTTAGCATATAACCAGGCTCACAGCTAAAGCGGACAATGCTGCCCACTGTAAACTCTTCTCCCAGACGGATACCATGCACAGGAACGCCTGGATCTCCACACATCCCCACAGAGTCGCCTGGAAAAGACAGAACAAGTTCTTAAGACTAACATTAAAGTGGAAAACACAAATGAGAAATTTATTCTCCACATGGGAGATGTTTTCATATTAGGAAAACAGTAATAGTTTTATTAGATTAGAAAAGGAACAGACTCATTTGATTGCCATTCAACAGGAAAATGATACACCCTCCTCACTTGACCAGCTTCTCAAATACATTAAGTGTCATTTTATGCGGAAAAAAATATGCACTATAAAGCAATTTTTCATTCCACCGACCCAATATACTTTTGCACCTTGCCTCATAATTCTGCTTCCTCTCTCAAAAAAAGTCATAAACAGTTTAATACAGCTGTGTGCTGCTCATGTTCCTCATTTTAAGAGACGCTGGTCAAATCACTTTCACCGTGCGTAGCTTAGATAGTCGGGCAAATCTTTTTAAAAAGGTCGCATTTATTTCCTGTTTAGGGAAAACTAGCAATCTGGAGAAATACATAAATGCCATGAATGCAATATTAAACTGTCCGCATCCTATTTTATTGCCAGTTTGTGGGTCTGTATGTGCATTAGTTTGCATGTTTCCGTCTTTGCCTATCTGAGTTAATGTTTCTGCCACATCTTTGTTAATGTGCTTGTATTTGTGCCCATGCACTTTTACACCTCAAGGCCTTTCTCACATGTATTAGGTGCACTGCACGTTGTGAGGCGAATCACTGTAGGAGAGAGAGACCATGTGGGCCGATGCCTTTATAATGCTTTATAACCCAGCTGAGGTGTGGGCGTCCCTGTTCCTCAGTCTCATATGGGCAGATTAAAGCAGTTTTATGGAGGACACCCTCGTTGCCCTTCAGCTCCATCTTTAGTTCGCCTACTTCGCTCATTACCTGCTAACAGCTGCCACCCAAACTCTTTATTTGTTGGCCTGGCATTATGAAGGCATCAGTGTGACTGGGTGATGTTATTAAATCTGGATGTATCAAGAATTACAAGCAGAGGGCAAGAAACAGGATGAGAAAAGAAGCTACACCGGCACAAAGTTTCAAGTATTATAGGATAAGTTTGCTGGTTAAAATATTTACCTGAAGTTGATCTTGAATATTGAGACAGAAAGCTCTTACATTATATAAGAGTTCTCAATTTTATCCTCCTAAACCAATACACAAAGTCAATCTGGGTGTAATTTTCCGTACCGGAGCAGTGTGGTGGCGAGCCGCTCCACTGGCCATCCAGCTGGCACATTCGCGTCGTGTTGCCGATGATGCTGCGCTGGCCGATGCAGCTGTAGCGGATGACTGAGCCGACTGTCCGACGGTCACCTGAGATCTGGGCGTAGGGAGGCATGCTGGGGCGGTCGCACAGCACCACTGTCCAATCAGAGCAGAGATGAGAGGAAGAGACCAATGAGTTCAAGTGCCCCCAAGTATGATGCAATTGGATTGACAATTCACCAAATTCCAAAAGTATCGCCTCGTTTTAGGAGACTAGACTAAACAGTGTAATAATGTTGGGTGACACTAGGGTTATGTTTGTCAGCACAAATTATCATAGTGTGGAACCAACCAGCTTGGAGACTTAGTTCCATCAGAATGCTTCATCACTTTATCACACTGAGCAAATTTTGATTACAAAAGCAAAACAAGGTTTCCCACCAAATGATGTAAACACGGCTAAAATGGGAGGGACAGTTAATTGATCAGCAGCAAAAAACAAAGAAAAACAGCTGTCAACAATTAATGAGAGAGAAATGCTAAATTTGTGCTGCTTAAAAATTTGGTAATTTCGGCTGCTTTTCTGGCCCTTAAGGCTCTTCCACTTGGGCTCAGAGTAATTGCCTTTTTTTATTTTATGACATTGCAGAGATAAAACAACTGATTGTTTAATTATAAAAATAAGCTGCTAGTCAGTAATGCTAATTGGTTACTTTTTTTTTCATTTAATGCAAAAATACATGCCTGCAGCAGCACTTAAAACCAAACCCTGAGGTACTCACGTAGGCACTTGGGCAGGGAGCGATCCCAGGTGCCATCCCCCTGACAGGAGATGGAGCTGGTGCCCAGCAGATAGTAGCCTGGACTACAGCGGTATGACACAGTGGTCTGGAAGCTGTAGCGATGCGGCCCACTGGGCAGTACCTGCCTGATGCTGTTCTCTACGTGGCCTGGCTCTGTGCAGTTCACAACTAGAGGAGGGGATGAAGGAGACAGAGAGCAAAGAAGCCGCAGAGAAAAAGACATAATGTGTCAGCGCTTAATGTTCAGTTTAACTAATTATTTTACCTGGAAGTAATGATTTAATTAAAGGACTTTTTTTCTTTAACAATTATATTGCTGGCAAGAATG
>JAQLOL010000008.1:17361095-17377694 GCA_029783665.1 Naso thynnoides
AAGTAGGAAGGTTTTTTTTTTTTTTTTTTTTTTGCCTTATTATAATAATAAACGAAATATCTTGTCACAGACAAATGGCTCTCACACTCAGGCAACATGCCCACTTTACAAGCTAAATTATTCCTCGTTTTTCCCATCTTTGTCCATTCCTTTCCTTATCTACTACTTCCACCCATCATGCATCCATCCATCCACTCCAATCGCAGTGAAGTAGGAGGCAGAGTCTGGAAATAAACATTAGCTTCATTAGAGCCAGTCTCCTGTTGGCTGCCTGGTGCAGAGATGGTGATGGATGGGGAGCTCGCAGGAGAAGAGGCACCACGTCAGTTTAGCACCAGATGGAGAGAGTTAGGGAAGGCTGGAAGATGAGAGAGGAGCGATGGACAGTGAGGTGGGGGGTGCTGTACAGAGTTAGAGCGAAGGGGCCCTGATGGTGCAGCGTGGATTAAAATTCATGATGGCATGTCAGGCTATGACTGCTACCAGCACCAATTCATCTAGAGTGTCTCAGAAACAAGAAATAAACCAAAACCTTACACAGCCTCAACAAAGCCAGCACACACTGAGTAACATTTGGTGTCTAGTTAATACTGTGAACCACAATTAAATGTGTGCTATGATGCCAAAACTCTAAAGGCTTTCTAAAGCACTGTCTGGGAGTGCCCACACAGCCATTATGCCCTAGTTTGCCTTGCCAGTCTTACCCTACGAGTGTGCCTTTGCCACAGCCAAAATGAACCCATTGTATGCTAATGTGCCTAAAAAGCTCGCTCATTTTCATGCTCCCAAGCTGGCCAGCACAGCTAAATCACCCCCCAATACCTATTATAATGTATTCCTTCCAGTAGAGTGCTGACCCGTGGTGCCATCATTTACAACTTACCACATAATAACACTACAAAGTGCATTTGAAGCACCAGAGCAGCTACAGCACGAGACTCTCCAAGCTTGGAAATTCAGCTTTGAAAAAATGTGCTGGGGCGACGCTGGCTCAAAAGCGATCCAGCAGTCATCTAAAAAGGACTGACCTCCTGGTACATTTGTGCGTGTGGCCCAGTGGGCAGGGAGAGAGAAAGTGAAAAGGATGAAAGGAAAAGAAGAATGAAAGCGAGAGGGGAAGTAGGGCTGAGGTAATTCATCTCTGTTCCACTCAGAAGTGGGGACCCCGGTCACCCTCTCCTCCTCATGGCCTCATGCCAAGTAACGGCCCTGTAAGTGGTGTGTCAGAGTGTGTTTTTTTTATTCCTGTCCTGTGTCTCTTGCCTTTTATTGCTGAAAGACAAAAAAAAATGCACAAATCATCCAAAGGAGGTGGTGTTGTGGCTCCGTATCTGTGACTTAAATTGGGGGTGATTAGAGAGGCATAGGAGACTGACTGGGCCAGCGGTGCTCTCCTGCTTGCTGCATTATTGATGGAGCCTACAGACTCTTGTAGTTAAAATCTGGACTGTGGAAGTCATTACCTTTGTCAGACTGACTCCTGCCCCACCCGCACCTTTTTTCCCCTGCCTTCTATATCAATCCACTCCTCTCTCTCCCACTGAAAGAAAAGGTGATGGTTTGGCTCACCTAAAGCTAAGGTGAGGTGGATAAGGCGAATGTCATCCCAGCTCTTGCACTTTCCAACTCAGCTGAGGAAGTAAATGCCAGACAGCAGACAGCAAACCTCACGAAATATGTCCTGAACGCTGTAATTAAGGTGATAAATCTGATTGACAAAAAGACCTCTAAGCTACTTATGTCTCAACATCAGCAGTGAGGATAATGTGCCATCAAACAGGCACCCCCACACACTCACTCTCACACAAAATGCATCTCAGCATCTGCATGGAAACAAGGCCAGTGCTAATATGATGTCACTACTAGAGCGGAGAGATTTAAGGCGTATGTCTGGGAGACAATCTCGCCTGCTTATGCATGCAGCAGCCACTTCTCACTTTTTTTTTTTGAACAACTGAAGAAGGATTTCTGTTAGACTTGTACCCTCCACATCCCTTCATAGATGTCTAAAAAAAGGCCCCATCTTTTCTTTCCTCATTTAAAACAAACTCATAAGTCAATCCCTCTGTGGTTCTGTCACTGCCTTGTCACATCCAGGGCCCGACCTTGCGGGCGCCCTCTCTGTGCCTGTCACAAAGCCCTCAGTTAGCGGGGACTTGAGACAGACGTGGGTGCCGAGATACATCGCTTGTCGCGAAAAACACTGCCAAATTAAAAGTCCTTGCCTCGTTTATTCAAAGTAGAGCAGGGTGCTTCTTATTCTGAGCAAAAGCTGGGATGCAAGTCCCCAAAGGCTGCTGCCTTTCTGACAAGCTCAAGGACCCTGTGATAGTTTGGCTGTCTCAGCCTGGTTATATTAACCAAGTTTGTTTTTGCTGACAGACAGGTGAGCCCTCTGGTGTGGCAGAGGGTAGCTGAGCTAAGAGGAAATAACATCAAATGTAAATAATATCCGCAACCTCTCCGGACCTTGTGATTGAGACTGTGGTAATTAAATAATCCTTTGGTTCTCTTTGGTTTTTCATTTCTATTTCCCCTAATATGTGTCACTTAAACTCTTCCTCCTTGCCGGAGTGTCTGTGCTTCATCTCCGCTCTCTCTCTGATTGGGGTCATCTGTGGTCACAGAAGATATGACCTTGTACGATGCAATGAGTAATGTAATACCTTCCCGCATAAATGGATGAGAACACAAGAAGAGCCACACCCCTACAGGCAAGTACGAGGAAACGAGCACACATTTATCACTGTCCTCACCGTGTGCGTTTAGTATGCACATACCCAACTTCAGTGGCTTATTTAGCTCACAGATCGATCAAACTGCATGAAGGTTTCTATGCTACATACACTGCTCATGTAGCCTTACTGTGATCTTTCATGCTTCTGAACATTTTGTTCAGATTTGTACAAGATGTATGCATACAGATTCTAAACGTTTGGAGGTGTCAGGAGAAAATTATTTGATAAATTGTTCTCTCATATTGGTAATTTGGTCAGTCACTTGAAAAATTGCACAATTTTGTGTCCTGAAATTGCCTTCAAAAAAAAAAAAAAAAAGAAAAAAAAGAATAATTTCCTGCCCACTGACAGGATCAAGCATAACCTCCATAGGTGCCAGTTCTTAGCATTTACCCTTCCAGTCATTTGTATGAATGAGATTCTCCATAAATCATAGATGCATTGACTGATAAGCTTCAGCATCTATGTGACACTTACTTTTACACTTGGGAAGGGCGTTGCTCCACTGCCCATTGGCTTGGCAGGTGGATTTCACGGCTCCCTGCAGAACATATCCGGTGTTGCAGACAAAGCGCACAATGTCATTTAAGTTGAATTGGGTTCCTTGGGTCAAACCGAAGGTGGGGTTGCCAGGGTGACCACATGTGATAGCTAAGAAAAGCCAAAGGAGAAACAGAAACAAGGTTACACATACGTAGAGAAGTTTTAAGGTTTAATATTATACAACAGCAACAAAGCTGTACCGATATAATGCTGAATATATACAAGAAGTAATGATCCAAACTCTAAAGCCACAGGACTCGCTGCAACTGAATGTCTTTTTTTTCACAACTCTTAAAATAATCTTGTAAAAAGAGTAGTTTCATAGAGGATTACAGTGCATTTTCTAGCATAATTATCCTCATTTTTAAAAATGTCTTGGAAAAAAAACGAGACACGAGGCAAAAGTGGTTTTAACGGTGTATATTCTGCAAGAGTTTGTGCAGTAGCTCTCTGTAAAAATGTTCAATAACACAAATTAATTGGTGATAAGCACCAGTAGGCTCGAGTCTAATCGCACTAAATTGCCAGTCGGTATCCGCCCTAAACTAGCCAAATAAGAGAATCCCTAGGTAATATATGTCTGAACTTGTTTCAGATCATTTATCAGCAACACTAATAGTCTGTTAGCTAACAGAAAATGTTAGTCCAAAGTCCTCTGTTTATCTGAGCAGTATAAAAACATCACCTTTAACTTTATTGATGACTTATGTTCTGTGGGCTCACTTACGGACACAGACAGGAGTGCGTCCTGACCAGCGGTGATCCTGTTCACAGATTCGCACCGACACCCCAATGAGACGAAATCCTGGGTTACACTGATACACGACACTGCCTCGATAGTTATAATTCTCCCCGATGATCTGTCCGTTCACTATGGGCTCAGGCGAGCCACAGTGGCCAGCTATGAATGATGGAGACGAAAAGAAACAAGGTCAGTCATGTGTTTGGAATGACTTTTTAAGAAAATTACAAGACTTATAAAAAAAAAATTATAATCATTTTTTAGTTCTCAAGAACTCACCTAGACACTGGACCTGTGTCCCACTCCAAAGTCCATTGGACATACACTCTCGTACCCGAGAGCCCACCAATGTATATCCTGTGTTGCAGGAGAAAATGGCAGTAGCTCCATACACGGTTAGCGTTCCAATCTTGTTGCCATTTGGTGGAGTGCCGAGGTCCCCACAGGAGATGACTGTAATGAGTGTCTCATTTATTACAAATGTCCCATATGGTCAAAAAATAATCCACAGTGTTTATTTGTTCTGTTTGGAAAATGATTTTGTTTGGATTTCATTTAGTTTGTTTTGGTTAGAAAACTGTTTTGTTTTTAGTTATGTTCTTTTCTTTATATCACTGTGGAATGAGATACATTTGGATGCAATTATTTTTCAAGTTTAACAAATTACATTTTTCTGGGGGGAGGGTTTCCAATTTGTTAGAGCGAATTAGAAAGTTAACTTAAGAAACTGGAGAAAAATTAGAACTTTGAATGTGCAGCTGGTACTTACTCTCACAGACTGGGCGCGGATCTGGGTAGTTCCAGGTGCTGTTGGCCTGGCAGCGAATGACTCTTTGGCCCCTGTAGTAATATCCAGGGTCACATATGAGCATCATGATAGCGTCATACTGGTTTTGGGTTCCATAAATAAGTCTCCACCTCCCATGCTCGACAGCAGAGTGGCCAATGTCTGGACAGGTCACAGCTGGAAGTTCAGAGGGAGAACAAACATTAGCTTTCACATCTGCTCCAGTGTGGTGCTGTTTTCTGAAACCTGCCACAAATGTTTTGAACACAGGTAGGAATCACAGTTTTAAAACTTCAAATATGCTTAAAATCAAGAGTTTGTTCAAGGGATATGCCAGCAACAAAATGAACTGAGAATTAGGGAAATACTTACGAACACATATGGGCGGGGCCTCAATAGGACTCCACCTTCCAGATTCCTGACAGATCACTGAAGTGGTGACAGGCCCCGCGAGCCGAAATCCTGAATTACATTGATAAGTAGCCCTAGCTCCAAGAGAGAAGTCCTGGCCCACAATACTGCCGTTAACCGGAGGCACTGGCATCCCACAGGACATGACTTGAAGGGGGTGATGCGGCAGAGAGATAAAACAAACAAACATGGTTGGTTAGAGTGAGAGCAGAGGTAGCAAAATATATTTTAATAACCATCTTTCTATGCAGAGTTCCTAGCTCTCAATAGGCTTCTGGTACAAACACACTCCCAAAGCTGGCATTGATGTGCAGTAAACATTAGCTCGGGTTGCCATCTGCACAATAGTAAACAATCAAGTCTAGAGAGAGCCCATACAATTCATGTGGAGATTACACCTGGTGCGGGCTTGACCAGAGACACTGAATGGCTGCACTGTTGATCTCAGTTTTCCCTTCAGCTGATACTGTTAATAAATCTGCCTCGGAAATAGACTGTGAAAGTGTAGCTTTTTCAAAGATTTCATGCTTTAGAGAATACACCGAAATTGGAAATCGTTTCAAGATGGTGCAACGACATCACAGTCTTGTAAAATCCAAATTGACATTTTGTATTTCTTCACAGAAGCGCATTTTAAAAGTAGATACATCTCGCCTGAACAGTTAAGTCTTCATCTACACTTTTCACTTTGTTTACTTTGAAATTATACTTTCAAACTTTTAAAATGTGTCACTTTCAGTTGAAAGCAGATAATTGCTAACGTTGATTCCAGCCTAAGTAAGTACACAGTGACAAGCAGACAACTGTGACTATAACCCAGAAGACTGACAAATCAAACAATTCAGCTCAGGTAAACCAAATATTATTAATCTGATGCAGTGTTATCTTCAAAGCAACTCTGAGACATGGTGAAGTGAGCTTCCTTGAAGCACGCCTAAGGCTCTGGGGCTGATGGTGATGGTACTCTGTCAGCTGAAATCACACTCGGATCCAAAGCAAATGGATTCAGTGATAGTTTTTTTCAATCAACTTAAATCAGAATGACTAAAGTTAGAACGGAAATACGCTTGATTCAAAAGTGCCTTCTTTGACTGAGCATGAGAGTTAAACTACGAGTGTTAAAATTTCATTTTTTTTAGCACCATTTTAAGGTTAGTTTCATCACTTTTGAGAAGTGGGACTAAACGCAGAATGAGCTCAATCACAGTGACACGAAATGTAAGCAACGTGACGAAATGGAGCTTAATTGAAGAAAATTCTTGTGCGTGTTGATTTGCATTGGCAATGTGAAATTATCCTACCCCAGCTAATTTTACCGAGCAGATTTGTCTCACTGAAATTGAGGAAAATAAGGCAATCTAGTCTATTAGATTTTTGTATCCAGGTTTTTCTTAACAACCTCCAACCTTCCTCATGGCCTGCTGCTGTGATTGGGCCCTCACCTTGGCAAAGTGGCACTGGCGCATTCCACTGGTAGACCCCCTGTGCAGTCCGGGTGCACGTGGCACTGCTTTGGCCAATCAGCCGGAAGCCCTGGTCGCAGCTGAAACGCAGTGTGCTGCCCAGCTTAGTGCCTGTCAGACTGTGCACTGTGCCATTTACAGGGTTGTTTGGAGGGCTGCAGTAGGCCGCTATGGAAAAAAAAATGAGAGGATATAAATATGCATACCGATAAAATTGAGTACAACAAGCATAAAAAAGCAATAACGAGGGAAGATGATGCAAGTTGTTGTTGAGGAGGTGAGGGATTAATGTGCCTTCAATAGCACAGAGCCCCAGATCTCTTTTGCATCAGTCTTCTACGCCTGGTGTGGTAAAGGAGGATATGTATTAATACAGGCGCTACAATGCAATCTCTTTAAGGCAAAAACTGCAGACTAGAGACAAGGAAAATTGATTAAAGGAAACTAATGCTCTACAAAGCGAAACAGGAGCTTGTCAGCAGCAGCAGATGAGGCGCATAAAAGTGATGGATACATAATCACAGGGACAAAGTATTTGTTTTTGTTTGTTGGCTAAATTGGAGGCTGCAATAATAATTTTTCATCCCCAATGGTGCCTGCAACAGGTCCATGACTCCCAAAGAATGAGGACTGTGAGGCCTGAAATGTAGTTTGTAGATCTCACAAAAGCATGACATCACTGAAAAAGAAAGGACACACATTGTGAAAACCTTCGAGAAAGTATTGTGATGCAGCAGAATGTGCCTATTTACATAGAAAAGGGAGTCATTGTGAGGGGAGATTAACATGGTAGTGGACCATGGGCACTGAAAAAAAGTGCATTATCCATTCCACTTAATCACTGTGACCACTTAACAGTCCTATAAAAATGTAAATTCCGACTCAAACCACTCACATGTAACAATGGCAGTGGCCTTTCTTTCAAGTTGGTGGGAATTTTTAGCACCATCCAATCAGATCAACCTCCCTCGCAGTATAAAAAAACTTAAGGTCATGTCAGTGGTGTGATATGTATTAAGCATTTATGAGATGTTGTTGTCTCACACAAATTGTTTCAGTGAGACAGAGAGTGTGAGACTTTTCGAGGGAGCTGACGGTGGCAATGAAGAGATAAAAACAGACTTTATGAGGAATCTGACACCGAGGTTCACAGAGAAAGATGTTAGATTTCGTAGCAGATGATACACAGTGGGAGTACTTCAGGCTTTTGGTTATTTTGTTAAGTGCAGCAATCAAGTTTGTCCTCAATGAAATTATCAAGGGATGAATTCTTGTTAATGTCCCCCTTGATGGCTAAATGGGTAAAGAACAAAAAATCCAATGTTTGAATCCAATCATATTTAATACACCGACTGAGCTACTGTCTGATTCTGTCATTCTTGGTGACTGGCGGCTCCTAAGTTCAATTCTTCACTTCTATCTGTGTCGAACTCATTTGCCACTCTTTCTGTGTTCTCTCCCTCCCCCTCTCTGCCTGCCTGTTATGGTACAGAGCTTGTATCACTTCAATCAGCCCTACAGCCCAGAGGAATCAGATCTACATTGGCAGGTGACTGGATCAGAATAGATAATAGGGAGAAAGAGGGAGGGAGGAAGATGGTGATACAGACAAAAGGAAGGACCTATATGCTTAAGGATTCATGTCTCAACGGGGTGATAAAGAAATGGTTAGAAAGAAAGAACGGGAATCAGACATGTGGGGTTGCTAGAAGAGAAATCAGTGGGTTGGTGATGGAAGACAAGCCCATGGATACAAAAGATGAATTGATGAGGAACGCAGTGGAACACATGGATCTGGCTGTGCCATCTTTTTCCTTCCTTTTCACCAAGGTAATACAGAAGCCAACTCCATTTTGACCCTGGGAACTTGTGGGTTCTCACTCATCACTTCCTTCTCCTGTCACTTAGCCCGCTTCAGCAAAATCCATCATGGCCAACAAAAAAAGAAAACAAAAAACAAGAGGCAAGAGAGAGACAGAGAGAGAGAGAGAAAAAAAAAGAAGCGCAGAGAAACGACAGAACATCCGGTTGGGGAGACGCTGAGCTCCACTGAGAGGAGGAGTGAGACGATTAGTCAATCTGGCTGAGTGGTGTTGATACAGAACGGAGGGAGCCTTTTAAATATTTACACAGTCATAATTCAAAGCGAGTTATGCAGGTGTCGTATACCAACAGATCCTTCACGGTGAGCAGGACAAACAGAGGAATAATATGCAATACAAGACACAGCGTTCACTAATTCCCAGGCCTTTGCCGCACAGCGAGGGGCGCTGTGGATGCCTGCCACCCCCGTTAGGTTGTCATGGAGATGGGTCATATTTCTAGTTGTTTCAGCTTCAGCTGGCAGCTCAAGTATTGGTCTTGTTGACACAGCAAACTAAAGGCAACCTCTGATGAGATCGAACATACAACCACGTCCAGAAGTAACAAAGCCAAACATCTTTTTTTTTTTTTTTTTTTCTCAGAAATCAATTCGAAACAGCCCACTGGGACTTAAGGCTGGTGTGTTCTTGACTTACCTGAGTAGCGTATGCGAAAGCCTTTATGGCTGGTAGTGTGATCAAAGGACCAGTGCAGGTAGACTTTGTTACTGGAGCTGGTGATGCTCAGAGGGCTGGAATAGTTACCACTGAGGGTAATCAGAAGGGGGCTCTGCCTGGATGGGCCTGGTTCAAAGCGGAGAGAGAAAAATGTTAAAAGGAATCCATCTTAAAAAAGTCTAATAAATGTGTGTTCAAAAAATAAGAGGGCCGGTACTTTTATTTAAACAACCACCAGCACTGGGTCTTCAAAATAATGCCTTCTCCTCATTATCTACACACTAAAATCTGAAGAATAAGTTGAACAGCTTTTTACTGATAGAACAGAGAATATAATTTATTTAAAAAATTTGCACAGATTTAATTTTAATTTGTGAGGTCTACATTTTGAAATGAATATAATATTCCCGAAGTCATGGCTTTTGAGGGATTGTGCATTTTGTTACACTCCAAAATTTGAAATCAAAATTTGTTCAGCTGCTAATTGTGAGTAAAAGATTTCTCTCCATAATTGGCTTTGCAGCCCCGAGGTTTGCAAATGTCTGTTCCTCTCCACTCGGCAGCAGATAAAACACACTAATCGGGAACATTGGTGTGTACAGCCGCCATTTTCTTAGAGCAGCTGGGCAGAGTTGCTGACTGTGCCTCTAATCACATGCAAATGTACATGACAGATGTAGATGTCACCATGAAAGGGGGCCTGAGTGTGATTTCCTGTTCATAGATAGGGAGCACTTTGTCAGGTAAGGTAAATTTAACTGTCTGGTCAATTTAAATTTAACTGGGGGCATTTGTGAAATTGAGTGTTTGACTAAAGAAATGTGTGAGGAGGTTTCATGAGATCAGCAGATTACCAACAAATCCATGTAGTGGGAATAACCAAGACCTGCCGTGCCTTTCATTTCCCCTTAAACATGCCCTCGCTCACTTCCCCTTGGCACTTGTCATTAGGGAAATGCCCTGCCATCTAAAGTGCCATAAAACTCAAGTGGATGACACTTTTTTTTTTTTTTTATAGTCCATCTGTTGACACTAAGTTGCATGTCAGCAGTGTGTCAATTAATATTCAACAACGCTCTTAACACTTAACACATAAGTAACATGCATTCAACTAACCGCCAGTTGACAATAAGGTGCATTTCAAGTGGTCTACAGATTCTAAAAGGTTCCAGCTGAAGAATCAGACAACATATTACCACAAACCCTTTCACTTCAGGCAAGACACGCCCCCCTGATGTCTTTCCCTAACCCTCACCAAGTAGTCTTGGTGCCTATTGGTACTATTCCATTTTATAAAAATTGTTAATATGCATGTCACATCTTATACTACGTGAATATTTTGTTACTAGATTACTGATTTTCTGCTGTTCTTGACTGCTTATTTAAATAGTCCTAACACATCTACAAATACCTAACGACAAATGCCTACCAATAGTCTGTTGATAGTCAATTATAGATTGCTGCCATGCTCCTGATCATGTTGACATCACACTGTGGCCTTTCAACTGACAATAGTTGACAGTCAACTTAGAAGATGTTGACTCAGTATACATATAGTTAGTTGGACATTGGTTAATAACCTGCTGCATTAAAACATATTGACAGTCAGACACTTTTGTTGAATATTAACTGACACACTGTTGACATGAGACTGAATATCTACTGATCATTTGTGGAGTGCCAAAAGATGGATAATCAAAATATAGTGTGACCTTCAAGTGAACTCTTTGAGATGGACCCTCCAAGGGCCTAGGGAGGTGATGACATATTGTAACCATTTGTATAAAGTGTCATCTCCTCCTTGATGTGGTTTGGTAGGTTACACAAAGTAACTGCAACGCACTTCCAGCTAAAGACATTGCAGATGCACGATCCACAGCAATGTAGCCAGTTTAGGAGAAAAAAAAACAAAACAAAAACAAACAGACAAACAAACACAGTTCCCAAACTTTTAAGCTTGGGACCTCGATAAAATAAGAAAGGCACTCACCATCAAAGATCTCAAGCTCATCAAACTGACGGCTGGTCTGGAAGTGTTCTATGGTGAAGGTGATATTGTACCCAGGTTCTACTTTAACCACCCAGGAGCAGGACTCGAAATGGGGGAAACCGCTGCCCGGTGACTGGCTCATGATGACACCTGTGGAGGCCGTCAGCACCTCGTTCATGGGACACGTCACTGTTGAAAGAAGATAAAATTGGGGCAAGAAAACCCCAACAAAAAACTAATTATTTGAATGCTAAGAATAATGGTTTGTTTATGCATTGCTGTTCTGTGTTGGTTTTTATAATTGCACATAACTCCTAATGGTTAATTTTTTATAGTCAATTTAATTTACCTTGAAGCGCAAATTGGATTGGGCAGATCCATGTTGTCGTTGGAGGGCAACTCAATGTGACTAAAAGCAAAGCTAAGCTAATTGTCATTCTAGTCCTGATGCTGTCGCAGTAAACAAAGCTGTCTGTGTTAAGTCAGTCTAGGAAGCTTTTTAAATGATTTAAAATTATTTACTTGCCGTGAGCGTATTCCCTCCTCTTTGCCCATTGTCAGTTTGTGACACATGTGATGCTATCTTGGCAGCTAAGACTCACATCTGCCCCGAAGCCACGTTGCTGTGGCACGACTGGCCGGACCCCCACCCACCCCTATCGTCTCCATGACATCGTTTGACATTTTCTGTTGGTTTCGGTCTGTATTATTAGACGTTACACAGCATTCCTGTCAGTTGTGTTTTTGTTACAAGTGACAGTATGAAGCCAACCTCTTAATCTGCCAGAGCTGTCTGCATACACAGTGTAACCCCATGAAAACAAGCTGCAACATCAAAGGACAAAAATGCTGCAACAATGACACAATTCAACTGTTACATAGTTTTTTCTTCCTCTCTATTGTTTCTGCTGCTCACCTAATGGGGCTGAGTGTGAGATAACAGCAGAGAAACACAAACATTTGTTTTCCTTGTTTGCTTGTAATTGTGTTCTGTAGCTAAGTAAAATATCATAAACCTCCATCATGTAAATATTCTTTATTGTGAAACAACAGGAACTGATTTTGAATGTACATCACCAATTATCCTAAAGGCCTACTGTGATGTGAATATTAGCCGAAGCTAAGCGGAAGCTCAACCCCAAAGCTTGTCAAGAGCTTCATAAGTAATCACAAACTCACCTTCATAAACACAAGACATAGGATTTACAATCTTTACAAAAAAGAAACAAACAAAACAAAACAAAAAAAAAACACCATAAGATGCTGAAATAGTGATTGAAAACCATGTCAGAGAGCATGTGAGCAGGTGCTTTCTGTATGCGCATACATTTTGTGTCTGGGTGTGGTTGACAACCGAGTGTGACAGAATATTTAGCCTGCGGTGGAAATGCCCAAGTTGTGTGCTGCGATTTGAACACCCGAGTCTGTTCTGCCTCAGGGTGAGGCAGCGCTCGGCACCGACAGGTTCTTCATTACAGCGGTAAAATGCTGAACGCTCTGACAATCTCTCACAATCTAGAGGCCCCTCCTGTGTAGAAAAATGTGTGTGTGAGTGTGTGTCTCTTAGCTTTTTCCACCTGCTCATTGTGTGTTTGAAGGGGACAAGATTATTAAATCCACAGGAAAAAATGATAACACACAGCATGGGCTAAACAGCATTTGCAAATAATGCTGAGCATTTGTTTAACTTGCTCAGCAGGTCAACCAGGTGGGTTTATTGCCACAGCCATGTAAGATAATGCCACATAAGCTGTCACTCACAGAGTGACATGTTAAATGACTCACGGCCCTGCTAAACACTGCAGATATAACAACTGTGTGTGTATTTTAGGTCCTTTTTCTGCCTTTTTTAAACAAATAATAGTAGAGAAATCACAGGAAATGAGGGAAAGCATGGGGATGACATACAACAAAGGTGTCCAGCTGTAGTGTTTCCCACAGACTGACAGTGTCACTGTGACAGGAGTGGGGGGTTTGAGCTTGTGTTTGTCACAGAACCCCTCGGGAGCACGCTTTCTTGCAGACACTGTTCTGCGCGCTTGTAACACATTTACCTCATGGTTTCTACGTGTGAGGGTTTGAGACTAATTAAAAAGCCATAACATCCATCGCTGTGCCTCTCAAGTGAAGTCGTGCTTTTGAGAGAGGGAGAGCTCGAAAAACGCACAGCTCCAAAAATAGAAAATCAATATGTGGCAAGCAATGTTGATATTTTGGCAGGGCGCCACATATAAGTGAACGTATGGGAAATCCTGATCTGGAATCGAACCAAGAGGTCACCAGGGTGCCCCAAGAAACAGCAGTTGTTTCTCAATGAAAAACTGTGCTTGTATCTACAGTGAGCTTTAACGGTGGAATAACAAGCTACTTTTTTAAACTTGAAGCATTGAGGCAACATTTTACAAACGGTTAAACTGCTGTTTGAGAGCAACATGTCGAAAAAAAATTCCACTGCGTGGTGTACATACTACAGTAAAAGAATGATACTGTTGCAACTGATGTGGAAATCAGAAAACGACAGAGTACTTCTGCTAGTAGATGTGACAGTAATCCACTTCATCCTAAATTCAAGGAAGACATTGACCGAGCCTGCAAAATTGTTTACAACCTCAAGCACCTCAGTGAATGTGAGTCAAAAGGCTTAAATCCATCACAGAGAGTGAAACTGATTGCACCTGGAAGTAGCAAATAAAATCTCAGAGCGAAGTTCATTCAACAATCAATTCTCTGAGAGGGAGATGTGTGCTGTCAGTGACCTTTCAAAAAGCTTCAACGTGTCTTTAAAACTGTTTTCAGCTGGTCTTAGAGCTGATGGAAAGAGACAGGCGGAGGCCCTTATCTATAGGCTGCTGCTTATTAAAATAATCCACTTTGAAATGCGGCATCACTCTGTTTGGCTGTAAACAAAAGGGTATTAGGGGACAAATCTGACAGCTGGAAAAAAGCCGCTTCAACACACAAGGTGAGATCGGCCCTGATAGGGCTCACAATGAAATTTCACTTTAATGAGACATGGAATGGAATGAACTGGTAGCAGAAATGGCAATCTGCAAGACATCCCCTCTGTTAGCGTATAAATTGTTTAAAGTATGCAACAGCTTCCCAATGAAAGGTTGGTTTCTGTTCTGACAAGCACAGATGCACAGACACCTGCATCCATTTGTGCACTCCGCTATGTACGTATGGACTCACGCATGCATAAATCCACAATGTATCAAGCTCTTAGTGCTGCTGTGCTGTTGGGATGCCTTGACTCATGTTGGTGTTTAATTAGCATGAGCTGAGGAGCGATAACGAGCTGATTGAAGGGGATGAGCCACAACATAAGCATTAGCGTGGATCAGGACCTAACAGCTCTGAGAAGTCAGGAATGACAATGAAGATGTGAAAGAGGGGCAGCTGTAATCCATTCTGAGGGACTGGAATAAGGGGGCTGGGGCGACAAAATAATCTGGGGAACAAAAGGGGAGATAGAGACAGAGAGGCGAGGGAGGCGAAAGTGAGATGAAGACAAGCAAGCTAGCTGGGAATCTAATGTGATGAGTGATTATGCAGGTTTTAACCAGAAATCTGTCTGGGGGATAAACACGGGAGTCTTGAATCATCAGAGCTCATTGTGTTTCATTAATGAATTCAAGCAACACTTTGTACTCACGCTGTTGCATTGTGTGTCGAGTTGGAATCTGCTGTGGTCTCGACAGACAGCAGACAAAGTTAAGGACCGCGGGTCCAGTACAACCCAGTTAATCAAAAAGCCAGCAAATCAAATACTGTACAAACCAACTGGCTGCTCCAATGGCGAGCACTGTGAGAGGCTGAGCGCATTTTGCCAGTGTGACTGGCAGCAATCCTCTGGATTAAATACAGAGAAAAACATGACTGAGAGCGAGTCTGTGGTGGTGGCTTTTATTTATTGGCTTGCGCGTCAGTGCTGGCAGTGAAGGAAAGACAGACAGACAGACAGATCTAGGTACAGACTGACACCTGTGCATGACTATACATCGCACCTTGTTGCGTTTTGAACCAGCCTCAGAAAATGACACTCCCACCCCCCTAAAAAAACAAACAAAAAAAAAAAAACAGGGAACGAGGAGTAAAGGGTACATGTGTTACGTAAGAACAGAAGTCTGACGCTAGAAAGTCAGGGGAGGTAAGTGGCGGGTGAGGGAGGGGGGAGTGCAGACAGAGGGAATGCAGAGGATGATAGAGGATATTGGCGCCGAGGGGCAAGCAACACTGCAGAACCAGCTGAGGGCTCCTCTCTGGAAGACTATCACAATGACAACATCCACCACTGTGCAACCAAGACACACGTCAGACCAGCGTGCGTTTATGCAGCACATGTATGAACACACATAAAATACGCTGTTGTGTGTGTATGTATATGTGCTTGTGTGTGGAGAGGGGAGGGTTGTGCTTGTCAGAGCTAGAAGTGGTGATTTGATAGGTGCAGCTGCAGCCGGCATGTCCCCTGAATTTCAATGAGCTGTGCACTTCGTCTCTTCGCTGCCCTCCAACTACGTCTCTCCCTGCCTCTCGTTCTCGCCTCGCTTTTTAACTCCTGTCCTGCTCTCACTTTCTTGCCGTCCTTCTGCTCATTTAGCAGTCTCTCCTCCATCTTTGCCAGACCAATTTTGACTTTTTACTCAAGGACTCTGCTCATTCAAAGTGATCTCTAACGGTTCTCTGTCTATCCTTGTCTCTTTCTCTTCCTCTTTTACTTGCCAATCTTCTGCTCTTCCTTTATGCACTGAGATCGGTTTGTTTTCTTACTCTCCTCTGTCCTCTCAGCTTCCTCATAATTAACTCCTGACTCCTTTAGCCTTCCTAATCTACGGCTTTCCTCTCCATCATTCTGGTCTGCATCCATGTAGGTTAAGTGGCAGTTTACAAGAGTAAGATGGAGCTGGTTGCTACTGGAATATTGTGTCTCTCAGCACAAGGGGGGTTAACAGGCAACACAGCTGAAATGCACCGCAAAGTTAATGAGTTAAGTATCACTAACGTTTAGTTACATGTCAAAAACAGCGCATAGATTTGTTAAGCTCAGTGAGGCAAAGCTGTGCCCAAGGCGTGATGTTTTGAAAATTCAAAAATAAAACCATTTCAGCAGATGATCTGACATGCACAAGTCTCAGCTCCAGATGTCTACAGTGACAGGTTAGCTGGAAAACAGCAGGACAGCACAGTGCAAGACATAAACATACACAAAACAGATTTCTGCTTCCCCCCTTTTCCCTTTTTTAAAACTAAATTTTGACACTGTTCTGCCTCTCACTAGGTGTTCTGGGTACTTTGTTCCACATCCATTATTAGCCTATACATAGCTCCTCTTCCCCTTTCATTGCCCCCCCACCCCCCTTTTTCTAAACTCTTTTATCTCCT
>JAQLOL010000008.1:17377794-17398191 GCA_029783665.1 Naso thynnoides
TTTATCTCCTTCTCTTTTACACCTCATGCTGTGAGCATTTGTATATTTCTCCTGCTTAGCACTTACACTCACACAAATTAGTTGCAATTATCAAATTTTGCCTACTCTCCCCTGTCCACCAAGTAACCCACCAACAGAGCGAGACACACGAACAAAGCAGGACAGAAGAAAGAAGAATCATGATGCCTCGATTTAAAGCAAGAGAAAGAAATATATGTGCGTTTATGATATGTGAAGCAGAAAAAAAAAAACAAAACAAAAAAAAAAACAGAGGGACCCCTTATTCACCCACTCTCTAGCCTGAAGGAAATGCATCACACACAGCGTACAGTATTATAATGATGCAGAGAGCTGGGAATACTGCACTCATTGATTCCTCTGAGAGGACGACATCTCGACATGTAGAGAGCACTACAGGAGTCACCCTCAGCCTCATGGGAGCCAAGTATCATCCACAGAGATGCTAAGTGCTCTCAAACTGATATGTGGCTGCATCTCCATGACTACAGGCAGAAAGATCCTTGTGGAAACCAGAAATAAAAGGTAAAACTCTAAAACTAGTGCATCAGTCTATGATTAGAGCAAAATTATATTTGCTACCTTTGGCCTCTGTTGTGAATATTTATGAAACAGTGTCCACTTTAGGGAGGAAGTAGCTACCCTTTTTGGCAAGGACTACAGCGCTTTAACAACTTTTAGAAACACTGAAAAGCTGCCCCTGCTGTTTCTATGCTGGTGAACTGTGTGACAGTGTCGTGGACTTTTCAAGACTCTTGTTTTTATGATCCAGTGCCAGTGTGTTTGCCTTTCAATCCGCTGAAACCTGTTTCCAAGAGAGTTATTAAATTATAGAGATTCCAGGTTTTTAGGCCCCAGGCCATCACTCACCATCACATGAGGGCGGAGGCCCCTCAAACTCTAAGTAGGTCCCCAAGCGACAGGTCAGGATGCTGTTTCCGCTTAACTGGTAGCCTGGAAGACATCGGTAGCGCACTATATCACCTGAACAGAGAATGAGACGGAGAAGGGAGAGATACGCAAGTTAAAGATCGAAACTGGTGGCAACAACCAATACGACTAATATAAGACAAATTATCCTCATACACCAAACAGTGCTCCTTAATATGAAACAGAAGTTATCCTGATCCATTTGTGTGGAGTAATTGACTTTTTTTATCAATGATTAACAGAACCTGATTTAACTGATGACTCACAATCGCAGACTTGTGAAAAAAAAGCACAGTTAATTGTCTGCTAAATGCTGAACATCTGATTTTACACAGACTTGCTTTGTTTCTCTCAATAGGCCATGATTAATCTAGCCAATGTTGGTGTCAGCTTATTTCTAAAACTACAATTACAAAAAAATAAATAAAATGAATAAAGATAGCTCTTCTTTTAATCAATCTCCTAAGTGTATGTGAATGAAAAACCTGATGGAACATGTTGAACGATGCAAATTTGACTTTATTTGATACCTGCAGCAATCCCAGCGAAACCGAAACCGTAACTGCTTCTTCCTGGTTTAGAAAAAAGCTGTTCGCATTTATGCATGAAGCACAGCAATTTTATTGATTATTTAATATCTCCTTGCATGCTTAAAGGCTCGATCATGATTGAACATTGATTAATGTTGTAAGATCTTCTACACGTGCAAGATGTCACACACACACACACACACACACACACACACACACACACACACACAGTCCAGTTTTGTACAATAAAATTGCTTTGACTAAAGCAGATGTTCTCCTGATTATCACTGAGCTTAGAGTTAAGCTAAATACTAAAATGTTTGTGGTAGGTCTTCCATAGATGACTTCACATTTGCTACATTATTTCTGTCTGCAGTGAGGTGAGGTGTGTGAGGCCTTTCTACTGTTTCTGACAAATTCTGTCAAATTTTTTGAAGTGAACTTTATTGTCAGTTTGAACACTGGGGCTCAGTCACGTGCTGTTCCACTGGAGCTGTTGCACTTTTCCTTAAGTTTGATACTGTAGTGTCCTTTACAAATCTGAAGTGTGAGCTCTGAATCAGAGAAAATAACTAGTTTGGCTGTGTGGTGGTTGGATGATTTATGCATACGTGCAGATTTGGATCAACACAGAGCCGACTGGCGCTTCAATATGGAGAAGCCGTTGTCACAAATGAGAACACTGACCGATGAGCATGCAACAACAACATTAAAATTAAAATAAATAAATAAATAAATAAATGAAAACAGACAAAAAAAAGGCAATTAGTCAATGATGAGCATTACTTTACTGGTCTGATTTGACTATGTAGGTTACCGGTAGTAGTCTGGGAAACTTAGAGTCTCAATGAAAGAAACAGCGTAAAAAAGCAGCATAATAAATCTCCCTCTGGGTTCTATAGGTGAAACACTAAGTCAGTGTTGCTGCCTTTGTGTCTCTGAATAATAACGAGTAATAAGGAGGTCTGCAAATATCCAGTTAAGGAGAAATTATCTCCATTGTCTCCTATGGGAGAGAATGAGAGCACCTGCTTCAAATCCCTCTAGATTTCTGATTATTTTGTCATAATCATTTATTCATGCTGCTGCCACAAAACAAGATGGGTAATGCAGTGTAGTGTGGGTGAGACTCTATGAGCGCTACGACTCCACGAGTCAGGGACGAATGTCTAATAGAAAAAAAGTCAGCACTGCCTCGACTGCAGTGATTGTGCACGTCTGTGTGTATGAATGTGAGTCCCTGTGACAGCATTTCCCACCTACCAATTTTAAACTCCTTGCTTGCCATCAGGATCTCTGCGTTAGGAATGATGGGTGGAGGCAGGCAGAACTGCAGTCTGTAAGCTTCATTGAGAGCATCAAAGACATGAAAGAAGTCAAACACAGAATATTTTCAAACTACCTGGTAGAAAAAAAAGATTAAGAAGAGTGATTTTCATACCTTGATAGCTGATGCGAAACAGTCCGCCCTTCTCCGTGTTACTACGGAATCGTATCAGCACCTGATTGGACGTGCTGCTCGGCGGGTCATTAGGCTCGCCATCGGTGAACACTCCTAGTTTCCTGGCTGTCTCCTGTGGACCGTCCCTAAAGGGCAAAAAGGGCAAAAAGGGCAAAAAGGTCAGAGGTCAAATATCACTTCAAATATAACAACACACTGGAGTAAAGATAATTAACTGTGTTTATTTTCTGTCAGCAGCCTCTGCTCAAAAGCCCGCTCTGTCTCTACCCATAAAGCATCTCGATGCTCTGTGACGCATATCTGTGAGGAGACCAAACAAAGCCACATGCCAGATTATTATCAGGCAGCATCCAGTAGCAGAGTATAACCGAGCTGCTCACTTCATCATACCCAAGGCAATTACTTTGGGCTGCTCTGAGTGATTATGTTGAAATAAGGTAAAAATTACAGATAAACGTGGAATGACAGGTCTGGATTGTGCTATTCCTGCTAACTGCCATCCAATGGGAGTGTCTCTGGAAGCTGCGGCCCAGCCTTGGCAGTCCCCTGGCGTGGACATGGCCGATTAAGCCAGCTCCCAGATTCCTCCCAGAACCATTCAGCTTAAAAACCATCTGTCTTTGGCTGTCAGACTGGGCATGGGAGATTACAAGCAGCTCTGGAAACGGCTGGCTGGGGACTGCTGCCTGACAGCACTCTGGCCAAGCCGCCATTACGGGGCCCATTTCCTTGGCTCAGTAGTTCAGTGGATAGATACACAGCGGTGGTAACTGGAAACTGGGGAACATGATAGTCCCCATCTTGGCTCTGCATGAGCTTGCTGGGGAAGATCAACACAGTGGGGGTCGTTCACAGAAGAGCAGCAATATGACACAAAGTGGACATTTTGGCTTCCCTTGGCCATGTCAACGTCACCAGGGACTAAAGAATCTTTACACAAGTGTCTATGTGCGGCACAGTCTATGAACATAGATGTCAACACACGCCATGTGGACTTTTCATGTGGTCGTCAAGTCGCCAGGTTGGCTGGCAGTCAGATCTCCGGTCTCACTGAGAGCTGGGACCTTTGGTGCTTTTCTCGGGGAGAGGGGATCAACTGGGACTGGCAACCATCATGCATGAGAAATCCTGTCTTTGGTGACACATATGGCAGGCACAGCCGTGCATTATGGAGGCGATGAAAGGAAGCTTTGCCCCTCGATTCTCAGTCAGGCAAAAAAACATACACCTGCCACGTAAACATCCTGACACAAACAAACACAAAATGAGAGCCCACACACTTTTTTACCAGCCAATACCTACTCACTGTCTTCCTATCTCTCTTCTCTTGAACACATATTTAAAGTGTGTGAGATAATATATATCACTTCTATTACACCAAAGTGTTTGTTACTTAGAAAATATGACTGATAATATGACAAAGCATTATGCATTCATTTATATATGAACAGATAAATCCCAAGGGTGTATTTGTTGTTTGTTTTTTTGGTGTTGCCACAGCAGTTCTGCCTCCTACAAAACAAAAAAATCATTCCTCTAATAATAACTCAGAAAATTATCATACTTTACATTGTATAGATATCCATATGCTTCAACAGATGTTTTCAAAAATAGGAGAAAGAAGTGAGGGAGAGGTAAAGAAACGATAGAAAAATTTGATTTTCATATGCAGGTTTTTTTTTGTTTGTTTGTTTGGTTTTTTGGAACTGTAAAGATGAGGGATGCATGTGGTGGGAGGCCATACTGTACTTGCTATACAATAAACAAGCTGCAGGGGGACAGTGAATAAAAGGTGAGTGGGGAGCAGAGGAATCGGAGATTAGCTAACTGGAAACTGATTCAGTTTTGTCAAGCAGTGCAACAGAGGCGGTTAAGGGATAAAAAGGCTGTAGGCAGGTTAAAAAAGTAGGAGTGGGTGAGCTGAAAGAAAATGTAATGTGGAGGTGAGGATAACAACAAAATGAGGTTGCTAGAAAAAAAAAAGATTTCACTTCCAGTAAAAACGTGATACACAAAATTTAACAGTTTTCATGGTCAGATATTTTAAGGTACGACATACAGGTGACACGACATTTCAATAGACAAATTTTCAGATATCTGCAGCCAGTGGGAACAGTCAAGTCTTACCAGACGGTGATGAAGTCATGGGGTCCGTGAACTTGAAGCAGGGTGAAGTTGAGTTTGATGCCAAAGCCAGGAGCCACGGTGATCAGCCAGGAGCAGTCCGCTGAGCTGGGGTACTCCTCTGGGTAGCCCGGCGAGAAGATGGTCCCATTGTCTGATGTGATGTTCCCACCACAAGGCACTGAGTCAGGGAGGAGAGGAAAGAGAGGCAGAGTATTTATATCACTGGGCCAGGAACACGACGGGATAGATCTATAATTCAGCTGCAATCGGTGGAAAATGGGGATTTTTCATCCCTCTCTTCTCCTGCCTCCCTTCTCAGTGTCTCCCTCACCCTCTCGTTCACTCTGCGTCTAGTGCCCAGGCGCTTGTCTGAGCTAAAGATTAGCCAGTAAAGCCTGTTAGCAAGTAGGGACTTGGATGGAGTGTTTTGCTAAGATAAGGCCTCAACCCTTTCCCACTGGGGGGTGAGGAGAGAGAGTGCGGAGATGAGGCGAGGGGTTAGTGTGGACTGGGCTTTTGAGGTGTGTGTAGATGTACAGTATGAGTGTGACGAGTGGATACGCCCGTGTGTGTCTGCGTGCTTGAGTGACATGAAAGGTCGAAACAGCATGAGCAGCAACTTCAAACACCATTACCTCACAAGTCCACATTCGTGACATCCTGAGGTTAGAAATATACAGCAACACTCATCTACACACATACATATAAACTTCCCCCAAATCTTCATGCACAGAAATTACAACTACTTTCATACATTCCTCAGGAACTCAGGAGGTTCTAACCAACTTAACGATTACGAAGCTTAACATTCCCACTGGTGCCCTCGGAGAAACCCCATGTTCACTGCGGTGGAGCAGGAAAAAAAATCAGGGAGGAGCTGTAATCGCAGTAGTGCAGGCATCTCTAGCAACCCAGACAGGGTGTTCAGCTTAACGACACACCCTGGGATGCCTGTGAGTCCAAGATCATTCCCGAAGCACAGATTGCATGTTTTATCCTTTTGTTTTTATCGCAGGCTGTGTGTGTGTTCATGTTATACAGCTGTCTGCTTAAGTCCTGTGGCTGATAGGCCACTCTGCTGCCGGCTCACCTGTTAAATGAGCTATCGATCAGACAGGTTGATTAAACCCTGGGCACCCCATGCAGCTGCACCTCTGGCTCTCACCATCAACAGCCAAGCTACTTAAACTTTGTGTGTAGAACTATACTGTTGCTTGAAGGATGAGTTTGAAAATGGAGAGCTTCAGACAATTTTGCAATATTTTTAAACACCAAACTATGACCAGTAAAGCAGCTA
The DNA here is from genome assembly GCA_029783665.1 of Naso thynnoides. Lineage (NCBI taxonomy): Eukaryota > Metazoa > Chordata > Actinopteri > Acanthuriformes > Acanthuridae > Naso > Naso thynnoides. The sequence continues at coordinate 17,384,159 of JAQLOL010000008.1, forward strand.
TCTATCAATCTAGAAATAAATCTCAAACGGAGAAGGGATGACAAAAGAGGAGATAAGTGAGATATAATGAAGTGGAAAGAGAAGTGGAAACACAAAAAGAAAGGGTACGGCGCAAAGCACATTATTATTTCATTGCATTTTGATATGATATGCTCCCCCTGTCAGAGCTGGTTGATATGGCCAGGGAACGGGAAGTTTGGGGCCCCTGCCCGAGCGGCTGCCTACGCAACCCGACCCCGTATAAGTGGTTGACAGTGGATGGTTTTGATATGATCTAATGTCTAGACAAGTGACAGTAATGCAACAAAATTGAATGCGTTTTTTGTCTCTCATCCACCTGGGAGGAAATTAACATATTTAAATGCTGAAGAGACAGAGAGACTGAGGGGCAGTTTTACTCAGCTTAACAGGATTTGGTATGGGTTTTAAAACATGGTTTGCACCCACATAAAAAATAGTAATGTACTGGCAAAGTGAGGCGACAAAAAGGATAATTCATTTACATTGCTAACAAAAGCAGCAATGTATGCATTTTTAAGTTTGTCCGTGCAAAAATCCTTAGAAAATGTGCTGGCTGGTTTTACCTTAAAAAACAGAAAAAATATGATTTATTATTATTATTATTATTATTATTATTATTTAGTTAGTTAGTTATTTTCAAATAAATTTATAATCAAATGTGATAAAAAAGATAGTTAAGCAGCAATGTCTGTTTGTATTAAGGTGTATCCATGCTGCATAATGAGGTATCTGCAATCACTTTATCTCCTGCTATAAATCACTTCCTTACACCAGGTCATAACCTTTAAGTCAGTTCAATTACAGTCACAGTCAGATGCACCAGGCTCTCTTCTCCTGGTCATTACTGTGCAAACGCACAGTAAAATGCACACACATGCACACAAACACATTTTAATAATTGTCCACATTTTCAGCAAAAAAAGGACCCTTACTAGATAAGACTTTTGAAAGTGCATGCATTTTAATATTGTGAATTGAAATTTCACAGGCATTTCACAGGGATATATGGTTCTGCACTATGATTAAAATGCTACAAATGTAATTGATATATTATGCATTTATGAGCTTTCCTGTACACACACACACAAGCTTGCCTGCACACACAGGTATAACTTTCTTGCCCACTAATCTTTCTTGAGAATTGAAAAGGCCTATACAAAAGATGATAGCTGCACAAGAATGAACTCTATCTCAGCTCTCCCTGCCTTTTCACTGTGTTGCTCCTTCTCTCACTTGCATTTATCTCCCCGTGCGCCTATTCAAAGTTCCGGTGTCATGGCCATCACCTCCCTCTGTAATTTTGCCCGCCTCATTGAATAATTGACAGCTAGAGCATGAGAATGTGGGTCAAGGACGAGGCTAAAGAAAGACCCATTATTTTTCTTTTCAATTTGGAACCTCTTTTATTCATCTTTTATTTGTCTCCACTCCCTTTTTGCAAAGTATTGATTTTCATTGAGAAATGCTTTGCTTTGTTAATGGGGGATGATAATTTTGTTTAATATCATTGTTCATAATAGATAATCATCATCTTCATAGCCGCACTTCGCACTAATGATATAATAGCTCAATGAGTTCTAAACAGGAACTTATTACATATTATATTATATATGTAATTACTTTGGTCTTGCACTCATGAGGCAGTTTCGTTGTCCACCAGTTTGGAAAGACTTCTCAGCGTTAAGATTAATAAATTAATACATTTAATACATAGTCACATTCCTTACCTTCACAGCGAGGGAAAGGATGATCCCAATTTCGTGTGGTGCCGTGCTCACAGGTGAGGATGGAATGTCCCATTAGCTGATACCCCGGCAAACACTCAAAGGAAATAGACTGGCCCACATTGTAGCCTGCACCCACCACCACACCATAGCGGAAAGGCTCTGGATCTGGGCACTCCTGCAGCTCATAAGCTGATGGAGAGAACAGCATGTAGTTTAGTCTATTTCGATCAATATTCATCTGTCCAATAAAGTTATTTATTTTATATAAACTCAGACAACAAAGAAAAAACTCAAAACATTTTGTATATGCGGGTGTCCCTTATGTCCACTACAGGCTTTCACATTTAATGATTACTGCAGTCTGTCTACCTGACTGTTTCAGACTTTTTGTTACTGCCTGAAGCGAGAAGGACCCAGCTGCAGACTGGATGGTAACCTCTGCCTCCGCAACTGACAGGAAGTCACATGACTTCTATAGTGAGTTTGTCTTCTTCGTGTTCTTATTTGCATGTGAACATCTCCATCACGTTTGTGCTTTAAAAATTCTTTATTCAAATGATGAATATACAAACAACACAGCAATCATCAACAGGCTCTCATCTTTCATAAAATAATAAAGATTATCATTCATAACAACACTAGCATTGTAGCTAGCGCTAGTCACTTTGGTGCTAACGGTGGCCTGTTTTATAATTTCAACTTGTGGTGGCTAGTCAACTACCGCTGAGCAAAGACGCTAGCAAAACATTAGCCGCTGACACTACTTCAGCTAACGTAACTGGCAAATAAATTACTCATCAACAGTTTATGTCCAGTTAACAGCAAACAATACCTCTACCGGTAAAGTTGGGAATAGTGGGAAATGTATCAGTAAAATTTCACATTAGCATGTGCACTGACTGAGTTCAGTTAGCGGGCAAAAACAACATGAAGCTGGCAAACTGTTGCTATGGAGATCACCTAACGGACGAATAAATTACTTGACAGTTTACACCCAGTTTACAACAAACAATGCCTTTGCCGCTAACTAAACTTGTTATGCTGACAAAAATATAAAGTTGATAATAGTAGAAAATGTATCAGTAAATTACGCAGAAGACAAACTTCCACTATGGAGGTCACGTGACTTCTTGTCCATTGCAGAGGGAGAGGTGAAGATGTCTGCCCCCGTGGTCTGCAGATAGGTACTCTTGCCTGAAGCTTGAAATCAGCGTACAACCACAGAGGGTTCTTCTTCCAAACATTGCAAGTGTACATGACAGCATCCTCTATTTTTAGTTTCCATCTTTAATTCCCCTTCCTCATCTTTTGGTTGTTCTTCATCTTTGCTCAACCACCCACTCATTCCTCCTCCTCCTCTTCTCATACAGGGGTTTTTAGAGAAAGAAAACTGCCAGAGGCAGGTTTGACTTGTGCTGGAGGAGTATGATGCAGTCGTCACTGTAAGTAGTGTGGGTTAATAATTGGTACACCCCCCACCCCTCTGATACAAAAGCAAAGCAGCCAGTGAGCCTTGAAGAGCTGGGATATAAATATGACTAAAGAAATTGATTTCTATGGATCACAGCCTCCCTTTGTAGTAGATAACTTATGCAAATGCTGCAAAAGGGGGTATTTGCAAATATAATGCTTGATTTATATGCTAATGTACACATAATTATGTAAATTCACAATGCTACCTTTCGATTTGCCGGCTCGTTTGTTGAATCACAAAACACAAACTTTGTGTGCCTGTTGCACCTGCAGATGAGGACAATTTCTTCGTTGCAGCCATGCAGATCTGAGTGAGACCTTTTATTGGCACATGGCAAGGAGACCTTTTAAGTGATCAACAGTTTTATATACAGACATTTATTGATCTGGGAAATTTATTGGCACCGTGGGCAAGTTCAGTAATGTTATGGCTTTACATGTCACAGTGAAGTGACACTAATGGTACATAAGTGAACATGAGAAAAAAAAAAAAGAAAGCACTGAAAGAGATCACTAAGCTGTGACTCATCTCTGTGACTTTTTCTTCTGTGATTCTGTGTTTGTGTCGGTTCAGAGAAATAGCTCAGATCTAGTGGTAGAAATAGCAGATACAGATACATTCCTGCACCTTTGTTGAAACACATTTCAGTGACAGAAAATATGACTTGAAGCAGCCAAAAAATGCTCCATCCACACTGAAGTATTACTAGTATGATCAAGAAGAAAGTGCTGAACAAAGTGACTCATAACTGATACTGGCTTCACTTTGCAATAAGCAAAATTAAGTCTAGGTGTTATTATGCTCATTATTATAAATATATATTAACCAAGTCTATTTCTGTCTGAGACAATCTGAAGAGTGTTAACTATTTCCTGCTTTAGCCAGGTGCTAAGTAAGTAGACTTTCTGTTTTTTCTCTTACCCTGGTACTCAAATCGGAAGCCTGGTTTGTTCTGTGAATGGTCACTGTGAAAATACACAGTAGTCTCATGGGAGGTGGTAAGAAGGGAGGAGGGAATATCCTGGCCACTGAATCGGCCAATCACTGTGCTCGTATCAAGGGGCCCATTGCGTATCTCCAGGAAATCATGGTTGGCTTCGGTGGAGAAGTTAAGAAACTGCATGTGCGCTCCTGTGAAAAGAAGAGATGTTGTGAAAAAGGTGGTGGGAATTTGAAAAAAAGGAATTTCATCCAATTTCTGAAGTACTTCTTATGTTCTTCCGCACAGGCTCTCAGGCTCAATCTACAAAGTTTTATCAGACACACTGACAGCAATCAAGCCCTACATGTTGTACAATTAGAGCTTCTTGAGTATGGAAATGCCAAAGTGTGGAATGCTGTCAGAGCCTCTTCATGATGCTCACCGTAACCAACTGGCAGGTAGATTCTCCAGGTGCAGTCACTGTTGCTAGGGTAGTTGCCAGGGAAACCAGGACTGAGAATCATGCCCTCCATCTCCTCCCGGATTCCACCACATTGAGCTGGCAGAAGGAGACAAAACATTTTTCATTAGCATTTGCAAACAGTGATTCTCTCAGATTAAAATAACATTATGAACACGTTCCAATACAGTTCTTTGTTTAGTGGGAGTGGGAGTCATGAACGACTGCAGTGCTGGTGGAAACTAATGGGCTCCTTTTATGTGAGAAAGAAATAGAGTAGCATATTAAGAGTTAGTGTTTCGAGTTGAAGCAAAGCACGAGTGAAACATTTAGTCATTTTGAAGGTAAATCCCAAAGCCTGTTAAGCTAAGGTTAGAGGTTAAAGACTGGAAAAACAAAATTCTGAACTCAAGCTGAACTCTAACCTGACCTTTAAAGAGGGTTTTTACATTGCTTTAAGTGATTTTTTTTCTTTTAATTGCAGCTCAATGTGCTCCAAGCATTCAATGAAAAATGTTTTTAAGTGCCAATCGGCATATTCACGTACATCAACTTTTCTGTCACACTAAATGTCTTCTCTTTCAATCAAATACATGTAGATACAAACTGTTTTAGGAATGATTAAAAAGCTGTTAAAGAATGAGCTGAATGCTGTGTAAAAATGGCCGAAATTTCAGTACCACCTCATCAAATGGGAAACTTATCTCTCTATTAGGAACTCGAGGGCTCATTTCTTAGTAGTTGGGATATCAAGGTGCCATATTCTGTTTCTTTTGCAGCTCTTCATCCTTCATCCTTTTATCTTAAACCACAGATGGATAAATGTCTTATCCAATTCATTTATCCAATGGATAAATGTTGTGAAGGTCTTGACTCAAGCCCAGGAGTTAAGACTCAAAAAGAGCTGGAAAAAAAGGTGTATATATATATTTTTTTTTTTTTTTAAGAAAAATTATACGGAAAACGCTGAAAAAAGGCAATGGTGAGATCAAGACAGATGAAAAGAGCCACAGATCTTGACACTGAAATTAAAAGGATGAAAGGATGATGAAACTACTGGTGAAAGAACTGGCTGACTCAAGAAGAAAAGAGAAGACTGAAGTACTGGCAGGGGGGGGGGGGGCAAAAACAGGAAAGAAGATTAAGAAATAAATGGGACAAACAGCCAAAATAAGCCAGAGGAAACAGAAACTGCGCAGAGAAACTCAGGGTGCAGCGCCATTGTGTTTCTGTAAAGAATAAGTGAGGGGTTAAATGTTATCCTGTAGCAGCACAAGATGCCCGAGGTAATCAAGAAACTGCTGATGCCTGTGAACACAATGAATCTTCCCTCTACTTCAACCAATCACAGTCTGAGATGGAACTAATTAGGCAATAGTAGGTTGTTCCAATCAGAGGGACTCGTTTGTCAAGGCACTCTCACAGGCAGGAGGACTCGAGGAGCAAAATGGAGAATGCAGTTCTATCTAGTGTGCACACTCAGCCTGCAGGGTTGAAACATCAAAACCCATTTTAAAGGTGCAAAAGCTCTCATATAGTCAAACAGAAACAAAGTAATGAGATATAACCTTTGCTCTTTTGTTTATTTGTCCTATTTTCTTCATTTTCTGATGGATTCAAGAGCTACATTACGTCTGTCATATAAAGCGTTTCTGTAATGTACTATGTAGTGATGGGGTAATCCAATTCTGCTTTCATTCAAAAGATGATGATGTTGAAGGGAACGCAGTTCACACTCCTCCAACTCTGAGAACCTCTGAATGACGCTTTGAATATTTTGCTGGTGGGTTTGACACGTAAACAAAGGGAGTGTAAAAACATGTAGAAAAGAAGGGCAGACCTGAATGCAAATGAAGGAAAAGAAGGTATTTTTACCAATGCAGAGAGGAGGCGGGTAGTTCCATCGTCTGACGGTTCCAGGCATACAGGTGATATGTGAGTTACCCTGCAAGCATTCATGTACCAACATGTGCACACACACACACACAGACACACAATGCAAAGACAAAAATTGCAACAAAGAAAAGAAGATTAATTAATTTGTTCTCTCCCCTGTCACTCATCTGTTGCTCCTACTATTTGAACTTGCTGCTTGTCTCCACATGACTTCATGTGGCAACTTAATGACTAAATCCATCTGAAGTGACAGGGAATAATATAGACACAGACCATCTCAGGCATACTTAGGTGATCATATTTAATGCTGCACTGCCAACAGCATTTTATTCCGCAGGTGAATTTCAAAATAACCCCCATTAAATGTTAAGAAAATTGATTAGAAAAAAAATAACTAAAAAAATACCTTGTAAGATATAGCAATATAAAAAAAACAAGAGGAGTTTGAGGTGAACACCCAGAAAACATGCAATATATTAGCATTTTGAACAGTTCTAATACATTATTTCATGTCTCACTGATAAAGGAGATTAAGGAGTGCTACTGCAATGGTTGATAATGACTTCAGATATTTCCAAGCTTGAGCGATGATATTTTAATTTCCTCTTTCCCCTCTGTGCCTATTCCTGCAGCCTGAATTTTGATGTACCAATTTATAATCATCGAATTTCGAGCTGATAAATGTAAGACACAACAAGGTACTTCTGCATGCAAGAATTTAAAAAAAAAAAAAAAAAAGGCAACAGTTCAGCCCTAGCACAGTTTGATATTAAGAGATGATGAGGATAGTTATCTATGTTTTAACAGTATGACTGATGTAACTTGTGTAATAAAATGTGGTTCTTTAATTAATGTTGACGGTAATTTAAGAGACTAAGGACCCTATTTTAATGATCGATGGTGAACAGTCTAAAGAGCATTGCACTAGTTCAGTTGTGTGTGTATCCAAATCCCCTTTGCTATTCAGATGGCACACAATTTTGGTACAAAGGGGGTGGGTGGCCCAAGAGGGGTACTGACTCATGCAATGGTGGTATGTGAGATTTGGTGATATGCCAGTCACTCTAACATAGTGGCTTGAAGTACCAACATGTGCACATGCACACAGAAAGCATCTAAATAGTATTAATTTACCATTTTTGTCTCCACTACCCCCGTCAACTTACATTTACCAACGTAACAGTGTGTAAAGTTTGATTTAAAGAAAAATAGACCTGCCAGTCACAAAAGAGAGGCACCATACAAATGTAACAGAAATTTTCCAGCCGTAATTCTTTTGAGAAATTGCACTTTAAAAAGATGGGTCACACATAAATGAAGAAACAGCACATTTGAAAATATAGCTGCAGTATTAAACACCAACAAAAAAAAGAAGCCTGGCTAACTTGACAAGTGAGGACAACACAATAATAAACACCAAATGGTTCAAATATTTGCTTTACAAAATTGTGCAAAATTTATACTGTGCTTTTACTGCCTCCCAGGTTTAAGATTGAACTGCACCTCTGCTTATCAAACAGTTCAATCATTAGCATAACTGGGCACATAACTAATCAAATGGGTTGGCAACTGGGCTGACCAATTAGATTACACTGGTGGTCTGTAACATCCCTGGCCACTCTTCAGACACGCCCCTAGATGGATTTAGTCCCTAAATTAATCACAGGTGTGTTTTTGGTGTAACATGGATTAAACCCATTAGCCAGCTGCACTTGAAAGTGAAATGTTGGAGGCAATTGGTCACTGAGGTGTGCGCTTTAGGGCTGAGGAAACAGATCTGCTCGTGCATGAGGTGAAAACGAAGAAGGGAGCAGCACTCAACCAAATATGTTGTCTTAAGATGAGCTCCATGATTTTACTGTATACAAGTAATGCACTGACAGGCTGATGTGTTTTTCTGGTTCATATATGGCCAAACCAAATCTGAAGCCAAGGGATGTTACCTGTAGAGTATATCCAGGTTCACATTGAAAAGAGACCACATTATTCATCTGAAGACGCTCCCCAACCTTGATGCCATTCATTGGAACCACCGGCTCAGGACAGCTGGTCAGAGACACCGCTGAGGGAATAAAAAATTGATTTGAAAAAAACAGTGACAGAGAAAAACTAATGGAAGCTCACTAATTATCGCTAATTAAATAGAAACATAAAGGATTGCAGGAGAGAAATCTGAATTTTGGATGAAAGATCAACAAGCTAAGCCATGTACTCAGGGTGTTGATATTTCAAACAAAATGGAATGAACTTTTTTTTTTTAATCTTTTACTTACTTTTGTATTCCAGTCTGAATCCAGCTGCTGACACACTAATATCAGAGAAAAAGTGGAGGTAGAGTTGGTTGGAGGTGCTGTTGAGGAGAGCTGGGACCGTGGTGCCTTGGGGAGAAGATTAATGGCAGAGTTTAGGACTGATATCTCTGCACAGGCTGGCCAGAACTAACTGTGTAAGCTATGTTAGAGTTCCAGCTGTGCCAAATGAGAACCCCTTTTTCAGCACTGTACATGTTTAAAAAAAAAAAAAAAAAAAAACAATGCTGTATGTGTTCCAGGTCACATGCTGCTCTGTAACTGAATAGAATTAGGCCATTATGTTGCTTTGGCTTTGATTTTGTCAGGTACAGATGAGCAACTTTGAAAATATGTTCATGTCCAAGTTTGAGGTGGTGAATAAACACTAAAAAACATGCCAGGAAATAAATGCACACATGCAAACAAACACGTATGGCAATACCTGAGAAGCTGCCAAGCATAGTGTCAGTGTTGTCTCCTCCGTCAAACACCTCCAGTGAATCCCAGTTTTGCTCGGTGACAAAGCTGATTACCTGGATCTAAGACAGAGAACAGCAGAGGACCAAATAAATAAAACGACACTGAAAAACATTAAGGGTTTAGGCAGCAGAGCAGAAACAGCAGGGTCAAGTGTATGTATGTATGCATAGGCAAATAAAAAGGAGGTTGAAGATTAATAAGTGGTGAGAGTAAAGATGTATGTGAGAAAGGGACACAAGACCTAAAAACATGTTATTTTTACTATTTCTATGTGCAAAACGACACTTGGCCATTCTCTCATCTGGACTCAGGCGATGTTGCACAGGATCAAAATAGCTAAGAGTGCCCTGGCTCAAAAAAACTTTATAAACGTTTTTTTCATTTTTCAATGTTGGAAGTATATAAAAGATACGATGCTCAAAGTCAAGAGGAGCTTCATGTATAAGTATATAAAAGTTCAGAATTGCAATAGACAGTGACAGGCATTATGCGGCGTTTATTAGCCTGTCCTTACTTTCTTTTCTTTAAGTGAAAAATCTTTTGGAAGGCTGCATAGTTGAAATAATCCAAAACTATATATCTGAATGCTGGATTCCCTTCAAAAAAGAGAAACTGACTTTTCTTCTTCTAACCGTTTTATAAAAAGGAATCACATAGCATAAGAATTGCATTCTGTAGTCTTATGAAGGCTGCAGAAAAAAATGGATTTTGAAACATTTCGCTGTTAAAGGCTAACCGAAGGAAGTGGTAGGCTTACTCCTGATATGAAAAATTGCAAGAGCACTTTCAAATTTAAGTGAATGTGTGAAAGGCAGCTACACTCTGCCATCTACTTCATCTTTGTTCTCCATCTTTAGCTAATTCATCATGTAATGCTGAAGACATTCATCCATTTCTTCAGCATCCTATACGTCCGCCTTCGCTCTTCTCTTTCACTCTCTTCAAGCCTCCCTTTCTGCTCCCTCTCCCATCCATTCCCCAGCTCTCCTCTCTTCCTCTGATGGTTATAGATCGGATACGAGACGATTAAAGGGGCGGTAGAGGCTCTGGCGCGTCCCGGGGAGACGAGGCAGATCACAGATTGATCTTTCATTAGGGGGCCGCGGCAAATGTGCCGGCAAGGCACCTCGCTCCTTTAAGTTCTCTTCTGGATCGTGACACTCCAATCTAATGTGTCTCTGCTGGCTGCGAGAAGAGGAGCAACGGTGAGAAAGACAGACGGAGACAAAGAGGGTGACGGTGTGAAAGACATGAGGTGGAGTAGAAAAAGTAGGGATGAGAATGAGAAAGATTCAGAGGTCTCATTCTGGTAGTGCAGCCAATGACCCCTTTGCAGTAAGGAGGAGTGTGGGAGTGTGGTGGGGGTCGAAGGAACACAAGCTCACATTAATCACTGCAAAAGTACGCTGTTGTCAGTCAGTTAAGTATACGTTTCAGTGTCATGCTGTTTGCCTTTCAGTGGGTGCTCAGTACAGTCAGCACTCTCTTTTTATTCTTGGTCTATTTCACCTCAAAGCTAGTGCAATGTTGGTGTGTAGCGCAGCATGTTAAGTGCGCCTGTGGGCCACCTTGTGTATTTGACCTGCAAGGACAGTCAGTTGAGGTAGAAAAGCTAATAGCTGAGGGACGGCACTGAGGTCATTAGCCACAGAGGCTAAAGCATAAGCCTGCAAAGCCTTTCCTTCAGGCAGATCCACAGGGAGCTCGCCCAGGTTCCTGATGGAGTTCATCACAAACGCATCACAGAATAAGAATATGCAAACTGAATAAACTCCCAAGAAAGAAAAGTAAAGAAACTGAATTATATTATTGGCAGTTATATACAAATTTATTTCAGGTCATGTGATCTGAGGTTTCCAGTACAGTAATCTGCCTAATTAAATTCTAAGCCTCTCTAAAGTGTATAGGCCATCTTTAGCAGCTGAGAGTGCTATACCTTGAAACACTGTGGGTAGCTCTGTTAATTAGCCCTCAGTTAGCTGAAACATGTCACCACACAGGAGCTCGTTGTGAAGCCCATAAAGAGCTGTAAAAGCCGCAAGCTAAAGGTAAATAATATCTGTTAGTTGCTCACCAGAGAACGTTTTAAAAAAGAATTACCTGATGTTTTAAGTGAGCAGACTGCTCACTGAAGTTCAGCCTAACTGCCTCCTGCTCATAACTGGACGGTGTTTAGAACAGAGTTCTCTGTTTTTTAAATTTCTATACAACTGTAGGATACCTTCCAAAACCAGACTTTCTTTTTTCTTCCTAAAACACAGTTCAGCCTGTGGGCTACTGTCAGAGTGTCACTTCAACAGGTTGCACTTGGATTCAGGATGGTTTAGGGGATGTAAAGTATTAAAGGGATAGTTCACCCAAAAACAAATTCTGTCATTATCTACAATGACGTGAATAGTGAGGCTAAAAAAACATGGCTTCAGTGACGTTTTTGAAAACAACTTGGCATGTTGACGCTTCAGGACCCCTTGTTTACTTCAGATGAGCAGTATGAAGGTATTTTAAAGTTTTCTTATGCATTTTTTTCATGTTTGAAAGTTAGTCACCATTTGCTTCAATTGTTTGGGAGACTACGACAACACTTTCTTTTTTTCCCTGTGGAAGTCTCGCAGTGTTTTGTGGACTAAAAAACTCCATCCGCACGAGGGTAAGTAGATAATGGCCAAATTTTTATTTGTAGGTAAACTATCCCTTTAAAACTCCGTTAACATTGTTAAATTTGTCTCTGATTTACCGATTAAACCATATTTAATGTGGTACCATGATGCCAGGTCGAAACTGTGCTGTACAAACCTGGATTCCTGATCCTTCGGGAACAGTGATCTTCCAGACACAGTTGAGGCTGTTGAGGTATGGCTCAGGAAAGCCAGGCGACAGGATGGTGCCAGTTCGATGGGTCAAATTGCCTCCGCATGGAACTGCAGGAGGAAAAGAAAAGGCATAAAAAGATTTAGGTCATATTGGCAGTGCACCAAATGTATCATGGCTAGAAACTGGATGTATAAATATGCATACAAGCATGCATAAATTTGCACACTAAAATGAGTATAAAAATATGTTAATATTAATCTCCCCTCTTAATCTTTTTTTCCCTAAAACGTAGATGCGATTCTGCTTGAGGGATTAAGGCATTTTCTCCAAACAAGTGTCAAAATTGCAAATAGGATGAAGATACAACAACAACAAGTTAACCAAATGATTAAAAATATATAATCATGAGAAAACAGTTTATTACAGAAGTGAAGCACATTTAGAACATTTTTTGCTTGTTTAAGATAAACTTGATGTTAGGGCTCGCTCCATTTAAATCAGTAAATCACAAGAATGTGCTCAGGCAACCATGTGCACATTATACAAGACATGTTGTACCACTCCTAAAGAGTGTTTACAGTCCTCAGACACTGTCTTGCCAGCTTGTTTCTGGCATTTACACATCTGGTGACAGCAGAGGAGCATCTGCTGCAGCTGTATGTCGCGTGTGTGTGCGTCTTTCTATATCCATGTGTATGTCTGCCTGTGTGTATGCCTGTGCATGTTTGTGACCCTCAGCACTGCCTGCCACCTGCGTGCTGCAGAGGCTCGCTGTATTGCTACAAGCGATGGCTGGCAGCTCACATCTGTGTCAGAGTAACGAGTTTGAAACTCAAGGCATCAAGTGGGAAACACACGGAGACTGAAGTGTGGGAGGAGTGGAAAGGGAGATGGAGTAAAGGACCACAACAAAAAACAAAAAACAAAGAAGGAACACAAGCGAGCAAATAAGTGTGCATGTGTCTTGTTTACTGGAATTGAGTGTGTTATGCCCCACCTATACAGCTGGGTATGGAGCTGTTCCATTGAGCCAAGGCGTTGGGAACTGTCAAACATTCAATGGCACTCGATCCCTCCAGCACATAACCTGGACTGCACTCAAAACGGATCACAGCGCCAACAGCAAAGTTGTTACCCATACGTCGACCATTTCGGGGCTCAGGCACTGAGCTGCACTGCGTGGCACTGGTCCGTGGCACAGCTTGGGAGACACAGGGTGAAAGATGGAGTGATTACAGGTAAATTTTAGGTCTTCATCTGTGACATTTAGAAGAAAAAATATGTATACACACTTCTGCTCCTTCCTGCTCCTGACTGCAGTCAGTTCACGATAGTTTTCCAATGACATATTTTTTGTACGATTTTCTAAGAGCCTCATTACTTGATCATTTGTTAGAAAAGCCGCTATTGGTGTCATTGTCAGAATGATCCCATAATACATAAAACTAAATGTGGCATTCAGCTTCTCTGTGCCTTGTGCTTCTTACAGCTTACATACTTATAATAAAATAAAAATGAATTATTTATTCATTAAACTTTCTCAAGAGCTGCCTTCGGATATCTGCAGCAAATGTCATTTCTGGCACAATGAAATGTTTTAGAAAAATAACAACTTAACAGACAAGTCTCTCTTAGGGGAATAGAGGAGCAGGGGAGTTTAAGCACAGCCTTTTCAACAGACTGCTATACTTCTACAGTGTTAATGCTACTGAGTGCACCATTCTGCCGACATACAGACACATGAGTATATCACAGCTGAAACAGCGGCTGCAGGTGAATTCATTTAAATGTACTCAGCAAGTCATCTACCATGAGGGGGAAGGGTGGCTGGTGGAACGGGGGGGATTCAAAAGAAATTGGTGAGTGTTTGTTACACACTTACCCTGGTAGACCAGGTGGAATCCCCTGGAGCTGGACTGGCCTTTGGAAGTGAAGCGGATCAGGATTTGGT
>JAQLOL010000008.1:17402305-17414416 GCA_029783665.1 Naso thynnoides
CCCCCCCCCCCCCCCCCCGAAAGTTTGGACCTACCCTTGCAAGCTTTTTCTTTTACATCCCACCAAATCAGCTGTGGCATTTACCACATCCATGCATCCGCTATGTTTTAACACTGTTAAGACAGGAATTGTTCATTCTTCCTTAACTTTTTGCTTTGCTTTTATTCTTTTCCAATTGAGATTTACTTAATTCTTTCGCGTTTGTGTACTTGTGCTTAAGCTCGGTTGGAGGCTTAGATTTAGAATTTACTTTCAAGATTAACAATAAAACTGGGATTAGGATTATGCTCACATAAAGGTGAAGAATAACTACGGTTAGGGTTTATCTTGGAGCCAAGGTATGATTAGATTTTGGAAGCTGTTTGGTTTAGAATTGGCATTCTGTGTCCAGGGTTAAGGTTACTTATTGGAAAAGAGAGAGCTGGATAATGTTTCTCACAAGCTTTGTTGAGAGTTTTTATTTTTTCCAATATTATACTGAAAATTACACATAAACAGACTTTAAGCTGTTAAAAATGGATCATGAAATGGTGTGAGTTCTATTTTTCTGTTGTCATTTTCTAATGCTTGCTCAATCATATGATTTATTTTTTGATAAATTAATAGAGGAATAAAATGTAAAGGCATGTGGGCATCTTTGTTGTGTGTATTGGAGGTAATTACTGCATGCAGTAGCATGGAAGGGGGATCCTTGCAGCAATTTTGCCAAGGATTTAGATTGTTGCATGAATAAACAGCTGCAAGCTGAAAAGTTGAGCCAATGTTATTAACGTAATTACCACAGTTTAATGCTTTTTTATGATAGTTACGGTAATGGTAATGCAGTTGTGAGTGGGTGTCTTTGTTTTAGGTCTCCATGTGTTAAAAAAAAAAGCACTGTTATTTTCCTTGTTGAAAAGGAGTGAGGAAATCTCATTTTCCTGGTTTAAACCCAGCACAAACATGTGTGTTGTGTGTGTCTGAGTGCATTTGTTTTCCCATATAACTGCATGCACGTATATTATGACAGATGACGTGTGTGTTCGTGTAATGCTGTACAGATTCAGGTTTATGAAATATGTGCATGTGAGTCTTGTGGAGCCTGTCTGCTGATATGTTGTCCCTCTGGCTCTATAAGTTGTTGTTGTCACTGCTGAATTGTTTTACAGCTCACTGGAGCCCACCTGCAGCCACAGCAGCTCTGCCTGTGTCAGCGATCTGTCTCTGGGTTTAAATGGATCCTTATGAAAAGGATAGAGCTAAGACAATAATCGTTTATTTAGTCCTCTCTTATGCCAAATGTAATGCCCAGGGGATCAAACAGTCAAATCACATTTGCTATTTGTTACACGCTGCTTTTAAACATGAAAACCAAAGCTCTATGAGTGCGTATGAGTCGTCTCTCCCTTACCTGCAGTTCAATATAAACACCTTTTATTTTTCAGAGTTTGTTACCTGCTGAAATATCTCCATTGTGTTACAAAAAAAAGTGACTGCAAGCAGCCATCTTCATGTGTGTGTTTTGTTTTAAGTGGAAACAGACAAGTTTTTAACCCCCCTTAGCTTTTACAAGTGGTGTTATTGCTGGCGCCTTTGTCACAAAGACAACTGGATTGCTTTCAGTTTTCCTCAGAGCCGAGCAAACAACACAGCACTGCATTTGTCATGAAAAACCAAAACCAATCCACTTTGGAAGTGAGAGAAAATAAAGAAGCATGTTCACAGCAGAGGTAAGGTGAAATTATCACAATGTTACAGAGTAAAAACATAGGTTGAGTGGTGCTTTGTACAAACAAGTGTGAATTTATTCATTCATGTATTGTATAATGGAGACATATAAGCTGATAGAGGCTGATCAGACCTTCATTTTCATTGTGAAATGAGTCTTACTGAGAACAAATCTAAACGACAACGGCATTATTTTTATTATTGTATAGCCACTATATATTGCACAAACATTTACTCCAAAATGAGAAGCTGAAGCAAAAAAGCAGGTCTATAGCCAGTTGAAGTACCTGTGTGTGCTCCAGAAAGAGAGCTGAGAACGCGAGAGTGCTGTGTCGCCCCATCATAAACCTCCACGATGTCATTCAGTGCCGTCTGGAAGAAGGCGAACTGACTGAAGACAACTAGAAAAGACAGATTAGGACAGAAAACCGACATCAGAGGAAATGTAAATTAGCTAAAATTTGTGAGCGCATCACAGTCACGCTGGAAACTCTAAAATCCTTTTGAAATGACACATAAAATCCTTAAAAAAGTACTTTGTGGAAGGCACATTCAGAAAGAATATTATCAACAGCCATTTCAGTCAAAATGTCTTCTTTAAAGCGAGCTGGATAATACCGCCAGTTATGAAAACACAACCACGAACTGATATTACACGACTAGATCAGCAATCCTGTCTGGTCTTGATGGCTTGTCAGTAGATGAAAGGCTTTGGCAATGACAGCCAATCTGTTGCACAATGTGCAGCTAAAGCTCCACTATGGAGCTTTCATCCTTTCAGCCCACCCTTTCTACTGCTATTGCCTGAACATATTCAGCCTTTTCACATCCAATCAATGTCTAGCTCACTTTTGGCGAATAGCGCAGGTTAAGGAGAGGAATGAAGAGAACAAGGGCGAGACAGAGAGGGCAGAGGGGACAGATGACTGGTGCTTTCTATTAGGTAGAACCTTATCTTCTGAGTTACAGTTGTTTAATATGACTCAGCATCTGCTTTCCCCTGCTCAGCTCAGGTGTTGTCCTTTATTCGTACATCCTCTTCATCCCTCTCTATGATGATGAGAGAAGCCAGGGGTTGCAGTGACACCCACTCCGTCCTCTG
This sequence comes from Naso thynnoides, assembly GCA_029783665.1. Taxonomy (NCBI): domain Eukaryota; kingdom Metazoa; phylum Chordata; class Actinopteri; order Acanthuriformes; family Acanthuridae; genus Naso; species Naso thynnoides. The sequence goes on from JAQLOL010000008.1 coordinate 17,405,115, forward strand.
CATTGAGGAAAATAGCCTATCATTAGGACTGGTCCATCAGCCTAATGAGAAGCGGCAAGAATGGAGGCGAGAGCAATTTTGACTCGGCTCGACAATGTGTGTTGCCTTGGGCCTCGCTGTCATTTTCCTGGAAAATGCAAATGTGGACTTTAATTATTTCAATTTCCTCTCTCGCTTTGCCTCCATTGAGTGAAATATGTTGCCGGCAGGGTCCAAGACGGATGGGTGCCCAGTAGTTTTGGAGCAGCGCCGGACCTCCGAATGGGCGACATGACCTCGACTTCCGAAAGACGGGGGTGAAGTACCCTAAAGCCGAACACATGCCAGCCGCTGCTGTTTGGTGTAATTTAACAATGATAGGACTTGAGTTCTCCCTGAGAGAGGGCCAACACTGATAACTCATTCCATAGCCAGGGGGAGCCGAGGAGGAACCGGGAGATTAAAGAGAAACGCAGACAGGAAGAGAGGCAGAGGGACATGTTGGCTTGACTATTTGCATGTTTGATTTGCGTTGCATTGTTTGTCTTCTGAATAATTTGCGCCTCCTGGATACATATTGGAGCAAGTTGTGACCTTTAAGATGAAAATGCCAAGGAAGTCTGACTCTTCCAGACACCAATTACTTTTTAGTGTGTGTTTGTGTGTGTGTGTGTGTGTGTGTGTGTGTGTGTGTCTGTGTATGTGTGTCAGAGACAGACATAGTGTATGCTGATGTGTAAGATAGAGATTAAATTGCTCCACCAAAGTAACATGAAAAAATGCGTGCAGCAATGAGACAGATATGGGAGCTATCAATCACTCTGTGATTTAGTATGTGCGGAATAATATGAAAAAAAAAATGCATTCAGCAAACCTATAACTGAAGCCCTTTAATTTTAAGTTGAGAGCACATTGTGTGGGGGAGTTTTTACAACTTTTCCATAAACTTGTTTTCTCCTACGCATATGTCACTAAGAATATTCAGGTGTGAAAGAAGTTCTGCTGTTTTCTTCTTACTTTCATCACTTCCCACAGTAAAGGAACGTATAGAATTTAGGGAGGCGATCAAGCATAGTTTGAGCCTGAGAAGGGCATTTTGGCATAATTGCATCTTAATTAAACACACGATTACCCACCTGCACACACTCACAGAAACACAATTAAAAAGTTACTAGAAAAATATGACCAAACACAGTAACGCAGCACTCTGTCTTGGCTTACCATAATCCTTGGGCACCACCACGGAGTACAGGCATGTTCGTGCACTGCTGTAGTTGCCAGGGTAACCGGGAGACAAGACCACTCCCTCCAAACCCGAGTACTGTCCACCGCACGGAGCTAGAGAGGGAGAGAGAGAGGCAGGGACAAGACATGAAGAGACATCGCAGACAGAGAGGGAAGGTATAACGCCAATACTGAGAGTTTCCATTCCTGCCCTGCCTACTGCCTTCCCCTCTGTTCCATTACTCCTAAATTACTTTTCTTGTCTGATTGGGCTTTAGGTGGAAGATGTCCCTGGTGTTTGCCACAGTGAAATTGCAATGTTTTCCAAGTGTCCCTCCGGGTTAGCCTGGGTGAGCTGAGCCTCGGGTCTCCTCTTGCTGCTTAAAGCCCCTAAAAAATGCTCTGTGTGTGCTGGAATCTTTGTGCAAGTGCTACTCCCATGGCCTTGCTTATGTGCCAACGTGCGCAGTGTGACTCTGTGTTCCACCTGACATATAACTGAGGCTTCACACTTTGAGAGCCAGATTTGGTTGCACCCCGGATCTTTTACCAGAATTTTAAGGGAAAACATGCACAACATGCTAGTCGTGTTGTGGGAATGTCATAGAACGCCGGGGATGACGCATGTTTCATAGTGAGCACGAGAGGCAGATATGCAAAGTAAGAAGCTCTCCTGAAACTGCAGATTAAATTATAGCTACACCCTCACATCTATTAGCATTAGCAAAACCCACACAGCTCTGCACATATACCTGTAGGACATAGCGCCGTGCAAAAAGCGAATAATCAGACATGCATGTTAACATGTGATAAATCTCCAAACATGTGGTCTGTGTTCCTAACAACCGTCTCCAGATGTCAGTGTTTACCAATGCAGATAGGTTTGGGCTTGTTCCAGCTCGGCTTGCCGTCTCCCCCCATGATGCAAGTGAGAGTTGGGTCTCCCTCTAATGTGTAGCCGCTGTCGCAGTGGTAGGTGACAGTGGAGCCCAGCTTGAGCTCGGCGCCCACCCGAGTCCCATTGCGTACCAGGCCCGGCTCGAAGCATGACTCCCTGGGGTTCTCTGTGGAGAGAGGTAACACAGTGGAAAATCAGTGACAGAAGGGAGCGGGTGTTAGTATTCAATAAAAGAATTTTTGCATCGAGCTGCAGCGGTGATACTGGAATAGAAATTGTTTTCTGCCTAAGGTTCCTCATATTCTCAGATTTCTCACTTCCTTTACTCGTTCCCTTTTTCCCGCCCGGCTCTGTACTTTCCTCTTTCAGTAAATATATCTCACTGACTGCCACTTTTCTCTCTAGCCCTTGACGGTGCTCTTTCATCTGTGGCTGCTGGAGGTATGTATGGCTGTGGAGACAGACAGGCAGCTGATTGAGAGTGGCACTGCTCTGGCCCAAGGTCTGCTGACTGCACACAACCGCCTCTCGCACAACACTTTGCTGTGCAGTCAACTAGAGAAGACAATGCACATACGCAAGCTTTCTCTCATGAACACACCCACACATGCACACACATATTCAAGCTCAACACACTCACATACACGCACGCACACTGTATCTAACCACACATCAATCACCACTCCTGAGGTCGTAAGAAAGATGTCTCGCTCAATCTACCATCACATTGTTCTTAGGTGGAAAATGTGCATGTGAGAGGAGGCCTGTCATTTTGGCACACTTCACACCCTTACAGCTAAAATAAACATAGGAGAAATGCCCAAAGCAATTTAGTTCAATCTTAAACACAGTCTGCTCTTGCAGTAAACTTCAATATTTGATGACTTAACGGACGCATACAAAAGGGAAGGTGAGTCAAACATTTTCTTTTGTCGGGTAAATGTCGACCTACAATTCAGAGATGTGCGCGGTAACCTCAACTATATCAAAACCGAGTTGTTAAAAGCAAACTTTAAATAGGAAAAACTTTAACAATGTTCATATTTTAAAAGCATCTATTGACTTCTTTGTCAGGCTGGTATTTACATGTCTCATAGTTGATAACATTAATCTCCCTGGAGCCATTTTCTTTGGGTCTTTTAGCTTTAATGAAGAGGACAAAGATGCTGGAAGAGATTTTTTCATCAGGTTTTTTTCTTGCTCCACCATCTGCCACTTGGAGAAGAGCTCAATTTGCAGCATGGACAACAACCTCCTCCTCCTGTGTACCATAAAGCAAACTCCCTTTGAGCTATAAAACAAGCATACTTCCAGCAGCACAGTAATGATAACAAAGCTGAACTCAACTTCCAGGGATTTACTGATGATAAAATGTCCATGTAGCACCTCGGATAAGTGCCTGGTTTCCAAGCTAAAAGCTGGGGACCTGCTGACCAGACAGGAGGCTGCCCTTCATGGCTGAAGAGAGCGCTGAGGCCAAGCATGTGGTCCACCTGTCTGTCACCCAGGGCACCTGTTCTGGACAGGTTGAGCCCTTTCATGAGCCGATTTAGACCTGAACCGTCCCTCGCCACCTCCTTCATTAAACCAGCACACCTGGCAAGAGGCAGCAGAGGCGTGATGGATGTAGCAGACGTTAGGTGTGGACCAGCCCTGGACACAAACTCGTGGTGAGAAGGTCGGTCAGTGCAGTGAGGATTACCGATTTAACAAGCCTTGCCTGGCTGGGACGTTTGTCAGTGTGAGAGAAAGTGGACGAGTGGCATCATCTGTTAAGGAAAATACTCAAAGGAGTTGAAGTGATGTGATGCGAAGTGAAAATGAGCCGAGGAGTTGGTGAAGGTATTTCGATGAGACAGATGTGAGTATGTGTGGGGTTTTATCAGCCCACATTTGTACCTATGTGTGTTATTCAAATGTGTCTCAGGCATGGAAAGTTTTAGCCCACATATTTCCCTGGAGAGCCTAATCAGACGTGGCCAGCAACATGGAAACAGAAAGACACAGCGATTGCCTGGTAAAGAGGCTGACAGCACCTCAGGCAGATTTCGTAATGCAATTTTCAGTGGCGGGCTGACCAAATACTAGCTGGGCCAACTCGTCGACTCGCTGCTTCCTCACCAAACAGACCCGAACCCGCAGCCAAACACGCTTTTGTGCCATGTTGTTTGTCTGAAACTGAGGAGGTAATTTATGTATTATTTGGTTATGGTTCATTAGTGTGGAGAATTGGAAGAAGGGAGAGGGAGTTTTTTCGGAGCCTCACACTGGGTCCATCTGCTCTACCAGATTGGCCATACAATATCACACACTGTATCACACACTGCAGTAAATATAACTGGGAGTGAGTTAAGGGGTAGGCTCTGCAACACTGTCTCACCAAAACACTGTGCTTCACTCCATTTATGGATATTTTGCAAATGAATCACAGAGCTGCATCTGAAATCAGTTGAATAGCTTATATAGATCAAATCCGAACTGAACGCCAGCCAGCTCGGGGTCGATCTGGAATTGGTTAAACGTCTGATACCTTAAACAGCTCTAATTGAGGCTGAGAGATTTAGGAAGATTTAACACTGTTCTCTCAAGCAAAGCCCTTAACGAAGATGTCCTGTCTAATTTACAGCTTGTTCAGCCTCTGAGTATTTGTTAGGAAAAAGGCTTTAACACACCGGCACTGAGGTGTTGCCCCCGTGAAGCTCAAACACAAATCCAGAAAAGGCAGGTGAGTTGTGTTATCCTTAATCAAATGGTCATCTTTCAACGATATCTGTGATAAGTACGCACCGCAGGAGCATCGAATACGAGCAAATAATTGTGGGTCCCCCAAAACACTCATATCTTAGCAAGGCTCAGATATGAGACAACAAAACATTGTTTGCTCTAATTTATGAGAAGCCTTTTGTGCGGCTGCAAAGCACTGATCAAAAAAAGCTTAAGCACACACTGTGTCAGCTTTTCATTTTCATAATTCTTTGTGTTAGTAGCCTATGAGAGAAGGTACAGATCAATAATGACTCCCAAGCAGACCACGGCACAAATGGGAGGATGGTGATCAGGGCGCTGCAGCACAACACCCCATCCTTTCTCTGAAGCAATTTTCACACAACTAATCTCACTCGCTTTGGACTAGACACAAGAGAAAGTTAAAAAGAAAATCTGCAAGGTCGATAAGCAGCACAGAGTAAATCCATTCTCACTCCGCCAGAGGAAGAATTTTAAAACATGAATTGTTTAGGGGATAAAGCCTCACGTACTATTTAAAATTCACTGTTTTGTTGAGAATCTTAAGAGGCTGAAGGGGAAAAACTCTCACACATGCAGACACGCACAAAACTCAAGTTCCCAATTGCTTGATAGTTTTGTCCAATTAGCCAAATATTGAGTTTTTTCAAGTCATTCCTCTGACCAAAGAGGTGCTCACCTGTGTACTGCAGCACAAATCCATTGCTGCTGAGGGAAGCATCGCTGCGGAAAGCCAAGAAGAGCATGTTGGAGCTGCTCTCGATGCGATCTGGAACATCTGTGCCGTAGAAACTTCCCAGCAAAGGGCTGAGGGAGTCCGGCCCGTCGTAGATATGCAGGAAGTCATAACTGGGCTCCAAGCTGAACCTGGTTGGAGAGGTATAAATATACTAGCTTAAACATTTGCAGCTCATAAGGTATTAACACACTTCAGTGTCATAATTTTAAAATAAAATCTGATCAATGTGTCTAGTGACATATGTTGAGCTTACTGGTTGAAGCTCAGAGCGATGACATAATCTTGTGTGACAGTAACTGTCCAGTCACATTCCCTTCCATGAGGGTACGGCTCAGGATAGTCCGGTGACAGAATCAGCCCACTAGGACCCGTCAGGTTCCCGCCACATGGAGCTAAGAAAAGGGGGCAATCGATTAGAAAACAATACCAGAACATTCATAGTCATCCAAATGCCTCATCAGTCTTGTTTTATTTATGAAAGAATGATTTGCTATTGTTTAAACTCTTAATGTAGTTGATCAACGATGGAGAAAACTGGCATGACAAGCAACTCTTAATTCACTAAGAATTAAAAAAAAAAAATAAAAATCCTCCCCAAAAATCTGAATAATAGAAGATTGCACAAAAATTAAGTCACAGCATGAAGTTTCCAAATCCCATCAAACAGTCAAATTCAAAGAAGCCAACACATGGTTTCAACTGTTTATCTATGATCTCCAGCTATGTGTGGTTTATAGTTTCCTTGCAGGAAGTCATTGTAACAGATGCCTAACAGAGACGTGGCCCACCACATTCTCACCTGCAACTGTCCCGTGCAGCCCCTCACCAAAAATAAAGATCAAACTAATCAGTCAGCACTAATTAAACAAGGAAGCTAATTATAAGGTCTCAATTTCTTTTGTCAGTTCACAGTGTTTTTTGCAGCACACCAAGTGTGATCGGCGATAAAAAAGAGAAGAAGAGCAGAAGTCAGACTGTGCTGTTATTGAGAAACAGGATAATCAGATCTCTCCGTCTGCTGCAGTGACTTTAGGACACATCTAGGGAACACGACAATCTGGTTTGCCATTTAAGATTCACTTCAGGAGTCTGTTTAGTAATCATGTTAGGGATTTGTATTGTCTACCTTTTTAAAAGATCCAGACCAGCCAGAGAGGTGATGTTATCAGCCTCCATCAGGCAGGTTGAAGGGCATAATATAATTACGAAGTAACTTACTTCTATATTGTTCTCTTCTGTCATTGCTTATTATTTAATTTAATATGCCATTATCACAGATCATAGAGAGTTTACAATCAGAAAGCTTAGGAATATACTGCATTTTCTTAAAAAGAGGGTGGGCTGGTTGAATAAATTGAAAATAGAGCAAGAGATATGTGACAACATGCAGGCTCGATGTAGGATCAATTAGAGAAAACTGGTGACTTCACGCTGTGTTAACGGACTACCTGTGCACGTAGGAGGGTCTGGCTGCCAGAAGAAGCGACCATTGATCTCAGTGCAGGTGATCCTGTTGGCCCCCTGCAGGATGTAGCCAGGATCACACTGGAACACCACATGGTCCCCGGGCTCCCTGCTGTCCCCGCTGCGGGTCCCGTTAGTGGGCATGCCTGGGTCATTGCAGGAGGTTGCAGTAGAGACTGAAGGAGAAAGAAAAGGCTCAAACATTGAAATGACAAAAGAAAGAAACTCAGTTACAGGATGAAAAATGCATAACTATCATCTGAATTCACAGGTAAAACCATAAGTAGTGAAATTTGTCTCTTTCTACAATCAGCACCTTGTCACTCAACCCCTTTCCTTCACCAATCCACCTCTTGTCCTCACCTGAAAACTGCAGAGCGAATCCCTGCTTGCTGGTGAAGAAGTCTGTGGTGAACTGCAGGCTGACGGTGTTGAAGGTGCTGTGTGCGTCCGGGGGCAGCGTCGAGCCACTAAGCTCCCTCAGCAGGACCCCTCCATCCTGGGGCCCATCCCAGATCCGGAGCACGTCATGGACATCCTCGGTGTGGAAAACCAGGAAATGCAGACTGCCAAAGACAAGGACAAGATTAAAAGGTTTAAAGGTCATCACAGTTGCAATCTGATAGCTCTTCTGATTTATTTAGGTTTTCACCCTTATGCATCATGTGACTGAAAGCCATTTCAGGCTTTAAATACTGGGAAACTAAAGTTGGCTGTGATGCTTGCCACCTTCTATATTTGCATTTCATTCTGTTTAAACAAACCTTTGATCGAAAGGCAGGTAATTGTGGCAGAAGTCCATACTTTGCAGCTTTTCCATTAACATTTTCAGTCAAGAGAAAAATCTAATTGCCAATTGTTTTATTTCATAAATTTGTGGGTACAAAAAAATCATTTGCAACCTCCATCATTCCAAAAGGTTACCAGCAGGTTAAGTGTTTGTATTACATGTATTTACTAAAATTAAATATTAGGATAATAAAGTAAAATGGTAAAAAAAAAAAAAAAAAAATAGGGTTTTTAAGGACAGTCACAAATTTCGAAAATAAAACAAAAGATGAGTGGAGGAAATAAATCAAATTACTAAGCATTTAAAAGAATCACTCAAAGTAATGATGTGATTAAGGAAGACAACGAGAACAGAGCAGAGACATAAACACCGTTAAGGACACGAGTATAAATGGGGGGAAACAAATACCATTTGAAAGTGAATCACGGATGTCAGATCCAGAACATTCGATGGATGCTTTGCAGCGTCAGTCAAGCAGATATGTCTGTGGCGGCATTTAATAGTTTCAGTCTAGACTTGAGAAAGATGATGCTGTCAAAATATCTACCCTTCACTTTTGCACAGACAGCTGTCAGCCAGCTGGTGGTCCACTGGATATGAAAGGCACTCTACTTGTGTGCGTGTGTGTTTGTGCTTGTGTGTGTATGAGCGGCAGCCTCAAAGCAGTGGATTCATAATGGTATATTGGGGTGTTAGGTGTGTGAGCGTGAGTAAGTATGTGCTTTGGACAGGCTGGCCAAGACTAAAGGGATAGAAAGTGGTGTTTTAGAACAAATGAGAGGCTGGTGGTGATGCTGACATGGGCCACTCAATATAAAGGACTTAGTTAAAGACAACAGTGTTCTCAGCTGCTTTATCCTGCGGCAAAGTCGCAAATACTTTATAAAGTTAGAAAAATAGGGCCCAAATGTCAGCTTATTTAATTTGTTTCCTTAATTATTTTTTCTCTCTCTCTAAATCACAGTGCTGTCTCACTTGCCTTCAAAATAAGAGAAAAACGTGGGAAGCATTGAGATGAAGGTTTTTATTCACAATAAATAAAAAAGAAAAAGTAACACTGCTCAACTCAACTTGACTCACCTGCTTCACATTCAAAGCTGTCACTACAACAAATGTTTTTTTTTTTTTTTTTTTTTTTTTCTTAAATGTAATTAGAAAGGAGTTGAGGAAGAGCAGAAATGACCAGTGCAAAGACATGCTGGCCTGTGAAGCGGGGCTCTGTGTGCAAGTTGCCTGAGCAAGTTGACAAGCAGTGCAACTCTGCCACTCATGCTAAAGAGGCGAGAATAATAATAACAATTATTATTATATGTGATGATTATACACAAATAATTATACACAAGTCCATAAACTGTTGCACAATGCACAGCATTTCATATCCATACTTTTCAGGCACAAAACCACTTCATTCCTGAGCGCTTTTCTGGAGAGAGAAAAAAGAACTGCTGTACAGAATTAAACAC
>JAQLOL010000008.1:17416904-17427668 GCA_029783665.1 Naso thynnoides
AAAAGTCCTATTATATTGCATTAATACAATAATTACATAATTACATTTTGGATATAGTTACAGTGGTGATCTACGAATCTCCCACTACCATCCAGGCTCGCCCCTCCACTTCCAAACTAAAGGTTGTGCTCAAAGGCCTCCATCCTTGTCATGTAAGTGCCTGAGGCAGTTGGCAGCTTGTTATGCAAATGCTGTTATGAAACCCTTAGGTGCTACAATCCCTTTACCTACGCTCCAACTCCCCGTGCCCTAGACAGGACATGCTGAGGTGTTTTCATGGGGTTTGCTGGCATGAGTAAAACAGAGTTTTCTAACATGTGTACATGTTTGTGCCTCGGAGGCTCAAAGTGCATATGTACAGCTTGTGTGTGTATTGAGACTGCAGTGAACATGTGAGTGAACATAAAAGATGTTTCTGGGGATTTGCATGAGAAATGTCAGAAGCGAGCACCAGTCACGTGTCGGATCAGCGCTGAGTGTGTGCTGACAGGCTCATGTTCTAATGCAACCTTCAGGACTGCCAGACACTGTACGGCATCGTGTTCCTTTTTCCTGATTTATGTCTAAGACGGGAGATGGAAAGGTGGGTGGAAAGGAGGCGGTATGTTAAGGAAAAACAGAAGGTGAGGGAGGCAACAAAAACAAGACGGACGTTAATCATTGCTGGTTGGAAGAAGAGGATGATAGCGTGAGGATAAGAGGTTGATTGAGAGAGCAGAGGAACCTCTGAAGGATGGAGGGATTTGTGCTGAGCAGTCGAATGGATAGGATGGACGTGGGCTGCATATTAGGATAATTGGTTCCTTTTATCCAAGTTCTAAATAGCCTATCTCTCCTTGTCACTTTCTGGGAATGAAGGGAGGATGGGCGGGATAAGGAGATAGTGAAACAGAGAAGATGGTGAGAGGATAAGAGTGATTCAGGAAGGGAGCAAGATAAGATACTGATACCAGCATGTAAAAAATTCTATTTTTGATGAATACATGTAGGGCATGCAGGCTACACACTTCCTTTACTGAACCAATCCTGTTGGTCACTAGGGCTGACCCAAATGCTTCCAAGCTTCAATTGTTGCCTTTGCAATTAGCGGCTAAATTAATATTCAATTTCATGTTTTTTTCCTTCTCAGTTAAAAGAGATACGCAGTGACTAACTCACACTGCAAGGTGAAGGTGAGGTTTAGTCCAGAGTTAGAGTCAACCAAATGATAAATGGTAGAAGAAGAAAAAGTTTTTCGTGAAAGAGGAGAAGTAAACATCACAATGCCATGTGTTTGTTCATGTAGTTGCTCAGTAAATGGTTAAGTAATGAAACGTGACGGACTGGATATTTTTCGTATGAGTTACAGTCCCTACATTTTTTTATTGTCCAAACCTGGGACAGAAGATTATTATCAGCTAATACCGAAAGCTGTAGCTACTTTACCAGCTAACAAAGTAATGTTACTGTTAACCGGACATTGGATAAAATGACGGAATGTTTACAAAGTCTGAAACAAAGACGTACCATAATGTCAGAGTTACTCGAGCGTCACATGAATTTACTTTGGGCAGTTGAAGAGGAACTACCAGTATACAAGGACACGGTGAGTTGAAAGCACTTAATAAAGCTGCTGTCAATGTTACTGGCTAAGGAAGAAAATCTCCTTAACAAATTGAAAGAGGAGATACAGATGGTCAAGCTGGAGGTAACATTGTGAAAATGGTGAATTTTCACGACGCTATTTCACATCTGGACAGCCCGTGCATCGAGGATGATTGACATAGAGCAAGCAACAGCGAGTGAGCGGCGCTCGCATCGACTTAGTGATGTGAGTACACAGTCAAGCAGACGTACGTTAAGGTTAACAGGCGTGATGAGCTTTTCCCCTTAGTAGCAACGAATATTCGTTTATGATCGATCCATTGTCACAGAAGCTTCAAAGCCCCAAAAAAGGTATTCCAGACAACCCTATTGCTCTGAGAGTGCTCTGTAATGCAGTCTCTGTCTTCGCACTTTCCTCTGAGACATCCATATTATAAGTGTGTGCACAGGTTCACACATCGCAGTTAGTCACCCAGAGGTGTTTACTGCAGAGGAACTAGAAGGGGGAGTGATAGCTACCAGTAGGTAAAGTCAATTTTAATACACTTTCATGTAATATGAGAAACAAATAAAATGACAAGCTGAGAGAGGTGGAATTAATGTATGTCTTACTGAGGAAATGGAAATTTGGGTCTCTGTGTGCTGTTAATGTTTTGTGGAATAATAGGAAGTCATGTGTTGAAGTTTACTGCTAAGGGCTCCCCTTTATATTTTTGCCCTTCTTAACGAGATAAAATAGCTCAAGGAAGTGTCAGAAGAAGCGCCGCAAGGAGATAAGATGGGAGAAGAGAGGAATAAGAAAGATTTTTCAGGTCTTCTTTTATTCTGCCTTAATTATTTTGTATTCATATGAGAGAAATAGAGAGAGAAACAGAGAGGGCTCAGGCTTTCTCATATGAATACAAAATAGTCGTGCTGCAATCACGAGTCCTGTGGGGAGTCTTCAGCGTATGTGTGTGTGTGTGTACATGAAGATGATAAATAAGCAAGCATATGGGGTGTGTATGGACGTGTGAGCGGGTGTGTATGAGGAATAAGAGTGATGAAGAAAAAACGTACGCTTGCAACTGTATCAGCTTTCTCACAGCTAATTGAGATAGTGTGTATAAAGGCAATGTCACGCTGAGAGCTCCCCTCATCAGTATGTGTGCATGTGGCCTCTGTGGGACCGTCCCTGTGGGATCATCCTTCAAGGCTGCGACACATTCATACCACCAGCTTTATGAAGACGCCAAGCGCATCAGACAGTACGAGCGACACGGGGGGCTGTCTTGACACCTAAACCAAGCTTTGGTCACGGAAAGCTTTGTCTACTTCATATACTGTGAGGCACATGATGAAACGACATGTAAGCAGTGTTATCACACAGATAAAAGAACAGTCACATGTATTTTTTGACAGGAAGGCGTAAAATTGGGAAATGAATCAGTGGGATAAAGGTAGAGGTTAAAAGAAAACACACATACACACACACACACACACACACGCACACAGATTCTTCCATCTATTAACCACATTCAACAAACAAGTTAAAGTTAAGTTACTCCATATTTCCAAAAATACCCCTTAAAAGTACACACAGGCCGACACCACTTTACTTTCCCATTTTCAATGGTCGAAAACTTAAATTGGTTCTCTGGAAGATACAGAAGCACACACATTGCACACACATTGCACACACACACACAAACACACACACACACACACATACTCTCGCACACGAACAACCTGGGTACACATAATATGTGAAACTTAGTTTTGGGGCTATGCAAACCCAATGAAATATATGTGCATATTCGAGACTGTGGGCACTATTTCTGTGATAGAGCATGACAAATGGGGGCTGCATTGCGTTAGAAAAGTGGTATATGTGGCTCCTTAAATGGAAAAACCAACCATAAAAAACTTATTTTATATACAGTATCCTCTTTTTCTAAAATAGTTCAGGTCTCAGTTTCATCATGTTTGAACTAAGCCTCTCCTTAAGACAAGCAGCACAGACAGCACTGGTGACCTTATCCAGAGACAAATCCTGGTGCTGCTTTAAGGAAGGTGAACAATGGAACTACTACTAAGGTTCTATGACAACTCCAATTGAGATTTACTGAGGAGTTAAAAGGACAATTCGGTTCTCCAAAAAACAGTTGTCAGTGGCTGTAGAGATCAACCAGAACCTGGTTTTACTGCAGACCTCCTCTCTCGTAGGTGCTGAGTGAAATCATACTGAGTATCTTCATCAAAAGTAAGCACTGTTGTAATACCTACAGGCGGGATTGGTAATTCTGTTTAGAAGCATTTATTGTCGTACTTGCAGAGAACCTCTTTAACAGAAAAAAACAGAACCAAAGTCCAGTGTCTGCGGTTACAGCAAGGCTTTAACATACCCAACCAATCAATTTAGACTGCTGGTTGAATTTAATGGACGGTCTACAGAACCCGCCTGGCCTTTGCGCACTCTGACTTTGCATTTATTCCACACTTTCGATTACGAGCTGCAACCACAGCAACTCTTACTGCTAAACATGGCCAAAAGATGGAAAGTAAACTGGAGAAGGCTACAAAAAATTTTAAAAAAGAAGAAGTTGGACAGCGAAAAGAAGTAAAATCAAAGTCAACACTGGAGTGGACAGGGGGAATAGCTTTGGAGGCAGACTCAAATTGAGAGGGCAGGATTTTTTTGGTTGGATACTTTCGAAAATCCAACTAGCTTTTGACAACTCCGCAGTCTTACTAACCAAAGCTGTACCAGAAGGCTTCTATAATCTCTCATTGTCAGTAGAGTGAATTTTTAGTATTGCTAATACATGCAGTGTTTTGCTGTACAACAGGAGAATATTAATGAGAAAAGCATAACAAAAGAAACAGTAAAACACATTTTTAAAAAAGCAAAAGCCACACTGTACTATGGACAGATTTGGCCTAATTACAGTGGTCTCCCAGCTCTTTACATACCGTGTTAGTCCTGTTCATGCCTTGTGAACAAAATTCGAAAGTGCAGTTTATTATTGTATCCCACACAGTGCACTGTTTAACAATGCTGTGGCTCTTCAATTAGAGGAGTTTTTTTTTTTTTTTTTTTTACACTAAATACAAACTTTTAGACGAACACTCATGGCTTCACTGTTCAGTGTACCATGTGGCCTGAATCCCTGCTTTTATCTCCGTAGTAGTAACCACCGAATGTTCCATCCGTGAAATGGCTCATTGCCTCCCTTATCATCTCATTCCTTCAACATTGTTATTATCTCTTTATGTGCGCATTCTACTCTCTGCCTCCCACCTATATTCTCTCTTTACATCAATATCTCTCGGCAAAGCAGTCCATGGGCTTTTTAGTTGTCTGCTGTCACTCGGCACAGCTCCTGGTCTCTCACAAACTCCGTGCAGTTTGATTAGTGTGCTACCTCCAGCTACACCATTTGATATACAAGGAATCCCTGGGCTAATGCATTGCAAATTCTTCTCAATAATGAATTGCGTGGGTAGGATCAAAGGCATGGATACGGAGCATACCTTGCAGAGGAATGTCAGAGGTAGTGAGGGCACTAATGAACCTAATCTAGCAATCATGAGGGACCTGGAAGTGTCAGATGTGCAAGGTAGGGACAGCGAGTAGATGCAAATATATCCATGCAGACAACTGCACAGAACTATACCCTATTATGCATCCATTATAGATAATGCATTACCAGGGTGATGGCAAACTTCTTGTGATGATGCAGATATAAAAAAAATATTTAACACAATTACTTTCATTTAGGGTTTTATTTAATTTTAAAATTTTTTTTTTTTTTTTTTTTTTTTTTTTTCTGCCACCTAAAATTGCTAAGGTAGGTTTACAGATTACATATTAAAGATACTACTCCAGTCATCTAGAGTGGATGTAAACTTAGCTTTAAAGCTAAGCATCTGCAACTTAAGTTATCAGTCCTTTTATGTGAAAAGCAATGTGTCGGAGTACAGAGCTACAGAACAAAGGACTACATACTATAGAAGAGCATAGCAATGTATATGCATACATTTCATCCATGCTGAGCATGTGATCTTCTAGGAAAAGCTAATCCAATTTATTAGAAGAGAGAGCTTATAGCCCTCCTACTTAAACCATCTATTGTGTTCTCTGCCTCTTTCACATGTTCCTCCATCTACACATGTACTTATGGATTTATCAGTATTCTCCCTGAAGAGTGCTGTTCCATCAAGTATCTAGGCTTACAAGATTGCATTACTTTACATTGCTGCTTCATGACAGTGCATAAACACAATTAATATTCTAAATACATGACGGCGCATTGCTTGCCCCATGCTCACGGCTTAATGGCCATCCACTTTAATATTGCAAAAATATGGAATTCATCATAAGCATGTTGATATATAACCGCCTTTGGCTAAATATGCATGCAGTCCTAAGTAGATTAAAAGATTGAGAACAACTAACATCACCAACAACACTCGACCAATAACATCGCCAGGGTTAAGGCTTCGATATCCACAAGGACATGATCTCGTTAAAAATGTATGAAATGCACTTGTGATTGTGCACTTGGGTTTAAAGAACATAAACAATTCGAACATCTAATTACATTATCAGCCATTGGCAAAATATGGCAACAATTACAACACAAAGGAGCAGTAATGGTCCCACGTCTCAGTTCTCTCCTCTAAAAGCCACATAGTAAATCTCAAAACAAACATTCGCATAGATGAATGAATGTACTATTATAATTCATATATGTAGCTATATATAAAAAATTATGCACACATGAATGCATTAGAAGATCTCTGTAGGTGGTAGAAGCTAAAAGATGCAGCTAATTACTCACAATTTCCCATTATTTGAATCAGGAGGAAGCTGGACACTAACACACCACTTAAAAAATGCAAAAATCACAGCACAATTGATAAAGTAATTAATTCACCTGGTAATGACACCAAGTGCCTTTCTTTAGACTGTTCACAGTACAACCCTTAAGAATTAACATCCTGAAGCAGCCCCACAATTCATTCAACAAACACCTGGAGATTTGGCAGGATGGTTCTGTAGGACGTGATGAGATCCTGCCGCCTCCACAAACCTGACTCAGACACGCATCTTAACGATTGAGAGCCGTCATGCATGGACACACATTATGCAAATATGTAACAAGGTGTCAAAAAAGTTCTACAGAACAACCTCGAGTAGTTTAGATTTTCTAGAAAGGTCTCAACAAAACTTTTCATCAAATTACATTTCATCAGATTAATGATAGCGAAGCACAGAACATGCATACATTACACACAAAAGCCATTATTAAATTAAAAGACTTTCTTTTGTGTTGTCTAAAACTTGGAGGGGAATTCCCATCTCTGAGTAACTGACTCAACTACTGACCAATAGGAGCTCACTTCAGATTGATTACACAGCAGCCTCTGAAAGTAAATTGGAAGTGTATTGAAAGGTGGCAGATTGAAAGAAAGCCTGGAAAAGGACAACATAATCAGAAAACTTGAAAGAATGAAAATAAGAAACAAAGAGTTTCATTCAGACCTGATGGTGCTGCCGGGGGCGGCCTCTATGGTCCACATGCAGTGCAGATTGTGCTCGTATGGCGCCGGGTAGCCCGGAGACAAGATACGTCCAGAAGGTTCATCCTTAATGTTGCCCCCACACTCCGCTGAACAGAGAAGGAAAGCAGAACAACAGAGAGATTAACGAGGTGAGCAATACTCTTAAAGTTAAATTAATTAAAGAATACAGCAGGTTAATACACCTAACATATCAGAATCTTATCCCACTTCCAGTAAAGTACAGCACATAAGTTTCCTCTTATCATTATTAATTATGGACAAAGCAGTTGTATGCTTAAATGTGATGTGGCTTATCATCTTGTTCTCAATTTCAATGAAAGGAGGGAGACCAGCCAACTCAATACACTCTTCGTGTATCTCTTTGGCTCGGCAAAGGCAATCCTCCATTCCAACCAGTGACCTCATCCTGTTGCCTCTGAAAGCTGATGGACTTGCTGACTGAACAACACAACACTTGCATATTAGATCCAACTTAAGAAAAACTTCAAAAGGAGCTGATTGATTGCAAATGTAAATGAGGCCATATTATACTAATTTTAGGGTCTTTGATTTTGATTTTTGACTCCTATAAAGCAGCTAGACACAACTGACTGGATGTTAAGTGTGTAGATCTTAAAAAAAAAACAAAAAAAAAACTTGCATCCTCTGTCTCATTTTGTTTTCTGCATTCTCTCAAAATGGTCTGTATAAGCCTACTCCTCCTTCTTTCCAAACTTCATGTGCGCCTCTGCACTCGGCTGCACTCACAACCCCTTCTGTCCAATTAGTTATACAAAATAAACACACTTCGGGACACGGATACAATGATACTTACAGCTTGCATTTCTGACTCTTTAACACAAAAAAGTAATGTGGAAACAGTGATCCTTCAGCAGCAGTTCAGCCGTTAATCCAGCTTTGTGCTCATGTTGAGGAAGTATCTTTACTAAATCCACACAGAGCTATTTTCTTTATGTCGACCAAGAAAAAGGAACACTATGAACTTCTGTCTAGCGCTAGTCTCTTTAACAAAGATAAAGAGCTAACTTTCGATCATTCACTCCCAAAAAAGACATTTTATTGGAGCAATTTCGAACAAAGTGCTGACAGTAATCTGTGAAGCGGAGGGCAAAGAGCAGCAGTGTCTGGGTAGAGCCAGGGAGGGGCAGGCACAGTGCTGTGTGCACGAGCTAGCATGCCCTGCAGGGCTCACTTCCAAATGCGCGCATCTCATTATGCAATGCTTTGGCATCGATTAGCACGAGTATCCAACATTGTAACAGCATTTATAAGTCAGAAAAGATGGAAAAGAATAATAGCTCTTCTTTTAGCATATTTTTAGGTATGAATCAGGAAAGATTTATACTGTGTACGTGCACTGGCCCCTATTGGGAAACATGACAGCTAATAAATCATACCAAAAGTGGAAGCCTTGAATCACTTGTTCATCAGAGGAGTGTCATTGACGATGCTTACAGGTGCGTTTGCAGCAGCAGTAGTGGTAGACAATAAGATGCTTCTAGTACCATATCATGGTTCAACAAGCCCCCCCAAGGTGCACAACACACATCCAACACAAGCTCAGTCTCCCAAAAAATTGACAACAACACAAACACACATCAGTGGAACGACAAAGCACATCAGAGGCCAAAACATTTTGTCAAGAACAGTAGGGAGAATGCAGTCTCTTTTCAGCCTTATGTATTGAATTGCCATCAAAAATGCGGTGTGACTGAAAAGCAATTTTCAGTCCCCCCCTTCAATTACCACCTCCCACCCTTACCCAAACAGCGGACGGAAAAAAAAAAGAAAAGAAAAGAAAATGTTCTCTGACAACATCAGACTTGAAGTGGCTCTGTTCACATTTTTAAGGTCATCTTGCTGACAAGAGGAGGGTAAAAGTGTTCTTGTTTCTTTCCTTCATATGAGAGGAAAATAGATCCTTCAAGCAGAAGGAAAATGGAGGAATCATACTGATGATGATGACGATGATGGTGCTGATTGTGAGTCCATCTGTGACAAGCAGACCTTGTACTGAAATACAGCAATGATGGCAGACACACGCCCATACAGGGACTAGCTGTGGTTTCCAAAATATAAACATTATGTCACCTTCCGTTTGACAAACATGCCTTTCCCTTTGTTTGCAAACAAATCCTCCCTTTGTTTTCTCCCCTTCACACTCTGCTCCTCCCTCATGCATTTTACATTTAAACGGCAATAATCACCAGTGCTGGCCTCCCATCATTTTTGCTGTCAAAGCATAAACACACAAAACAATACACATGCACAGATACACACAGACTGTAAATACAGAAAAGTGCTTAGTCTACAAAAACGTAAAGACTTGTCATTTTTGGTTTTACTATCATGAGAAGGGAAAGCAAAGAATAAACATTTATATTTTTACACTCTTGCTGAGGTTTTAGCCTGTCTTTAAGTTTTTTCCCTCTTTTGAGCTTTTCCTGTTGGAGAAAACTTGCTATTTAAGGAGTTAAAGAGAGGACAGTGATCTATCACAGTAAGACAAAGCCATCTCTTTCCCTTTAGCCATATGACCTCAGAAACTACTGCTCCGTGCTGCCATGGCAGTGCAACTCCATCAGCTTGAAGGGTAAACTTTAAATCACATAAATTTTTTCTCAAATCCACCAAGGTTCTGCCTGTTTTTGCCTCACTGTCTTTACAGTGTAGTTTTATCTCCCCTCTCTCAGAAATACATTCACTGTGATATGACCTTAAGATATGTTTTTGTAAAATGCAGGGAAAATAGGGAGTAGAAACTTAACAAAATCAAACAGACACGTAGTTGAACATTTTTCTAAAGACTGACTTAAAAAAGGACATCCAACAATAAATAAAGGCGTGTGTTAATCTGTGTGCACGGGTGTCTGTTCTGCACTTTTCTCAACAATCATTCCTCTGATCTACTTCACAGTTGGCATGTGTTATGCTGAGATCCAACGAAGTGCAGCATCAAGTGTGAAGTAGTCTGGATGAGCAGTTTTGAGACACATAAAAGGAGAAGTTTAACTGACAGTAGGATACAACTTCAGGGCTCGGGTGACTCATCCACAAAATCGGCGTTACTGATTACAACAACTGCACTTTAAAAAAAAAATAAAATTCACCCACGATCATTTTAAGTGGGGTAGCATTTTGGCCATAGATTTCTGCCAGATCTGCAAAGTGGAACTGACACATAAGCAGTGCAACTGTTCTGCGCGGAAACTTGGAGCAAGGAGCCCCTCGTCAAGATGGCATGATTTGATATATATTTATTAAAAAGTGTTTCTGTTGGTGAAAGTTAAAAGTAATTTCTAGACAGTTGCCATTATGGCAACGTGGCACCAACATCATGGGTATTCTGACACTGTTATTCATCTGATTTATATTTCCTGATTACTTTAACAGTCAGAGAAAATGGCCGTTGATGCTCTGTAAATTAGGTCAGTTATTTACCCTGAGACAGATAGACACATTTTTCAGCGATTATCCAAACTACATACTTCTGAGATGAAATAAATCTAAGTGATAGCCTAAATGTTGTGTAGGTCAATTTGACAAAGGGAAAGAATTCTTACTTTTTTTTTTTTTTTTTTTTTTTTTTTTTTTTTTTTTTTTTTTTTTTCA
>JAQLOL010000008.1:17434819-17457803 GCA_029783665.1 Naso thynnoides
ATGCCTCTGTGGTGCAATTTCAATTACATCTCAATATTCATGCCTCCATCCATTGAGTCATAGTTTTTATTCTTCTTGTAAAGCTATTATTATTATTTTTAATGGCTGGTATTTGGTAATTCAAACTGTCACTGACAGTCTATAATTTTAACATTCCTTTCACTGGCTTGGTGCTCACATCAAAGGATGGTGTGAGAGCAAAAGGAGGTGAAATAAGGCCCTCAGCGGAAAATGTGCCATCTGTGCTCCATCCTAATTGATTCGTTTAAAATTAATCAATTCTCTTGCTGTTAACCATTTCATTATTCACTCTCCGTTGGCTGTAATTTCACATTTCCAGTCACATCCTTTTTAGATTATATGTGCCATTTGTCGGTGGTTTCCCCTCTTAACTCAGCATCGCTGTTTGTGTCAATAACCTATTGAAACAGACCCGTGTTATTAAGAAAAAGGTCACTGCAAGTCTCTGATCCGCTCTCAAGAGCCTTAGACGTCCAATCTCGACATGAACCTTGAGTGCTTGATGTTGTAACCTCTCTTTGTCTCACTCTCAGTCTCTTCTGAATGATTAGCTTGGCTCAGTACTGTGAGCAGCACTTTCAGCTATTCCTCCCTTCATCTCTCAGCACTATAAATGACCAAATCTATTATTACCTGAAAAAGTGATGTTAAATCCCTCATAGGAAACAGAGAAGTCGGAGAGAAAGCGGATCTGAGACGTGTAGTTTCCAAACAGGCCCGCACTGAGCGGTGGAGGCAGCGTGGAGCCCGTCAGTCTCCACAGAGGCTGGGAGAAGCTGCCGTTCTCCGTCACTAACAAATGGTCATGAGGACTCTCGAGGTGGAAGGTGTGGAAGGTGAACTGGACACCTGAATGAAAGAAAATGAAAGATCCATTGCTAAAATATATCATACTTTATACCTTTTTTCAACCTCTGTCTAAATCAGGGATTATGGCCAGCAAATTCGAAATGCCAACATTTGAAGGGATGGAAAGAGAGAGGTTCTACCAAGCAAAAGTTACATAACAATATGCAGTATGAAATCTCCTGTCATTGGTGAAAGAAATTGGAACCTTAGCACCAAAATTTGTGTAGATTTAAATAGGTTTCTGTCTCAGTATCAGGTGCACCCAGATGCCTTCATCAAGCAGGAACTAATGGGTGTGTTACTTTAGGAATCTAATTCTCAAAAATTTCAAAATACAATCAGGTGAACATGCTACGGATGGACAAATTAGACTTAATTGGTCATTAAATATCTGAACACTGAGCAGACTACAGAGAGCCCAAAGAAAAACGGGTTTCCAGCAGATTGTAAGCCTGGTGGCACCGTTGTGGTTCAATAATGATCCAGAGTCAACCAAGCATTTTCTGGATAGTTTAACAATTTAAAATCAAAGGGTATCTGTGAGAGAAAAAAATGGTTACAACAGCATTCTCCTCTGTCATGCAGCACCGTGGCGATATTGACTAAATATAGGCTTTAATCATGAAATTATGCTGTTTTGATATCCCTCCTAAAACATTGGTGGACAAAGAAAAACATTTATGTGACAGGTCATTATAAACTTTTGAATAGGAATGTAGTAGAACTGAGCAATATATCAATATTTTATTGATGTTTTGATATGACACTATGTATCATTTTAGATTTTTAATATTGTTACATCGGGATATTGCAGATGTGTTGAAATTGTGTGGTTTGAAAGGCTGCGTGACAGTGAAGAGATGTAATTTTCTGAACTGTTCGAACTGTTCCACATTTGTCTTTACATACCTTTGGATGATATCCACATTTCTGATGATAATTAAACAAAAAATCATTGCTTAATATTTTGTGAGAGCACCAATACCTACAATATCGTCACAATATCGATATCGAGGTATTCTGTCAAAAATATATAGCAATACTGGATTTTGGTCATATGACCCAGGCCTAGAATGTAGACTAAAAAACATACCTATGCAAGTTGAAATAAGCAACTCTGAACAAAAGAAAACTAATTTCATGACTAAATGTCATATTTGCAGAGATAGGCTTGAGTCATTGCATTTATGTAAAACAATTTGCTCAGTTTCATAAAGCGCACAGCTCAACTCCCTGCCGTCCTCCTCATCCACTACTTATCAAAGACATTACACCCACGCTTGAAAGCATCTGCAAATAAGGCTGTGTCAATTTAATATGAGCCTCTACTAAAGGTGACATGAGCGGAGAGTCGTCCCATGGTGCTGTAGCCCTGGGCCAGCCTCTCAGCGCCCCAGTCTTCCAGAGACAGCTTGTTCGGCAAAATAAAAAGGCCACACAGTGGGGGGAAATGACATTGTAAGGGAAATTGAATTTGACTGCCGCATGTGTTGACGCTGAATTTCTCTGCTAACCTTTGCCATGGGAGGTCTCGATTATCCATGTGCAGTTCAGGTTGTGCGGGTAGAAGTCTGGGAAGCCAGGTGACAGGATGGTGCCAAAGTTGCCCTGGATGTAACCTCCGCACAACGCTGCGAGTGAAAACAGCGGGAGAGGGAGGAAAGAGAAGGAGATGCAGAAGAAGGAGAACGAAGAGACAAAATCAGAGAGGGCGAAATCAAAGTGGACGAGGACAGAAAAATAATTTCCCCCCAAAGATAGCAAAACTTGTCCGTGCACTTACAATGCGGTAAAATGCATTTTACAAGAGGTGCCCTTCAAAACAGCATAAAAACGAGCCGTGTTATCATCAATATCATTACAGAGTGGGCAGAAATCAATACTGTCCTTAAATATAAAAGCATTTACAGATGAGGAAAAAAAGGAAACATCAAAGGGTAAGCTCACCATCGTACATATAAAACATTTATGATGAAATGAGGCAGAAACTTTTAAAGTCTAAAATAAAAGTCGTTAAAAGAAACGTTATCAACTTGTATGGATTTTATAATAACTCAGGAATATATAGCGATCTAAATGTGATGCAATATGGAGCAAAGTGCTCCGAATGATTTCTCATGTTTCGTCTGGAGCAACATACAACAATGAATTTAGCTTTAATCCCATTTATGAATGCGAGCAAAATCTGGCAGGACACTTTTCATTTCTAGGTCAATATTATGGAACGTACCATCACAGCTAGGCAGGGGGCGGCTCCACTGAAAATTGGGTTCACATTCTAATGGCTCTGTGTCACTAAGTGTGTACCCTGCCTCGCAGCTAAATGTCACCAAAGCGCCCACGTAGAAGTCATTGCCGTGCCGCTGGCCGTTGACAGGAATACCAGGGTCCACGCAGTGATCCGACTGTAACTGCAGAGCTGGAGAGAGAGAGGATAAAAAGACACATGATCAAAGATACAGAGACACGCGCTCTGGAAATACACCTGCTTGCATTAAGATTATAACCTGTTTCCAACGGGTCAAACAGAGGTCAGAAAACAGGTTAAATTGCTAAAAGGCATTTTGCTTTCCAAAGCTTTCCTGATTAATAATTTATTCCAGCATCCTTTTTCAACAAGAATAAACCTATGAGAAGTTTTTGCTCTCTTTCACTTTGCATAGTTTCTGTCTAAGTAGCCCTCCTGGTGAATTATTGAGGCTTTGCAGAGATTTAGCACCGACAAAGTGCCAAAGGTTAACAGTGAGAGCCGCACAGGTAGGAATGAGGGTTTGGATTTACAGCATGAGTGACTGGTGTGTGAAAATGTGTGTGTGCGCGTGTGTGAAATTCTGAGCCGGGTTAGGGGCAGGGATATTTGACAGAATAATCTCACCCCATTGATTTTCTAATTATAGGTGTTCTAATAAGAATGACTTCATGGTGAAATAGAGCCGGTGCAGATTGTATTTACTGCTGAGACTGAACAGCTTTTACTAGTCTGGTGAACAAGGCTGATGACTTGCCTCTTGATTTGGTATGGCTCTGTTGTCATAGATTCATTTCTATTTGTATCTGCCTTAAGAAATTAGTCCTTCCTTTACAGTGCATCTATTTTTGGGTGTAAGTTTGACTTTGTGTGTTTCCAAGCTCTAAATCCTTACTTTCGTAACGTATGCGGAAGCCGATGTCGGAGTGGCTCTTGTCAGTTGAGAAAAGGAGATACAGGAAGTTGGAGGTGCTGATGAGAAACTGGGGGACCTGGGTGCCCTGGTAACTCCCAATCAGAGGTGAGGAGGGAAATCGTCCATCGCGCACCTCAAGGACGTCATAGTTGACCTCTGTGCGGAACCTGAGAGCCGAGAAACAGGTTGGACAAGACTTATGTCAAGAAAAAATAAACAATATTTGTAACAGGCTGTTAAAGACATACAATATGTAGTCCAATCGTAGTAAATCTATAAAACATACACTTACACGTTTCACACCAGTGGGATACGGAAATGTGGCACAGATTTGCAGAATGTCCATGCAGCAGTTTTTTGCATGTAAAGCATGCACAGCGAAGTGTGAAATTTTGCAGTTTTGAGTTCCAAATTCGCATCAAGAAGAAGAAGCTGCAGTTTATTATCAAAGAGAAAATGGACCAGGAGAGAAGCAGAGTCTGAGCCACGCTGTCATTTCTGGGGAACCCCTTCAGCTGGAACTGGCGTCCAATACTAACATTGGAAGAGGTGTGTGCAATTGTGCAGTGCAGATGAAAAGCACATAAGTGTCCTTCTGCCCCTGCATGAATATCAGGATTTCATCAATTGAAATATATCCTACGCACAAGGGTGTTGGAAGAAATATAAAAGTGGGTGGGACAATTTCATGGGGTCTGGGGGGGTTTCCCTAGAAAATTTTTAACAGAGAAGATTTCATTATGTCTATTCTGACGTGTTTTTATATGTGGTTGATACTTTTTTTCTGGCTAGTAGACCAGTCAGACTTGTATTTTTAAAAAAACTGGGGACCCCTGTTACAAAGCTAATAGTTTGCTGAAGTGTATCAATACCTACTACCAGCAGTGATTATGACTTACTTCCCTCTTCTTAAAAATGTTACGTCCATTTTTATGGGGGAAGGAAACATGTCAAACTAAGAAATATTGGCAAAAAAAAAAAATATGGAGGATTCTAGCCTACCTTCTTGTCTTCCTCCTCAACCAGATAAAGTTAGCTGTATTTTTTTTTTCTGTATTGTTTAGAGGTGCCGGTGCTCTGTGTGTTTACTCATTGAATCAAGTTTACAGCACTGCCACAGAAAGGTATGCCCTGCTTGAGCTACAGACCCAGCAAGAACAACCAAGAACGTTTCCGAGCAGAATCCTTCAAACTGCTCCCCTTTAATTCGGTCTGAATGTTGCTCTCTCGCTGCCTGGTCCAATAGCCCCTCTACATGATCCCAACAGCATGATGTTGTGTAACTTATAGTAATTCTGAACTTAGATCAGCATAATGTGTAACGTTGACAGCATGGACGTTAAACTTACTTAAGTTCAGTAATGTGTCCACCACTGATTTATTAAATTCCCAACTGATAAGTAACTTTAGGATCTCACTGCCCAGAGATCAGTGTGCAAGCCACTGTGCTCACATCACTTATGTTGGAATACTGATGTTGATTTCAGTCCTACCACAGTGATGATTAGCTCCACCGTTGAGTAGCCAACGAAGATATTCTGTAGCTGCCAGATAGAATTGCAAATACAAGGCTGAGCTACCAACCACAAAAACTAAGCAACACTGGGGCCCCAGTGCCTTAGAGGCCCTGATGGGCACATATTCCTTGTTTGTCTGTTAATTCTTGCCATTTTTTCCGGAGATAAGCGCCTTTTAATCTAAATTCTTATCAGAATGATAAGGATCTTCAGGTAAATTTCACATTATAACCTGTAGAGGGGGACTGCATCCAAACTTATGTGGCCCATATTATGATGAATTTTAATTTAATCAAATTACTCCAAACAGTGGGGTCTGCATCTCATTTTGCCCTGGGACCTTCGGGTGGGTTTATCTTATGGCAACACTAAGTGAAATCTGAATTAATATGAAAAACTACCACAGCATTTAACCAATTATGAGGCCAATTAAAAAGAAATGTAGAGCCCCCCCCCAAAAAAAAAACAAAAAAACAAAAAAACAAAAATGAAGCTTATTCAGCTGAATAATATTTTGACAATATTAAGAATACTTTTACGTCAGCTTGAGTACTTTTGTTTTAACTGACATTTTGAAATCCGGATGGTGACGTTTTATTATTTCCACTCTGCACATGCTGAGTTTCAGAAAATCGTGACACATTTGGCACGCTTTGGTGAGTGCATCTGTGTAGTTTGTAAGTGTGTGGGTGTGCGCGTGCTTGCTGTGTGTTTTCATCTTTGTTGTCAGAGCCACTTCATCTTCAAAGCCATGAATAAATTGCTGTTTCAGAGCCGTGTCATTTAAATAAGGTGGCTTGTGATATTTTATTGATGTTACATAAAAATTAAAGAGCAACAAACATTTATGTTGCATTCATTTTGCATGGCGTGCTATTGTGGCAGGGACGGGGATCAGATGGGCTCGCAAGGATGAGCCTTAGTGATACGCTAATTTCGCGTTTGATCCGCGGACTGTCTCTCTCTCTCTCTTTCTCTCTCTAACATCAGGACAAATTAGCTCCTCTTCCATCTTTCCGCTTCCCTCTGACAGAGCATCTTCAATTACAGACACATGTACATTTACAAACTTGCAGTTCCATGTGTGTATGTGTGTGTATAAACTGTAAGGATATCTGTTGGATATGGAGGAGGGTATCAAATCAAAGGATAAAATGTACACTAATGAGCGTTACTAAATAAAACATAGTGCAAGCTTAGTTGGGGGTCTAAGTTGATGTGCATTAGATCTACTGCATTACTGCATGAACAGGAGGACAGAGAAAGAGCTTGAAAGCAGAGAGATAAGTTGGAGCACGTGTTGAAACTGTGGCAAGGCAAAAGTGAGAAAAATTCAAGCTTTCCCTGAG
Source organism: Naso thynnoides (assembly GCA_029783665.1). NCBI lineage: Eukaryota > Metazoa > Chordata > Actinopteri > Acanthuriformes > Acanthuridae > Naso > Naso thynnoides. Next base: position 17,441,720 of record JAQLOL010000008.1, read on the forward strand.
GACAAAAAGTGGAAAAAACAGTGACGCCACAGCCGTTGCTATCTGGGTGACTCACTTGTCAAAGATGATCTTGATGGGGTAGCCTGGAGGAGCCTCAATGATCCATTCACAGTTAAGGGCCTCCTTATAGAGTTCTGGCCAGCCAGGGGAGAGGATGATCCCACTGGGAGCCTTCAGATCCCCTCCACATGGGGCTAACACAGACAGAGAAGAAATGGAGTTGAGAAAAAGGAGCAGATAAGAGATTGAATTATGCATGTCTTTCCCAGCTGATGTATGACAATGTCCACAGATGATCTCATGCATCAGCCGGGGCTCATCCCATTTCTTTTACTGCCAGCCTCTATCTCATGTAAATTGGTGACAGCTTCCTTCAAGGTTAACCGTTTCTCCTGGGAACACACTTGTTATCGCGTGTGTGTCTGTGTGCATGCACAAGGACACGTGTATGTTTCCTCCCCTGCGCTGTTGTCTTTAAATCTGTCATCAAACCCCTCCTACAAAGGTGCTGCTGTCATCCCCGTCAGACGGAGAAAAACGGAACAACTTTGATCGCTAGCACAAAAGACACTTGAACGCATCAACCCCTCTCCCATGCCCCCGTCTTTGTTACTGCTCACTTTGCTGTGCATCTCTTTAACTGCCTATCCTTAAGCAGAACACACAGGCACAGTGCAGGGCTCAGTTACAGTGCCAGCTACTTGCTCCCTTTGAAGTGGAATGATTTAATCAGCCAACTCAGCATACTGAAGGACATCTATAAAATGCATTACGCTACAAACGCAGGGGTATGATAGATGGTCTCGGAGGAATACAAAGCTGCTGTGGAATACAGGGGGAAGTGGCATGTTTTAATAATGCTCTCTCCTTTGCGTATCATGAATAGTGCACCTGATTAGGCCTCTTAGAGAGCGAGCCATGTCTGTGCTTGATGTTCTGCGCTGCTGGTGTCCAAAAACCTCAGCTAGTTAATACGTAGCTTAAACTTAGCTTTGCTGGCTGTTTTAGCCTTTTCTGGTTTATTGAATATTGAATAAGAGAAGGATAAAGGGATGGCTCAGCGTTCTGTGTGTAAGCACAGCAAGTCTGCAGCATCAGATGCTTGAAAGAACAAAGCTTCTGTATCATCAAAAGCAATGGCCAGCTTGTAGTCACATCTCAGTGATCCCTAACATACAAATTTATGAGATCTTGATCTCTACTACATTTGCATCTCTTGTAAATGATATTAAATTAATGCTACAATTGCTTTTTGGGAGGAAAGACATGCAAATCTTACTCTTAATGACTTAAACCCTCTGCGTATTTATGCTGGTGATTTCCTAAGCCACACAGCTAACTCTACCAACTTGAACATAACGACCAGTGTGTGATATTGGATACAAAAATGCATGATAAAACTCACTGGGTTAACATGATATTTCATACACCCATGTGCATAAACAGCGAGAGGCTTCACCTTTTGCCGGCTAATGAAAAGAATCATTTGTTGGAGGATGGAGCTGAAAAGTTGAGGTTAGATAACAAAGATCCAACAACTTGTCCTTGTCGCAAAGGTTAATACTCCCTTACTCACCTTCACAGCGAGGAACTGCATTATCCCACACCACGTTGCCATCCTTGAGAATGCAAGAGATGGTCTGCGAGCCGTGGGTCTTTACAAAGCCCTCCTCGCACAGGAAGGAAATTGAACTGCCTAGCTGAAGGCTCTCACCAAAGCGCTTCCCATTCACTGGCACACCCGGATCCGGGCATTCGTTATGCCGAAAAGCTATTGGAAATGCAAAAAGGAGATAAAGTCAGTGTGAAGGCAGAGACATTTAGCGTGCGTGAGTTGACAGTGTTCTCTCATTCACATAAAGTCACAAAATGTTAGGAAAATTGCTTTCCTAAAAATATTTGTTTGGTTTTGAAAAGAAATGAAAAAAGAAAACAAAACAAACAAACAAAAAAAAAAAACAACCCAAAGTGTCATCTTTATGAAAACAAGAAAGAGAGCAGATCACCTGTAAATTTGCATGCCTTAATCCACATCATATATTGGATTGTCTGTGCAAAGATGCTCATTTCCATGAAGATTCTAAAATAATTACAAAGTTTCTTGACAAAACTTTTTTTTTTTTTTCACTACCCTCAGCATTTAGCAATGCCAGCATTTAACTAGAAGAAATTTGTTTCACTTAGCAAGTCACATTGATTCTCTCTGCTGCAGTGACTCCAGAGGGTGGAAAACCACACCGTATGCAGATCATCAGCACCAGATGACACTGCTTAACAACAGGTTGTGTAAACAAACAGGGAAAATTGTTTTCATACATGCTTAAAAACTTTATCAATCAGGATTCTCGATTAAACCCCAAGTAGGAAGCAGTTAGAAAGGCCACGGAAGAAATCCAGTCACACAGGAAGAGGCATAACCCTGGAACGAGGCACGGAAACAAATACATCACCTGTGCCAGTATCTCTCTTTCTTTCTCACTTACTCTGTTGCGCTCACTCTTGTACACAGACGTGGCTGGGTGACACGTGTAGGTGTTGATGAATCCCTCTTCTGTATCCATTGGACCCAAACAGAGCACCAGCCACACCTCATCCATCACTATCATCTTATTTATTAACGTGCCAAAAATCCCCTCAATACAGTTTGGCATGTCCTTAATTAACATGAATGATGGAAGTTGTCCGCTCTGCCCCACAACCCCCCTAAAAAACAGTCCTGCAGTTGGATGACACTGCTCTCAGGAACTAACCGTCATCTTTAATTAACTGCTCTTGACATTCATTCACCACGCTGCATTGGTTATTTATTTATTCATCTAACTTGCTAATTAATGCATTAGTCGCCATGTGTTGTCCACATTGTGGCTCCACGGAAGCACCTGCGTTGGGTTGACGGCATGTCTGCAAATGAGCTAGAGACAGGAACCAAAGCATTCTGGGTAGGCTGAGGTGTAGCAGACATTGTTTTAAGAACTAGAAGCAGAATAAAGGATCAGCTTTTAGAGCGTATTGTAGTTTTATACGCCAGCTGCCGTAGTAAACCTGATAAAAATGATTACAAGTCATACTGTGTTCAGATTTTGGGTTGGCTTATCTATTTATAATAGTAATAACACTAATGCAAACTACTTTAATTACCACTATGGGATGGGAAGCTCCAAAACTAGGACAAAATCGTGAGATGATTTAGCCTTGGGGCAGGCGGAACAGAGGCTCAACAGAGAGATCTTTAACCTGGACATCGTGCACAGACATCCCTGGGTTGGTGCTGCAAAATGTGGATTTTTTTTCATCGATTATTTAAATGTGAAAATTGTTTTTAATGTACAAGGAAAAAATGGTCTGTTGATGAAAGTACTGTCTCATAAAAAAACAACTATAGAGAACAGCCTCATGAAGTTTAGATGTGTTCAGATGAGACTGAGAATGAGGTCTACTTAATTTTCTACAACTCACTGTAATGTATGGTGATTTATGGGATGTATTTTTTTTTAAGTAAAATGACCTTTACAAATGTAGGGTTCTTATTTAAAAACTTGAGCTGTGTTTTAGAGAGGAAACTCAAAGAAAAGAAAAGAAAATTACGTCAGAAGAGATAGTTCTTTACGTGCAAAATGGTGTTATTTGTTAAAAGATGTGTTCTTGTCTTACTCATTTCCCCTCTGTAACAGCACAAGTCTGTTTAGGCTGGGTACTTATATTTGCATGACAATAAATAACACAACTAACTGCTGACTGTTACTAGAAATATTAATGATACTCTGAAGTGGTTCAGTGCCTCATACTGTGGTAAACTCGGGGCTACAAGTACAAGCTAGACCACATGAAAGCAACAAACTGTAAAAGTAACAAAATAACATTCACTGCTTGTATAAAAGTGAGTCACTGCTGCTAATTTTAGTGCAAAATCTTATTGAGACAAACCTCCCAGCGGCACCTCAACTATCTATGAAATAGCTTTGTGGCTTTATAGGGTTAGGGTTAGACAGATTTTTATTTTGGGATGTGGAAGAATGCAAAGATCAGGCTCATTACACAATAGTGCATATGCAGTGAATGCAAAAATCCTGCTGCCAAACCCTCACGGTACTGTATATCCATGAAATGGGTTTACCAGCCTGCTGCCAATGTGTACTGCGTCAGAGTATAAAACCCATCTGGAATTTCCTCAGAAGTCAGCAGCTACCCAGAATAGAATATAATGAGCACTGCCGCAATGTATCTGTCAGGTAAGGATGCTGCATCTTTGCTTGGGTTTTATTTAGACGTCAAGTCTCTATTTAGACAATAAAGACAAGGTTTTTGTCATTTTTCTATGCGACTGCGTGTGTGAAGATTGTGTGTGATGGGTGGAAGAGTTTATGCGGTCTGTGGGAGACAAAGCTCACAGATATGGCAGATGATTCATGAGGCCTTGTTCACACACACACACACACACACACACACACACACACACACACACACAGATTATCTCCTCTGAAGTACCATTCAGTACGCACTTGTAAATGTGATGTTAAAGCCTCTGTCTGTGTAGGTGTGGTCAGTCAGGAACTCCAGCCGGGCCACATGGGCACTGGTTGTTATAGACGGAGGCAGGACGTCTCCGGAAAAGTTTCCCAGGATTGGAGACTCAGCCTGAGAAAAACAAGTAAAGATTTTCTGACAAGACCAAAGGTATCATGAACTAAAAAAAGAAAGAGAGCAAACAGATCCTTGAGGGAATTAGACAGATTAAATTACTTCAAGTCCAATGAGGCTGGCAGAAAAGTTGTTTGGATCGTATACGTAATTGCACAGACTGCATCTTCCGCTGACGTGCACAATGACTGATAGTCAGGTCAATAGATGAAGATGCAAGCAGATATTCAAAGTAAACAAGGTAAACAGCTCATATTTCAATGCTACCTTCCCCCCATCCTTGATCGAGAGAAAGTCGAACTGTTTCTCCATGCTGAGGTCGTTGAAGGCCAGATTGATTCGGCTCTCTGGATTTGTGATGATCAGCCACACACAGTGCATATTGTTGCCGTACTCCTGGGGGTAGTTGGGAGACAGCAGCACCCCGGATGGAGTGGTAAAGTTGAAGAAACAGGAAACTACAGAAGTGATAAACAGAGACAGGCAGAGAGAAAAAGAAATAAATTAAAAAAAATAAAGTGAGTGTGGTTAATGGGGCTGCAAGATACTGGGGAACCTCTATTTACTTCTGCTGACTACAAGACAGCATGATTTGATACATTTTATCGAACCAGTGGAAATTCTCATTATATCATGACAATATCTTATGTAAGTCAGCTCTGGTTAACATAAAGGGAACAGATAAAGCCAACGCCTCAGAAATGTTGACATTGTGTAACCAGAAAAAAACCATCAAACATCATCCAGTCAATGTCTAGCTGAAAGGAATGTCTTGGCAAGGCTGTCACTTGATCCCTGTCGCTCCAATACTCAATTAGTTTTGCTTCGAGGGCACATTAAATGAATGTTAGTGGACAGATGTAGCCTTCCTTTCATAGCCAGAGCATAATTTCTGCTTTGGTCATGGTGGTCCGGCAAGGATAAACAGGCATATGTTTGGGTACGGAGTCATACGAGAAAGGCAGAGTTGACAATACTCTCCTCCACTGAGACAACGACATCTGAAGGCTGTCATGGGTTTTTTCAGCTATATTAGTTAGTATTTGTTAAAGTTTTTACATAATTTTGTTCAGAAATAGGCTATTTAAGGCAGGCTCATGAGTTACATTGACCACATTGCCTTAGTAGCTTTTGAGAAGGTCTTGGAATAAAAAAATAAAATAAAAAATCTTACTTTGCTAATGGTTCTTGCTTCCAGGATTTATCAAATCTCAGGGAATTTTCCTCCAAACTGAGTTTACCAAATTTATGCAGGTGGATTTTTTAGGCAAGGGGGAAAAGGCCAATTCCATATCAACAACCATTAACATACTGTTACTGAAATCTCAGCATCAACACCAACTATAGATATTTCAGTTTAAGTTAATGAAGAAACATAAAGGGTTGGATGGTGGATTTTGATTGGCTGTCAGTTTTTCTATCATGCGTCATATTACTGTAAATGTTATAACAGTGATGCCATCCGCCACTGTTTATGGTTATAATTGTTGTGTGGACTCCTTCATCCACTTAAGTAAAAACAATTTTAAATTTTATACTTATTAATGAGGCGTAGTGTAGTCACTAAAGTAAAGACACTGCTTCCAGTAGTCCAGCTGGAATAAACAACTATCAAAATATGCAGCCAAGGTCTTAAAAAAAAACAAAACAAAACAAAACTTTTTAATATGAAAATTTCCATAGTTAAAGCTGCAGTGTGTAACTTTGGGGTGAATATCAGTAACTTTTTTTGTGTTCTATTTGGAAAAAATGTCTTAATACCCCTAGGCAGTTGTACTCTCTGTGTGAGCTGACTGACTGTTCGCGGCATACACTCTGACTCAAAAATGGACTCGACTCGTAAGTGACAAACAGAGTGTCTGAAAGCGACAGCGTCACTCAGCTTAAGCTTGAGCTGACACGACCACTTTACTCCACGGCAATGTTTCTTGCAACCTTTTCATCACGGTTCAGGCTGGAATCAAAAGAGAGAATGCCGAGGAGCCTCGTGCTACAGCTAACGTTAGCTTGCTAGCTCGTTTGCAGCAGTTACCCACTGCAACTTTAAATGTTAACCTGGCAAGGCAAAAAATATGTCGACAGTTAATATTATGATCCTCAGTCTCAACTGAGGGCTACTCCCCGTTCGCACTGATATGGCGACTTCACTTCAAGTTTTCACTTTCCACGTGTGATTTGTTAGAACGTCACTCCTCCATGTTTCCTAAGAAAAGTGTACCAACCTGAACTGTCCTCAGTAAACAGTAACTAGGAGGTGGTGAGGTTCAGGACTGGTCAGTTTAAATATTCATAGTTTAGAAAAAGGAGTACACAGTCAGAATGAATAAGCCATATAAATAAATATCCAAATACCTTATTTACATCCAAGCGAACAAGTTGGCAGTAAACAACTTTACATTTAAAAAGGCACATCTTTGAATATTATCAACTAAACATAGACACGCATACTGCACTGTGTAAACAAGGCCACAATGGTTCAATGTTAACAAAATAAACATTGTCTAAAAGTATTCTTTGGCCAAATTGACTCCTGTGCCAGCAATCTCTCTGTAATTCAGCTCAGTGATGTTTATCTAGATACTAAAGCTTTTTGTCCATCCTATTATCTATCAATAATAGAACAGCGGGCATTATCTGCATGGTCAGCTCTCTTTCTCCCTCACCCTTTAACTCCCTCACTCTCTGTGTTTGTCTTTCATAGCGTTAATTAACTAATAAGCACTCCTATTGTTCCAAAATCCACCGCCTCTGCTCGGGAAACTGTAAGGATAATCCGACCATTTATTATACAGCCCTCCCTGCACTCATACGCAGACACATCCATATTTATACACCCACGCATGTACACATGTGCACAAGTTGAATCTGAAGGACATAAAGCATTGAGTGACTTACAGACACAGCTTGGTTTCTTAGCTGACCACTGGTTGTTCTTCTGACAGGTGATGTTCTTCTTCCCCACCAGCTCAAAGGCAGGAAGACACTCAAAGTAGAGTCGGTCCCCATGACGGAAACCTGTCCCCTCCCGCTTGCCATAAGCTGGGATTCCAGGATCTCCACAGCTGCCTTGGTCAATTTCTGTGAAGGTAAAAATGAACACATAGGCAAAATATTCGGGATCAAAACAGACAGACAATAAATAATGATTTCAAGCTCAGAAAACTGAATAGGGTTTTTTGCAAATACAGACCTGCTTCTGTTACTTGCAATCATAGTGGAGATAAATTTAAAGGTCACAATTTAATTAACATCAGCCTCTTGCCAGAATGTCCTCTATTTAACCAGCATATTATCTCTAACAAAAAAAGAAAAAGAAAAAAAAAAGGGGGGAAAAAAGCATTGTTCAGCACCATGGACAACCATGAAAGCTCCATGGCGCCAGTATTTTTTCTCAAGCTTCCTGGCAAAAATGTTAGAAAGAAATTAGCTAGAGAGACATCTCAACTGAAAGGCTTTTATTGGCTTTAGCCTACAGCAGATATTGGCGAAATATAAATACTTTGGCAGTATCTGATATGAAGATGCAGAAGTTCCAGTTCTGAAGTTCCAGTTTTAAGTGGATGTGGATTCAGCGTCATAACACTGAAATAGTAAACTGATTTTTGTGTGATCCAATATTCAGAAGTCTTCAGACTGCTAAACTGATACATTTCCCTTAAACTAAATTTGTTTACTTATATTATTAAATTTACATTTCAGTTTTATCTATTTATTTATTTATTTCACGAAAATCTCAAAAACTTCAGATAACTCATCCAGTGTCGTTGGAAATATATTCAGTTTTCATTAAGCTATGTTGATCTTTGTTTGTTTGTTTGTTTGTTTATGACACAATCTGCAGCCAAGTGTATTGAATAAAAGTGTACGAGCTGGCTAATCTGAAATATGTGGTGGTGCACCACTGAATTCTGTTTTAGGGTTCGGAATTTGTTTAGACACACTTGACGTGGAGCAAGACAAGAAGGAAATACTTCAGCATTAGGGAAAAACTAAAATTATTGCATTCCGTTGTTTTCCTCTGCCAAAAATTCAGGTTTGAGATTACATCCTCGACCAACTTTATGAGTGTAAAATGACATCACCAAATGACTTTATTCTGTTAGGCGATTGTGGGAAATTTTGACATACCTAACATATGATTTCTTAAGTTATGGCACCACCAAATTGTACTCAGTTCAACCCCAAGTTTAAGTGGACATTTGTTCTTGATTTAAAGAAACTCTCTCCAAGTAGTTTTCATAAGAATCAGACATAGCTACGTACAAACAGACGGACGAGCGCAAAAAACACAATGCTTCGGTCACAACTATTGCCAGCCCAAAAGCATAAAAATGTTCAGGTCTTCTGTTAGTCTGTATTTCGCAGGGTTAGAGCAGATATGGAGGGTTACATGTAGTGAGAAACCAGCTACTTTCTGCCACTGCACATTACCGTGACACCTCTAAATGAGTGCTTGCTGTTGAGGGCATGTCCTTAACAGTAACCCCAGATATAAAGTGTCCTGGCTCCAGTCATTACTTAAGTAGTTCCTGGCTATGTTGAAACTGTGCATCAAAGATTCACTCCCTGTCTGGTGCCTTAGCTAAGACTGATTGAATATAACTGAACAGATGTGAGCAGTGAATGACTCCGAGTTCATTTAAGTCTGACATCACAGACTAACTTTTGCACGTTGACATTTAAATCGACGCCATTTTCCTGTGTTCTCGTCACGCATTTATTTTTAGTATAATTTCCTTTGCCACTAAGTAATCTTAACTGACTCTATCCTCCCGAATTTTTGCTCACTGATGTTGCGAAACTCTCCCTCATCTATCTCTCCCCCTCTCTCCTCCTGCGAATGTATCCCTCCCCTTACTGCGTGACAAACGCTCTCACTTGTGTTGGGAGCTGACGTGAGCACTTTCAGGTACACACACAAACACACTCACGCACACAAATACCTCCATGACCACCCATCTTCCTTAAAACCACATACGCCAATTTCATTATCGCAAGATTTATGCAATCCTCTTCCATTCATTCGCTCTTCTTTCCACTTTTCCCAGGTTGTAGATTGCAGATGGGAATGCTGAGGCATCCTATCGAGGCATCCGGATGGTGGAACACAGAGAGCGAATAAGCTCATCCATCCAAGAAATGATGGCAGGGCTTAATACGACTTTAAACCGCACCAGGGGTGATGCTGGGTATAAATCCATACTCAGCCCTAATGATGATCATCATTTAGAACACATATTTAGAGCTCACTGCTGTTTGGATGTATGGCTGTCCCGAGGCAGCCTCATTCACGAGACAACTCATTGATCTTATGTGGAAGTCACCTTTAAAGGAGGGGAGTGCTAAGAGTAAATTTTAAGGTGAGCTTGAGAGAGAATAAAAAGGAAAATATTTAAAAGTAAATGTGGACGATCTACTAGAAACCACATGTGGAAGAACAAAGTCAGCAAAAAGATAAAAATGCAAACACATATACAATCACCTCCACAGACTCACTGAAGACTTTCACACCCCGCGGGGCTTTTCCCCACCATGCCCTCTCTGCCTTATGGGCCCTTACAATTAGACCTTTAGGGAGAACTGATGCAGTAAATAAAAGCCCTTTGAAGTGTGTGTGTACACTGGTGTGTATATGTGTTTCATGTATATGTCTGTTTTAAGACACAAGTATTTGTGTCTCTCTGCGTATGTTGTGTAAAAGCAGGCAGGAGAATGAAACAGCATTTGATTCTCATGAATAAGGGAAGAGATGTAATGGCATATTTGTTGTCCCTGTCTGTTTGACATTCCAGAGTAATCCAAGCATTGTAATAGGACTCGGGCTCGCGTTGCTGTCAACAACTAGACTGCAATCTCCTAAGGCCTAAAACAACAAAAGGACTTTAATAGTTCAGCTTGTTTGTGTAACAAAATTTTGCATACAATATGTCACTTTGATGTACAAGTTGCACATATCCACCGCCAAATTAAAGTTTTTTATGTGAAGTATTTACAGCAGGTGGAGCTTATTTTATTACCATTTGGCAATACGATAACTATTTGCAACAATCAAAAGTACCAGTGTATTTTATCACTGTGTACCAGCCTGATATACACATGATGATGATAGCAGAGTGGAGGAATGATTGGAGATAATGTTCAACTTTCACACATAATGATTATAAACTCTAGTTTCAATAGGCTCTAAGAATTCTTGTCATACTGTAGAAAAAAATTACAAATAACTTCCATGTAGAGCCCAACCTCTACGGGACCGATGCTGATACTGATATTACGGTTATTAAATAGACAATATCAACTGAATGTGGTCAATTACGTGTGAAGAGGATATGTGATAAAGGCCGGATATCTTACATTTAAACAAACTTTTATTCAAACAGTGCAAACAGAAACAGACCACCAACAGAACACCTCCGTTCATCACAGTGACATGTAACCTTGGTAAGTCAGTTTTAATATTTGTGAACACACTGAGAAGTAGACTCTGCGTCATATATTGAATCTTGTGACAAAATCACTTTAATAACTCTGCTGATCAGACTAAGTAATTATGCCTTTAGTTTTACGGTTTTAATATCATCCCACATCTGGGAGAATAAACTCCAATACTGACATATCTGTAATGGGTTAATATCGGCTGAAAATATCCACAAATCGATATACTGATCGAGCCACACTTCTGTGTTTTGTTGGTGTGTGCATTTGGATGTAAATACATACAAACAACAGTGGTTAGGTTTAGATGTGCACATCTGCATAGAAAATGACTTAGTTTACGAATTTGGTTGAAAGATTGAGGCCACTGCAGAGTGTTTGCAACCCACACTCAGATGCATGTGTGTGTGTGTGTGTGTGTGTGTGTGTGTGTGTGTGTGTTTGTGTGTGTGTTATAGTTTTACTGTGTTTGCAATTACACTTGATGATCAGGCTTAAAATACAAGTAATTGAGAATGCAAATTAGATTTTGGGTGCTCCAATCTGGGAGGTGAAGTGGTTCAAAGCGTTTCTTCCCCTTCATTTACTACAACTCATTGTTTTAATTACACTTTGGTTCAGCATGCTGCTCCACTTTCTCTGTTATTTTTACTGATGAAAAATAAGCATCTGTGGGCAAGGGAGAAGACGCGCTGTGCTTCTAGAGGCAAACGGCAGACTTATCTACAAGAAGAACTCCCCACACTCTCATACACACACACACACACAAACAAACAGAACACACACAAACAGATTCACAAGCTCACACTGTCGCGCCTTTTTATCTCTCTCGTCTTCACACGCATGCAAGCACACACACATATTAATTTCCATTTTTCAAAGCTTGCACACACGAGCACCCACACACATTAGAGTATGCGCCAACAGATCCACACTTGGATAAGAGGATAGGGCATATTAACAGCTATCTGCTGCAATGATGGCTCATTGACAAAATATTTTACCAAAATAAGTGCCTTTTATTGTCCTGCCTCATTAGCAAAGCATCAAACGTGACACAGATAATTTATCTGAAAGTGTAACTATGCATGGCTGCAATGGAACCAGCAGTATGGGGCTTCATTCGCATTTAAACTACATTATGTCCTTGGTAAAGTACGACAGTATAATAATGTATATTTGAAAACTCTGGATGGATAATTTAAAACTTCACTAAATCATTTTGTGGAGTTCAATAAGCTCCACTTGTTTATTCTAGCAAATACTGCATATTTCTTTGGAGATTTCCAATTATTTGTGATGTTAGGTGTACTGAAACTGACACCCGCTTCCTCACTGACTGCTTGCTCTGTTCTTCAGGCGGTACAACAAGAGCCAAAACTCGACTGCTTCAAATTAAAAGAAGCATAATAATTCCCAAAAAGACTAAATCATTAACATAGAGAACGTTGATAATAAAGCCAAACATGAAAGGAACCAAACAGCGTGATAATAGTTATATTTTCAAACACAGTGCAGGAAGCAGCATGAGATATTGCAGTCAGTTTATGCTCAATTAAGTTTCTATCTATCTATCTATCTATCTATCTATCTATCTATCTATCTATCTATCTATCTATCCATCCATCCATCCATCCATCCATCCATCCAACCAACCTGAACCAGACCAATAAACACTCCTGCTCCTGGCTGTAGTCTTCGTATTACAGATGAACAGTACACTAAAATATGTTTCTGAAAACATCTTAGTCCAATAACTATCAATGCAGCAACAGAATTTTTGGTCATATTTGATCAGCACTTCCTTATTTTACAGTCCCATCTGAATTTAGGGCCCTGCCTCTCTTGATATGAAGACATGAACACAGTACTTACCGCTTCCTCTTTTACAAGCTGTCCTAGTCAGCTAGTGTGTAGTCCAAAATTTGTTTCTAAATGTGGATACAACACACATAACTCTGATATGTTCTGCAAGATTTTTTTTTTTTTAAATCCACACAACTCCAGTGAAGATCTGAAACCATGTGAGCATTTTGTGATTATCTTGCGACATTTAGCAGTAATGCTCTCTGGAATATGTTTACATCAAACACACGCTGCGCTGCCATTTTGTAAATGCCAGGGTGTATAGATGTTCACGTGAGCCCAAATTTAGTCAGTGTTGTGTTGAATCAGCCAAAAAGCAAACACTGAACATATATTCTGCATCTTAACAAACACAAAAATATAGAATTCTCATTTTCAACTGTCAGTGACAACACTGCACTGCAAGCAAGAGTGAACTGCTGTGGTGCTGAGATCCATTTACCTGCAGGGAAAGATTTAGGAGTTTCCAGCTATCAGAGGGTTAATGAAGTGACAGTAGGCACAGTTATTAAAGACAATTTTGAGATCCAGCATGCATATGTAGTTCAATGTTGCTACACTGGACAAAGCATAGCCTGCAGGATAAATGGGTTCTGAGGGATTACTGTTATATGATGGTTACTACTTAAATACATTGAGAGTGAGGTTCAGATTGAGGTGCTGATTGCACTCAGGTTTTGAAGTTGTTGAAAAATCTGACAGATAGACAGAAAGGTAGGGAGGCACAGAGACAGATACTGTATATACAGTAAGACACAAAGGCAGAAACAGAGAGAGCAGCAGAGAGATTGGGACAAAAAGAGAGACAGACAGAGGCAGAAATGCAACTTAGGAAAAAAGAAATTTTGCCTCAGAAGAACAAAAGCATTTGTTATAACCAGAGTTTCCCTCAAGTATTCCCAAAAAAATTCTATAAATATTCCATTACCAGCTTTCCAGACAGACACGCATGGGATGTTCAATATGAAACACTTAGAGTGGGTTTAAGAGGAATCAGAGACAGTTTGGAAGTGCAACCTATTTCTGCAAATGTTTTTATTTGATTAACTGCATCTTTATGGCTGATTAGAGAAATTAACAGTTCATATGCCTACGATGGTAAATACACAAGCTTTTCTCCATGTTTTGGGATTTGCCGATTGTGTTACTTTCCCTGTGTGTAATTGTGTATGCACGGTGTAACATTATCACCATCTTCACAGCAGGCCCACATGCCATCTATGTAGAAACATCTCCGAACTCAGAGAGCCTCATCCGCTATCTCTGCTCTAACAGGATGAGCATTGACTGCATGTTTGAAGTTCAGAATCTTATCTGGCAAGCCAAGCGGCAGAAATCAGAGGCGGGGAGGAGCTGCATGAAGCTGCAGATTTAGAGATCTTCCTCCCTCGTCCGAAACATATTGCTGCTGAATTATGTGGCCTTGCTTTTTTCAGAATTCAGCAACAACAGAGAGGACTGTAACACTTTGAAAATATCTCAACAAAGACATGCTTGCATGGGATTGTCTTATCCTCTCCTTGGAAAGCAAGCTTTGGTAATCTTTTTACCTCATCTCTGCCCCCTTGCACCCTATAAGTCACTATTTGTGTGATCTAAGATACATGAATCCAAGAGAGCCATTTAGGTTGCATGCTGTGAGATTTGAGATTGAAACCTCTGATGTACCTGCATCATTCTACATAATCATATCTTTGACAAACAGCTGTTGCCTGCAAATAGCATGTATCCACACTGCTCCTCCTTAGTGGCTGCAGGGAAATCGACAGCCCATTATGATGCTGATATAGGCCCAAAGAATTTTTCGCCTCATCTCCTCAGCTGTACCTCCAGTCAAGTGAAAGAGCTGACAAGGTAGGAAAAAGCTGACACAGAAGTCTAATTCTATATGGCTAAAACCCTCATACTCATCAGAGGTGCAATTTCCCTTCTTTGTATTTTTTCAGCAGGAAGGTGGAAGTCATTGGATACGCAGCATGTTACAGTATTTAACAAGCATTATGGTGATTAGTTGTGATCGGGTAAACTGTTGTTCCACATACATTTCCACACTAAATCTATAGTTAACAAGGAGGGACAAATCTCTGAACAAGGGAAATGCCTTTTTTTCCTCTTTCTCCCTTCAAACCAGCCTCTGGGATGCAATGTCCAAATGAGTCTACTCACATAGACCCATGATTGGTGAAAAATAATTACGAGCCCGCAGCAGGCCTGCTAGATCAGGAGCATGGTAACCAAGTTTAATTGAGGTCCTGTCTGTCTCTCTTTCTTGCATCCGTATCTGAAGGCTTCATTTGCAAGAACTGATATCGCCTTTTTTAAATTTATTTTCATAAACAATGCTTTTGTCTCACTCCAGGGAATATTAATCAAACTAGTGTTGGGTTGTTTTGATAAGATAGCCTTTTTTAAAAAATATGTTCATAAATCATTTTTTGTTGTGTATTCAAGAGAACAGGCTGGTGTTGATTTATTCATTTTAAGAATGGTGTTAATATATTTTTCAAAATGAACTCTTCATCTGTGTTCTCTGAGGTTTTATTTAAAAATATCCCCCTTAAGGTTAACATCAAATCAGCCCCTTGTTTTAGTTGTAAGGAGTACCCATTTATTTGCATTTAGAGATTATCTCTGTGCATATAGTAGTTTTTAATTGTTAGTGACAGAATCCACCATTCCCACACTGGATATAAATGCCTTCAGACACACACATTTATAGAAAAAAAACAGCATGTAATCCTGTACAACAGCCTCACTGTTGCTGTTCACTTCTTTTCATGCTGTTCACTTCTTTTCATGCTACCTTATTGTCATATTAAGAGCTGATGCAAACAGAACATTTTATTGCTGCTATAGTTCGCATTAAAAGAGTTAAACACAGGGTGGCTTTTATTTTGAAGTAGTCTGTATTTAGTGCTGACCACAAGCGTGTGTCCACAAATAAAGACAATGGGCCCTAGTTTCGTAGACCGGGCGCAGTCTAGGGTGTGTCCAGGCGCATTTGCAAGTTTCGTGCACGGCGCAGTCTGGCGCAGCCCGGCGTAGGCACTTCGCCTGTCCCTCCTACTGGCGCAAGTGGGAAGGACGGAGGAGAGAAGGCGTGAGTGAGAAAGGAGGAGGAGAGAAAGGCGTCACGTGGGATTTA
>JAQLOL010000008.1:17457903-17468295 GCA_029783665.1 Naso thynnoides
CTATCTATCTATCTATCTATCTATCTATCTATCTATCTATCTATCCATCCATCCATCCATCCATCCATCCATCCATCCGTCCGTCCGTCCGTCCGTCCGTCCATCCATCCATCCATCCGTCCGTCCATCCATCCATCCATCCAATAATACACAGCTTGAATCGGTGTGACACGTCTACAGGATGTTTTAAAATGTATGGGCCTTATGATCCAACTGCTAAACTTCATTACACAAGAAAAGATGTCACGTCTCTGACCTGTATGCTTTACTAACTAACACTCAGGGTGATGAATGCAGGGAGGGACAATAATGTTACACTAACTGAAGCAAAAGGTGTTCTGTCAGAGCCTATGATGTCAGCTTTGGGTAATGAGTCACAATGCACTGTAGGGCAAATGGCTAAAAAAGACATTTAATTATATTTGAGGTAAAAAGAAAAAAGTTACTTTTCGCATGGAGACCAGCACTCATGCAGCTTACTGACAACCAGAGTTTCTGTAGCATTCTTACCTTCATAGGACACCTTGAAGCCCAGGGAGCCACTGGTGTCATCGGTTTTGAAATTGAGCCACATCTGGTGACTGGTGCTAACCACAAGGTCTGGAGTGGTAGTCCCTGACAGGCTACAGAAAGACAGACAAAGTTTGTTAAACTAGAATTTCTTCAAGATTGTAATAAATATACTTTACTTTTTTTTTTTTGCCGTATGACTACCAGCTTTGTGAGGAGTGAAACCTGGATCAGCTGTTAAAGGAATTCAGTGTTTGCACCAACTGCAATCTTGGAGTCACTTTCAATCGCCAGAGGCCTTGTTTTAACTGCATCATTAAAAAACTTTCATGCACGCAGCGACAACAGCACCTGAAGTTATATATTAAACTATCTGACTTTCCTCATCAAAGAAAAGAGCTCTAAAACTGTTGCAGGCAATTCCAGTCTGAGCAGCTTTTTTTTTTTTTTGATTTTCATCCCAACCCTTTTATTTAAAACAGTTGGGGACAAGAAAGGGGGAAATGAAGGCGAGATCAGTCAATGCCACAGAAGTACTTTAATCCTATTTGAATAGCAATTCAACCCAGCCCTAATTAGGAAGTGTGTAGCTGCAGAGTAAGTGATTAAAGGTTCTAATTTTAGTGGTGGGGCATGGAGGCTGGTGGGAGTAGTAAAGGTAGCTCGGGTCCATGTTTTTGTCCTTTCATGCAACTTTTTGGTAATTTAGTGTTTTAGGAAAGCCCAGTAGTGCATCAAATTACATGGATTTCCCCTTACAATCCCTTTTTCTTGTCCTGTTTTCAATACTAAAATACATAAGTGATTTTTCAGATATGTTGCCTGATAATCAACAGAATAGGGCCCGACTGATATGGAATTTTTGGAGCCGATGCCGATACCGATAGAAGGGTAGTAAGAAAATTCTGATATCAAAATTATCATATATAATATTTTGAATGTAGTAAGCAAATATGTGTGTCAAAGGTAATGAAGGCAGGATATCTAACAAACTTTATTCCAAACATCAGTGCACTGAACAGTAAACACTTCACTTATTTCTGATCAAATAAGGGTCGCTCTCTGCTGGACAAACTAGCTGATTACATTGTTTTTAATTACTACTCCAAGCAATTTTTCCAGTCTTAAAAAGCAGTTTTGATATTGGCATATATCGGAGAACAAATACGCCGATATCGATATATCTGCAATAAGCCAATATCAGCTGATAACATCAGCAAACCAGTATATGTCCATCAGGCCCTACAACAGAAATCCATTAAGCTACATAACTTCTATTTTTATCTCAGCTTTCTGGTTTATTACTACAGGGGCAGCTGTAGCTCAGAGGGTAGCAGGTCGTCTATTTATAAGAAGGTCAGAGGTTTGATCCCCGACTTCTCCAGTCTGCGAAGTGTCCTTGGGCAAGATACTGAACTTTTAAGGCTCCTGATGGCTGTTCGATTGGTGTGAGAATGTGTGTGTATGAGTTCATCAAGTTTGGTACTGTGTCATTTGCCATTAGTGTGTGAATGTATGTGTGAATGGGTAATGGTTGACTTGTGATAAAGCACTTTAGAGAGTCCAAAGATTAGAAAAGTGTTTTAATGCTGTACATTCTGTCAACAAACAGGTCAGGGGAACAAACATTTTTATATGACAGCCAAACTAGCATTAACATTTGATCAGTGTGCTATTATCTGCATGCAGGCTGATTATTTTCTAAAACATTTTCCTAGTTGATGGCCTGTTTAAGCTCAGCTCATGACAGTTATAGTTTGCTACACAAGGACTTCATCGTCCCTGTGGGGGGGAAACATTTGTGGCAGATTCACACCAAATTGTGCTCTTTCATTATCAAGCTGTCAGCGCAGCATCTTTCAAGTGAATGAAAAGAGTGGATTTCATTGGTTGTGACTCACTGCCTATTAACCACCACATTTATGGTTGTGCTGCAGCAGGGTTACTTGCCTCTGACCTTAAAGTTAGGAGGAAAAACATTTCCCTACGCCCTGCGCTCGCTTGCCTGCACCGCTGATTCACAACAATATAGTCCTGAGTTAAACTGTGCTGATAGGTGCAGTATATTCTCTGGTTCTCAACTGTTCTCGTTGTTTGAGTTTAGGAGTGCATCCAACTACATATTATAAGGAAGTCCATTAGAGTGAAGGGAGACCTTAATTGAATACATTATTTTCTATGTTTGTGCAGGTTTATGTACAGCTCTGCATGTAGGTAGTAGGTACATAAAAGTATTGAGTGAGGAGGACCTTCCCAAATCAACAACCCCCTCCTCCACAAACCTCTACCTCTTTTATTTTCAACCTCCTCCCAGTTTGCACCTATGTGAGGCAGCCTTGCCTAAAAATTGATCTATAAAAACTTTATTAAGGCGGTAAATTTCAGCACAATTAATAGACACTGTGAATTGTTATGGAGCATCTGCCATCGCAAACTCCATTAGGGGGCATCAATATGCAGTTTGCAATGCTTGCAACACATGGCTGTGATCTTGTTTTTAACATCGAAAAGAGTGATGATTGACAATGCCGTGTGGCATCTATTTTTCATGTGCTGCTGCATCAGGTGGTGATGAAATAAAAGAGAAACAGTACAAGAGAGAGTAAAAGGGCTGGAGGGTAAAGGAAAGAGAGAGGGGTGCTGCTGGCTGTAGGGAAGTGGAGGAGGAGGAGGAGAGGCATGTGTGCCAGAAAAGAAGAAAGGTGGAGAGCTAAGAGAGAGCTAAACACAGAATATGATTACATGGAACACGAGAGGCAAAAATGTAAAGTGACGGCTGAAGACGGCGGTGGGGAGTAAAAGCCGGAACAAGTTTGAGAAGAGAAGGAAGATTAAAGGCAAAAAGACAGAGGTCGAATGAGTCACTCACACGTGGAAGATGGTCTTCTGGTCTCCCACCACCTCGCCGTCTCCCACCGTCAGGGTGTCATAGCCTCGCTCCAGGTCAAAATCTTCAAATGTCAGCTTGATCACCTAGACAACCGCAGGGACATAACCAAGACAACCGTAAACGACTGACGCTTGAATGCTCCTGACACCAGGTGCAGAGGAGAGAGCCCTTTCCATCTGTGACTTTCCATCCTTCCTTCCAACCATCTATCATCTATCAGTCTCTTTTGAATACATGTCTGGCACAATTCCATTCACATATGTAACAGCTGTGTGTCATGCATGCATAAACATCTTTTCATTATTATCTGTGCTCTTTGTTTCTTTTAAACACACACACCTTCATAAGTTGTCTTTTTTCTATAACTGTCGGTATATTTTGCTACATCTGATTTCCAGTTTGGTAATTATGAACACTCTCCGAATAATGAAATATCTGATTGCCAGCAAGAAAGTGCATGACCCCTATTCTTTGCTTATCAAATCAGCAGGTTGCAGACACCTTTGTGGCCTACGTTGACCTTCAGTGACTTTACGCGCATCAGTAGATGAGGCAGGGGACTCGAGATTATCCACAAGGTGAATATATGCATCACAAAGGAGACGCGAAGGTGTTTTAAAGATTTAAGTATTGGATTTAAACACTGTGGAAGAAAACAGACCTGTTCATTTAATCTAATTTCTATGCTGCAGGTGGGAGTGTGGGAAGCAAAGTGAAGCAAGGTAAGAAAAACAATAAGCACAGCCTTGCTGAAGGAAGCAAGAGGCAACTCTAATAAAGGCAGAAAAACAAATAAAGTTTGATTATGATAGTGCAATATGTTGATGAATAAAGACAAAAAAGTGGGATAATAAGGAAGACTTAAATATATAAATAAAAAAGCAAAGCAAGGACTATCTTTGTCTCCTCTTTTAAATTGGCTGCCGCTGATTTCCGTCAAATTCCTAATGTTTTCTGAGGACCGAGAGGGGCCAGGCCTAATGAAAAAGCTTATATAAATGCAAATTGCATTCTGTTATATGTTATACCCAGTGCCTAATGAAAATTGCCAAGATAGAGAGAAAAGATGGATGGTGTGTAGGCAAAATGGGTCAGATCACTCGATAAAGAGAGTCCTTCCACAACTCATCTCCGATCTGGCAGCCAACAGGTGAGGCAGAGAGGAGGCAGGAATTGACGAAAAAACGTAAAAATCCAGCAACCATATATAAACTTTGCATTGTGTGCAATCTCTCTCAGCATGTCTTGTTTCAAAACACAAACTCTAGTGTCCCTGATGCTGATGGCTAAACACTTAAGAGATTGTCAGCTAACAACAGCTGCATTCAGAACCCTCAGGACATTATGAAGGAGCAACACTTGACAAGAACCCACATTAGTCATCACGTCACGAGGATGCACTTAGGTCTAGAAGAGCCGCGTCACGTCCTAGCCACCTCCATTGCGGTTCCGCCTCAGTCTCCTGCCTGACCTAACGTCTCCTCTGCCTGGGCCTATGCAGACAGGCAGGAATAGAAGCCCATTACATCTCTTAACAGAAAGAACAGCCTCACTCCATCTTCATCTGCACCAGACACAGAGCGAGCGACAGCCCAAAGTACCGTTGTCTGTTTCAGCAGGCTGCCCGCCGGTTATACCCAAGGGTGTCTATGTGTGTGTGTTTGTATGCATGCAAGTAAGGTGCGGGGTTGGCTGGGTGAGCTTTGGATCTGACTTCCTCCTCTGCCTCGCCTCTCACCTCACATAGCCTCTCCGTCACTCGGCGCAGTGCAATAGGGAAACAGATTTGTAAAACTGTTTCATTTAAGTTCAGAGATAGATACTTGGCAAAAAAGCAGCCGGGTGGCCTTGAACACAACTCCAAAGTCAATGGACTGAACAGAGTAGCTATGACACTTTCATGATATCCTCTGAGCGTGCTCTCAAAACCTCTCCATTACTCGTCTGTCTCCCTCACCACAGGTGTTTCTAACAACTCGCTTTGTCTTCCGTTGGCTCGCCGTTCTTTCTCCCTGCTTTCATTTTTCTTATCGCTCACATTTCTCTGCGAGAGGGCTTCTGTCACATGGTGTGTTCAACAGCCCCCCAAGTGTCCTGTAGCAATTATCAGTACAAAGCGAGTCATGTGTGTCAGAAAAGTGCTTTCACTGGAGTTTGTCTCTAATGGGAGAAAGCACACCAGTCAACTGCTTTCCAGTTTGCTGGCAGGTACACACGCGACTTAACACATCTCTGCAAACAGGCGATTACAGCTGCAAAGCTAAATCAGCACTAGCTGTCGCTTAAATCTCGTGTTCAGTGACTTTTACCTTGGATGTGTCTGTGGCTGTGATGACCCAGGTGCAGTTAGCATTGTTGTCATACTGAACCGGGTAGTTTGGAGATGTGATGACGCCACTCGGTCCTCTCAGTTGACCTCCGCACATTGGTGCTGCAAGAGAAGACACACACACACAGAGGTAAAATGTTTAGTGTTTGATGATTTAAATCAGAGACTGTACAGTGGATGGATTAAACATTTATTGATCCCTCAAGGGGGAAATTAGATTGGTCACAAGCACATAAAAAACAGATGCCACAGGAGGCCACAACAGACATAAAAGACATGTATAAAAACAGATTAAAGATAAAAGCACAAAGACATAAAAGCACAAAAACACACAATGCATTCCCAAGAGGACAAAAAAAGGCCTGTAAGTCAAATACGAAATTGCACAGTATATACCAACACAATAATACACATTCCAATGCACACGACAAAGTAAAGATTTTACAGTGCTGCCATTTCAGCAATACAGTAAAATCACTTAATAGAGACAAGCTGTACGACCAAAGGCACAAATTTCTTCCTGAAGCGTTCAGTGGGACACTTTGGCATTATTAGCTGGCCGCCGAACGCGCTCCACAGGCTGTCAAACATATCATGCAGAGGACGACCATCATTTTCTCATATGGTCCTCAGCCTTTTCCTTGTTCTGATATCCAATACAGTCTCGATGGAATCAGGGGTACATCCAGTTTTGGATCGAGCTGTTTTATTTAGATTGTTGATCCTATTCCTATCATCAGCTGTGATGTTGTTCCCCCAACATACAACAGCGTAAAAGAGTACACTGGTCACAATGCTTTGGTTCTAAGTCAAAGGATCTAAGTTTTCTGAGAAAGAACAACTTTGATGGAGCCTTTTTGACCACAGCATTGGTGTTCTCTTTCCAATTCAGACCCTCATCAACACCACCCAGATATTTGTACGATTTAAGAATCTCAGTGGGTTAACCGTTAATGAAAATAGGAGCGGTCTTGTCTTTCTTTTTTCTGAAGTTGATAATTAGCTCCTTTGTTTCACTGATATTCAGAGTTAGATGACTGTTCTCACACCATCTGACAAATCTCACTACTTTGCCTCTGTGCATCTGGTCATCATTGTTCATGTGTCAGGCCTACCAGATCCGAGTCACCAGCAAATTTTTAATAGCTTCTTAAACATGAAGTTAACACATCTCAGTAGCCCCCCAGGTGTCTGACAGCAGTTTGGATTGAAAAAAAAAAACAAAAAACAAATCTCACCTGCTCTATGATGTTAAAAGACTGAACATGGGCCAAACTAAAAAGAAGTCAAAGTTCACATTTTTAAAAAATACATTAAAAAAATAAATAAATCTGAATATTGTGCCGATTATTAGTTCTTATCACACTGTTGTATGTTGAGCCTGGAGTCTGGCGGGTGTCGGAGCAGGACTTCAACACAGCAGCTTAATTCACAGATCACCACTTCATAAAGTTTGGTGTGGAATAACATCACAATTGCAAGATGTCAGCGCCAGTGTCAGAGACATCTTCTTCTTCATTTCCTACCTAAAGGAAGAAAGTTACAAATTTATCATGATAGCGACTACAGTCGCACATTAGCTACATAGCTAAAACTGGCACATTTCCATAAGTGTTGATTAATGTGCATTGTCCTTGTCCAAAACAACTAAACTTAACTAATTGCACATCTTGCCTTGATCATTGTATACAATCAATTCTATTTGCATTTTCTGTATTAGCCCAAAACAGTAACAAAAACTTGCAGAAGCATTTAAAAGTCTTAACTCAATCTTTACCCAATCACATGGACAGCATTCCAAAAAACTTCCTAATGAGCAGAACTGCCAAATAAAACTGTGAAACTAAACAAAATCAGCTGCTGTGCACCCTCTAAACAATTGACTTACCCATTGAGTGCAACGCCATGAAAAACAGACTAATGAAAGATTCAATCAAGCCCATAAATCACACAGCTTTTCCACAAGTCATACTGAGGAGTAGTTTTTTTATTCTGCAGATAGTGTCCGGCTTATTCACATAATAACAATAAACCAAAGTAGACTCATCAGACTGTCTTTATGATCCTCTTCAATTGAGTTTGGTACAGCCTAAGTGCCACTTACGTATGAAAAACTTTATCATGGTTCGAAATAACAAAATAAAATATAAATCAAGTATCAAAACTTGACATTCTCGCTGAAATGAGTAGGTGAGCAGTTCGCAAACCAAGCTTTAAAGGACAATGTGACTTTGCTATCAGGGCCCAAGGGTGTCTGCATGGCAGAACTGCTAAACACCCCTTCAAATTAAAGCAGAATTCTTAATGAGTACTTTGAGGGAAAGTGAGTTTGTACGTGCACATATATGGGGAACAACCTGAAAGTATTTAAAAGGGCCAGAACAAGCTACCCAGATTTTAATGAGTTACGTCTACGAGAGGTCCTTCGGGTGTTCAAACCCAATTCAGCGGCTGATGCTCCACCCCTCTCCCACCAAATCACCCCTATTAAAATTTAAAAAAGAACTTTGGCGAAGTTATGGGGAGAATAAAGTAATTAATCTGAGTTGTGCTGACAGTGAGGGTGACCTTACTGAAAATAATACAGGAGTGAAGAAGTCCACTAAAGCCATCATACCCACTCCTTTATTTTTTTTAAATTAGGAGGATCATTGTGCTCAAAACACTCCATCCTGGGTGTTTGGTGACAGACACACAAGTGCAGAAGGCCACCTAGTAATAAAAGCCCATGACGAAGAAGAAGTGTAGCAACTGGATGTGACCAGAAAGAAAGAGAGAACAAAAGGGGAAAAAAAAACTGAATTTAATTTCGGAAGAATGAATTTGTAGCCAGAGATGAAGTTTTCCTCTCTGCTAATGATGGTGCTGTTCAATTAAATGATGACTAACGCTAATTGAGGATACAGATCTTCAATTATTCCTGGATGATGTTTAATCTTCACTGAGGCAGAACAAAGGCACGGTACCAAAGGTTAAGCGAGGATGATGGAATTAGATATTCTGCGAGGGCAATTTCACTGATACTAGTTTTGGATGTTTCTTTACATAACATTGAGAAAATGAGTGAATATGATACCAAACTGATTTTGAAATTCAAGTGACTGCAGTGGCTTAGATTAGACAAAGCACTCCTAAATACCCCAACCCCCCCAAAAAAAATAATCCTTGTGAGATCAAGCCCCTGACTCTCCTTAGAGCTGTAATTTAATTTTGGTACAATTGGATCAGTCCAAGACAAAAGAAGGAGCAGGGGTGTCTGGTCTGGGAAGCTGGATTTTGTGAACATGTTAAGTGAAGTGGGGTTGCAACCAAAGCCTATAGGTGACATTAGAAAGGATAAAAAGCTGCAGGTGATTACATTAGATAAATCTGTCAGAGGTAAAGGCGCTCAAAAGCTCTAATAGGGAAATGGTTAAATAAAATCTTGCAGCAGGTGATAAGGGTTCAAACATTTGTTTGTCTACTGGAATGAAAATCTTCAGAGTTCGTGGAAGTCCAGCCTCACTTATTCTGCCACTGATAAACGTACCTCGAAGACAAGTTCACGTCTGATATCTGATATCTGATTTATGAACACCTCAATCACAGAGCCATCGCAGAACTGTTTGGCTTAATTACTTCAGAATTTTCTAGTTATCACTCAGCACTTTGTAATGACAGGGCCCTTTTGGAGCTATGACAAAGGATTCAGCGCTGTCAAGTCAATGAAAGGATTAATCAACCATTATCACACCTGCCAATCCAAACCCTGCAATACATTATTTTTTGGCCACTTGGGGGCAGCTTGTTGCTCAGTGTATGTATGTTTTGTGTTGGCCCAGAACCAGTACAAGGGAGATGTGAACAAAACCATCTAAGTTTAGGGCCAAACATCTGAAAAATGAGCTAAAACTCCAGATAAAGCTCTGTAAATCCCAGGAACCCCTTTCGTGTTGTCACATTGTTTTTACATTTTGTCCATTAATACATTTTTAGAGGTAACTATAATGAATAGATGTTTTGAGAAGTAAGGGCTAGAGTAGAGGTCCTTGACCATTCTTTGTCGCAAGTGGCAGAACTCAGAATATATTTAAAATGACCACAGTTCATTTTTTCCCACCTGAGCTACATAAGTCATTCAAAGCTTGAACTGTCCAGTGATACCTCTTGTTTTTGTTGTTGTTGTTGCTGTTGTTCTCCTTTCTGAATCCTTTTAATATGTAACTAAACTCCCGGAGTTTTTGGCTGACATGCCTCCTTCCTGAAATTCAAAAAATGGATCTAGAATAAATAATGAATGAATAAATGAATCAGTTTGGCAGTGATAGGAGGCGGGGCTTTACTGAGAGCAGACCTAGAGAACTGCATAGTTTGAGCATAGTGATTACAGTTAGATTTAGCTGTTAGTATATTTTAGTTTTCAAACGTGTCTACTGTCCATTTAATAAGCAGCCGGCTCTTCTCCACCAGGACTGTTTTTGAGGTGATGTGTGGGACGGTGTGGGAAAAAGTAACGTTAAAGTGACTGGGCGTGTCTCCTCTTGCCACAGTCTTCCGAATCGTGAGCCATTGCTTTTTTTTAGAAGGGGAGAAGTGCAGGGCTTGGTTGGTGATGAAAGCTGTCGCTACACATATTTTTAATTGAACAGGAAAAAGTCACTTAGTTTGCACTAAAATGTCAAGA
>JAQLOL010000008.1:17468395-17481041 GCA_029783665.1 Naso thynnoides
AAGATTTAGATCTGAAACAATCAAAAACACCACTAAATACTTCTTACCCTCTGTTTTAAGCTGAAAAAAAAGTGGTTTAGGGGGTTTAGTTACTCTTTAAACTGTTTCAGGCAATTGCATCTCTGTTGGATTGAAAGTAAAAATAATCCCCACCAGGAAACAATGTCTTGAAACAAGGGACACCACGATGAGTAAAAATCTCCTACCGGGTAATAAACTTGTGACAACAATAGCGTAAAGATAACAGCAGACAGTTTACAGGAAAATATATTGAAGGATGATGCTCAGTAGTTGTGGAGTTCTGTACTAAGTTACTGCAAATGCAAACTGAACATTTCCTGCTGCAGCTGCTTCACATTTACAGAATTTGAGTCACAAATACAAGTTGGCTTCTATTATGAACACACAGGAAATATAAAGGAGGCAATGCAATGTGTGTGGATCCAAAGTGGCTCAATTTGAAATATTGCAGGTAGTAAGAGAAAAACAAGCAGCCACAGTGAGCTGTTTGATGAAGAACAGCAGCCGACAGACTGCATACTCGAAGTTCTCAGCCTGGTAACCAACACCCTGTCCCTCACTGACTTGATCCCTATTAGCATTGAGTTTGAATCCAAAACATTTCCAAGTAGAAACTTTTGTTTCTACACCAAATCCATTACCATCATCTTGTTGGTCTCTTATCATCTAACTCTCCTTGCTCTTGCATCATGAAAAGTGAAATCTGACTCCTGCTATTCTCAGCTGCAGAGCAGACATTGCAATGTCCGTCATCAGACTTTGTTTCGACTTCAAAATGATGTAATCGGTATATGCCCGAACATCGTCGCCTTATTCAGATTCATTTTGTTTTGTTCATTTTGTTTCTAAAATCAGATATTGAAGACCAAGTGTCTGTGTTTTCATTTGGAAGTAATAAGATCTAATTTGTTTTGTCCCGACATCACCGCTCTGTACTGACCTTTCTGCATGGGTTACTGTGGCAACAATGTGGGCGTCAGTACGTACGCTGTAGCTTTACATCGAGGAAGTATAACAAAAGGATAAATGGAGACACATCATCTCACAATCTAAACACTTCAGCTACGGAACAGACAAACATTACAATGTTCTGTGCCGCAGTCATGGTGGGCTTTACTGTGTGGCGACGGGTTAGGCGTCATCTACAAAGCAGTAAATGGAGGAAGCATGTCTTCCTTGCGACATTTAATGATGAGAGGTGGCATGGGGACGTTTGTCAGGATCTGTGGCTGTCTAGTACCCCGTCTTGTCAGTCAAGACACTCTGTTCAGGTGAACAATATCTGTGGAGTGACGCAAAAGGCTCTCTGATATCTGATCTGAACTACCAGAGCATCTGGACTCTCTCTCAGACAAAAATCTGCTTCAGGCTGGCAGCCTTAACGGCAAGAACTGTAGACACCTTCTAAACAATTCAAAATGTTTTGGAGCAAGAGTTCCTCCAGTTTGAGTAATGAGCAGTAGGCAAACATGTCATATTATTTGTAATTTCTGGGCATTAAGTAGATTTTTTTCTTTCTAAAGCTCTAAAGGAACACTTCCACCAAGTTAAAGAAGAGCATTTACATGTCCTCAGACTAATACAATTTACAGGTCGCATTTCCATCGATTGAATCAATTCTATGACCAAAAGAGAGTCAAGAATCAAACTCTGTTCTAAATAATTCAACTCTTTAAAGCTGAGAAACTGAACTAAGGAACACAGAAGCAACAGAACACCATACAGGAAGCCTAACAGCTATTCCTGCCTGCCACAAAATGTTCAGAGGTGAGAAAAAAATGACTGACGGGCAGCACCTTGCTGGCATGACTGAAGGGCAGGAAGCAAAAGAACGCCAAAGGTCAAAGTCAGGACAGTCACAATAAAACTATAAGCACTGAATCCCAATTGAGAAAAGAAGAAAATGCACTTTGTGAAATGACAGCACATTCAAAGGCAAACACCAGGGCGCCTGAATGAGGAAATAAAAATGGAGGTCACACTTGGTCTACCTCCAAGGCACATGAGCACAGATGAACAGCCACACGTCAGTCTTTACCTCTGCAGATGGGCCGGTCGTCACTCCAGCCGACGTAGCTGTCTGTCACTCTGAGACAACTGATGCTCTTTGAACCTTGAAGTTCATAACCTTCATCGCAGGAGAAATGCACTGTGGCTCCTCGTCTGCAGTTGAATTGCATACAATGAAAAAAATGTGTCAGCACCAGCAAGCTCTCCAGCTTATGTCACACTTTACTGGGCGCAAACAAATATATACACATATATATTTCCTTAGACTTCCTGGCTGCGATTTCCAAAAGTGCTGCATTGTCGGAGACGGATGTTCCCCATTTATCTGTGTTACAGTTGAACACTGATAGAGACAATAGCTCTGACAGGAATAAAACTCAAGAATCCCACTGGTAATATCACCATCCCACAGAGAAAGTCTGTGAGTGTGCAGCAGCGCAAATGGAAAGATATGTTATAATGCACACATTTCTCTACTTGGTTCCGTTGCAGAGGCTTTATGAAGCCTGACACTGGGCAACACGTTTAATGCTAAAGCACATTTCAATCAGCAGTCCATGATTTTGTGTTAGCCCCCAGCAGTCTCCCCAAACTCCAAAACTCCCTCTCAGCTCACTGTTGATTAAAGTTCAACTGTGCATTGGCAGGTAATGTTAGGAAAAAAGGCATTCAATGTAAAAAGCACAGTTAAAAATACTGTGGCGTTCCTGACATTCACTGACTATTGAAGGTCGTTCCATTATTCAACATAATACAGTTTAAACATTTACAAGTTAAATATTTATATATATATATAAAGACTTCTTCTGATAGATACTTGAGGAAGAACTCATTAAAACTCTTATATCATTCAATTTTTACAAAGACGTGTAAATGTTGCGCAGAATCTTGACAGTAACTTGTGCGGGAGCACTCTTATGTCACTTACACAACTTAATTATGCCTTAATGATTACATTTGAACACTGAATGCCTGTGTTGAAGGTTGAAGCTACATTGAGAACTTTGACAGAGACACATAAAAAAAAAAGTGACAGTGGTTAGTATAAAAAAAGAAAGCACAAGAACTTTACAAGCCGTGTACATTTATACTATGTAGCACAAACGAACATATTAAGCTATAAGGCAAATATGGACACACGGGTTACAACTTGTTTTAAAGTAAAGGGAAGTCTTTTAAATCTGGTAATCATTTTCTAATAAAAGAAAATAACATTCTCTGTCATTCTGCTTAGAGGTTTTAAATTTGCAGTGTTACATTCGCTGTTTGATCAATGCTCCTGAAGTCATTCTTGTCTTGATTTTACCTGAAGTCTGAGCCTTTTCTTTTTCCTCGGTCTGGGATCCCCGGGTCTGGACACATGTTGTGTCCCTGCGCCACACCCATCTGAGACACTGATAAGAAAAGACAGAAAAAAAAAACAATGTACACACTGTGCAACAAAGGAAGGTCTAAACAAAAATGTTTATTCCATACTCTGCATTAAGGCAAATTTCCATCATAGGGATGGACAGTTAACTGAAATATAATCAAAATCATAATGTGGATAAGTGCATAGATGCCTCGCCATACAATCAGACTAAAGAGATCATTGTCACTTTTAGATTTGTTTTGCAGTGAAATAAAATCCACTTGTTTAAAAAAAATTTTAAAGAGTGAAAATTTGGAATAGCTGCGACCAGCAATCGTCTTGGACTTCACATGTTACAATCGTCTTGGACTTCACATGTAATCATAAAGTTACAGACGCGTGCCTTCCACAAGAACGTACACTCCATGACAAATAGTTGATGAGTTGTGGAAGAGGGCGGGGCAAAGGAAAGGAGCAGGACAAGGAGCCAATTAAAGTGTGTGTGAGTGTGTTTTTTCTATGAAGTTTGGCCATGTTACATGAATCCATTTCTAAACTATTGTTACAGGCCCCTCCCACTGCCACGCCCCCTTTTTTGCTGGTTGACCCAAACAGTTCATCAGCTGTCCTTTGGCTCATGACCACCTTTCCACTAAATCTTGTGCAAGTCTGTGAATCCATTTGGAATTTAAATGCATTTTTGCAACAGACCACTCGCATTGCCACACCCTTTTAGCCAGCTGGCATGAACACAAACACACACACACACACACACACACACACACACCCTTGACCTTCTTGCCAATATTCAGCCTCCTAGGGTAAAAACTGTGGCTGCCAAAGAGTTGGAAATTTTTGTGAAGAACTGACAAACCAAGTGACCTGTAGAGCTGCTGGTCGTAGCTAATAAAATTGACAGATTCCACTAAAAAATTGCATCATATCACAACTCCAACAGCTGAGACAAATAACCACAACTGTGATTTATTTTTATATCCTTCAGTCCATACATATGAACATGCTTATTCAAACTGTGTACATGAACGTACTCAGCCAGCAGTTTTTACCCGTACAGTCTGAAACTCGTTAAAGATACAATATGTAATATTTTCACATCAATTTGTGTCAAATCAATCACTTTAATTCTTGTGGTTTTTTCTGAAGGTGTGTCCAAAAATGTGGTGAAATCCATATCAATATTGTACAGGTCCCATATTGTCTGACTGTTAGGTTTCCTGGTTTTCACCCGGGCAGCCTGAGTTCAACTCCCAGGATTTCAACAGTTTCATGTCAGTCAGTCAATATTCATAAGGTAGCATTACACTCAGTGTTATTTTCTTTGCACAGTTTGAAGTAGTAGAAAGATCACCCTGTGCATACAGTGCACATACTAAGTTGACCAAACTCCACCTTTAGCAGAAAAAGCTTTTTCTGACCGGCGGAAGGATGTTATTAAAGTTTGGCTAGGTGTCTGTGTAAAAGTCTCTACAAATATGTTTCTTAGACAAGCATCAGCAAATTGAGCAAGGGTCTTAAAATGTACCACCCCACTTAATCATTACAGAATAAATAACAACAATGCCAGTGAGCTAGAAATAATAATTTGTAACAGCTGCTGCAGCTAAGCTTTGCACATATCAGTGTATTCAGCACACACTTCCCCTGCTTCACAATTAAGTACATCTTATCTCAGAGCAGATTCCTGGTGCACTATGCAAACAGGGGAGGGTAAAGTGCCAAAAGGGGTCAAAAAAACTCGGCCAACCGGGAGAGCCCATCTGACTGGCTGAAAGGGGTCAAAGGTCCGCAGGGCAAAAGTGATGTGACACCTGCTCATTGGCCAGAGTCCCAGTCTGGGGCAAGACAGCAAAGAATTTAAAGCAAGGCTCAGCGGTGTCAGCAAGACTTCCTGTTGAATAAAAAGTAGAGGAGGAGAGTTTTGACTAACTCAGGAATGTGTGACTCGGTCTGTCAGGATTTCTCACATGTTCAGAGCAGAGAATGTCTTTTGTCTTGTCTTGCAAAACATTTTTTGATGCCAGTATTTGATGCAGATGAGATTTTAAAGAATTCACCAGAAAATCAATATTTGATGAGACTGTTGTAGCAAACAGTGATGCAGTGACCAAGATCCAGTTTAGCTGTTGTTTTACTGCGGGGGGGGGGGTCATCTAAGAGATTTTTTCATCATTGTATATTGAAAAAACTTGATTTAGATGCAACAAACACAATTCCAATAAACCATTTATGTATTTTGCAAGGTGAAACTTCAACGTGTTTAGCATTTAGCATTGTCCATAACGTGCCTTTTCTTTGCATTAGCGGCCACAGTCAAATAAGATAAAATAAAATAAAATAAAATACTGAAGACAGGCAAATGCAAAGCAGAGATGGTAAAAAGAAAATAAAAAGCATTAAAGCAATGCAAATGAAAGAAAAGACAAAAAAAGTGATTTTTTTTTCTGAGAGACTTAAGGACTGAACGCAAAAGATAAAGTGGGAGGTAGAAGTGGATAAAATGAATCGTAAATGGCCTTGGGGCAGGATTACCATTAATGCAGCTCTTTTTTTGTTCAACAGGTTGTTCTTAAACCCTTCGACATCCATCTCTCTGTTCCGTTCTTGTCAGGTGATTTATGGCTGTCGAGTTGCTAATGTTACAGATGTTCAAATAAAACTGGATGGATAATGAGCAGGGAGCTCAGGCTGAAGGTGAGAGAGAACAAGGGCAAGGAGGACTGCTGTTGCGAAAAGAGAAACCAGTACAATTACTGCTGTCCATTTGCCATTACAGCTGCAGACTGTGCGTCCTTTGTGTCTGGACCTCTTACAACAGTCAGCACAGTAGTAAAGCGCTTTCATGACTTTGAACAAGAGTTGAGACCAGTGAACAGCCGAACAAAAGAAACAACTTTCTGCTGTCTCCTCGAATATATTGTAGTTACGCAGAAATTGCTCCAATTACAGACTGGAGATTTTACAGCCATATTCACACTTCCAGGATTGTGTTATTCTATAATAAAAGACTTAAAATAATTTAATGCAATTAACAGAAAGTTCAGTACCTACTGCAGCTTCACTTGCAGCCTGTAACAGCACTGCACACTCTGTACTGGCCAGTGGTGTTAGTCTGAGAAGAAGTTGCACTAGAGCCAAAAGAACCAGTGACAGAATTGGCAGGATTTTCACCCAAGATGCATGAGAAAGACACAAAAACTGTGGCTGCATTTACACTTTCTTGTTCTAATTTCGAGTTCAATGTTTACATGGGTATTCACATGCG
This sequence comes from Naso thynnoides, assembly GCA_029783665.1. NCBI lineage: Eukaryota > Metazoa > Chordata > Actinopteri > Acanthuriformes > Acanthuridae > Naso > Naso thynnoides. The sequence goes on from JAQLOL010000008.1 coordinate 17,475,061, forward strand.
CCAATGCATCTAATCCAAACAGCTGGTGGCATATGCATAAGTGATGACGACGTCAGGCTTTGGTTTTCTCCAACGGCTACCCACTCAGAAATATTTATTTGGCACATGTTTGATGAGCTCCCTGTAGATGGATGTATGATCCTTTTAGCGCAGTGGCTGCCATTATTGTGTTGCTCTTAAATAAGCAAGACCTTGATAAGAATGCGTGCCTGCTCCTCCTGCAAGCAAAACAAACTCTCTGCAGAGGTCCAGTTCAGCTCTGCCTCTCGTGGAAGCAGAGAAACATACAGGAAATTTATGCACATTCACATCGAGACAGTCATTGCAGACAGCCTGCAGGTCAAAGCTAATGGCAATAGTGACAGCAAAGGTTAAAACATTTGCATGGCAAAATTTCTCTGTTGATTGGTTTATGAAAAAGTTTAAACTTCATCTCTGCAATTGATTGATATTTGAATTTCTTTTTGCCTGTTTATTCAGATTGGGATATTTGTACAGGGCTTTTTTTGTTCTGTCCAGGCTTTTAAACAGATCAAAATCAGAATAATGTAAAGCTAGCTATTGTTCACATGTACATTTGTTTACATTTAAAGGAAAACTGCTTTTTGGGGGGTTTAGCCCGTCATCCACAGTCCCCACGTAAGACGAGAACGTAGATGCCTTTGCCTGTGCACTGAGTAGGTTGCCAGATAGCCGCCTCACGCTGGCAGTTTTACATGCCAATGGAAGTAGTGTAATTAATACACCATTAGCGCCCCCTAAAACACACCCATCTGCACCCTGTGACCATGTGGTGACTGCCACATTCACAACTGTATGGTCTGACTGGTTATGGCGCTGTAACCGAGGTGCTGTATCACCACACCCAGAAAACTAGTTCTTTGGTAGTTGCTCCCACAGTAACAACGTGTCTATAGCTTAACATGTAGATGGAGCGTGTTGGAGATTATTTGGGTGTGTTTAAGGGGCTTTAGAGGGCGGTAACGGTGTATCCCCACAAGTCCCATTGAATGTGCAAAACTGTCAGCCCGAGGCGGCTATCTGGTGACCAACTGAACACACAAAGAAGGGAAAGGTGTCTATGTTCTTGTCTTACATAAGGATTAACCCCCCAAAAAGTGTCACGATGTGCTCGGCAAATGTCAGTCCCCACGATTATATTATACTTTTCTTCAAATGAATCTTTTTCATGGAAAGTTTGTTGTTCCCTCCCTTACCAACTCAGAGGGCATCACAGTAAATAAATGAAATGGTGCATTTCAGACCAGTTTATTTGTAAAGGTCTTTTAAAAATGAAATTTTCGGACTTACACACTGATATCTTGTGGTGGTTGTCTTTGCTTGGTAACATCTTTACACCTCGTGACTTAAGTTCAGTCATCTTCTTCACTGTGGAGGAAAATAGAGCGGAGAGACATATAAAGCAGCAGAAAGTGCAAAAAGGACACCCACTCATGTCAGCGGAGCCTGGTGCGACAGATACAGAACATATTATACAGCGTATCCATCACACACTGTTCCCCACACCCACTCAACAGTTATATTAAAGTAATAAAGTGAAAATGCATTTTAAGGCCCACATTAATAGATCCACAGCATACATACTCCAAATGTAATTTTATTCCAAAAAAAAAAAAAAAAAAGGGTTTAGATTTATTTTGCCGAGAAAGAGAGTTTAACAATCTAAAGTTTCTTTGCAATATTTTGGATAGAAGTTGCGCAGTGAATTACTCTGGGATGATGTAATTAGAGTCATAAAGCAGGGTATATGAGAAGAAAAACCACTCATTTCTATACAATAAAATGATGAGGTTTAAAGTTTGGAATTGTATTATAATTGCAAAGAAAATGTTTAAAAAAAGCCATCATAGCAAAGTGCGAGACTCATCTAAATGCATATTTATTCATCAGTTTCAAAAACACCATCAGCTTTGTTTGTGCACCCTTTCACACTCATCCTACTTAATTACTTTGACGCTTTCTGACAATGCAAACTCACTTGTTTTGCAGAAATGTGATTTTTATCCTTTGCACGGTAACAGCTGCATAGTAATTCAAAGCTAATCTGAGTCATGTGTCAAAAAGGCAGTTCATCATGAGCCTGGAGGAAAAATCACAATAAAGAAGCTCTTTTTAGATGTGTTACCTTGGTTAGAAAACAAGGAAAAATATTATTAAATGCATTAAGAGTTAAAAATATATATATTTCTAGTAAGGGAACTCAGCTATTTGAAGCTGAGTCCAGTGGGGTGGGGTCTGCAGTACCGCAGAAAAAAATTAAATAAATGGAGCCATGGATTGTATTTAATCAACAGTCTTTGCATTACTCCAACATGCCACTGCTGTGGAATCATGGGAACTGTCATCCTGAGAATGGCTGGTGGGAGGGTGTAGGAAATGGAGTCCTTGTTTAATCTAATTAAAGTATTAGTCTCCCATTTCCCTCTCATCTTCTAAACATGTTTATCTAACATTGAACCTATGAACCCACAATCTCATCGCCTTTTCTTTTCCAGACTCTTCATCCCTTTCTCTCCTTCCTTATTTCCCCTCATCCTCTCTCGTGCCTTTGTCTCTGAAATTTACAGCGGATCGCTGGAGGTGAGATCCATAAAGATCACCTTTCTGTGGAGGAACTAATCATTTTTCCGCGCTCAATCCTTCTCAAAGCTGACCCTTGAACCTCTAAGAGTAATGGGATGGGAAACGGACGCACAGGAGAGACAGGATTTTTTGTGTGACTCTGTGTGTGTGTGTGTGTGTGTGCATGTATGTTTGTGTCATTCTAGCTATGAGTCTGCAAGTCTCGCTTTTTGCAGCAATCACAACGGTTCTGCCAAATTTTTAAGCAATTTCACTTGCCGCCAGTACAGTTTTATAACTGGCAAAATCCTGAAACAAGGAAGATCACGATCGTTTTAGAGAAAATTCAAACTCATTTGAATAGAAACAACATTCATTATTCAGTCTATTAAGCTGTTTTTATTCACTTTATTGGGCTTAAAAACAATTGATGGTTTCTCTGTTCAGTTTTGACTTGACAGTTGCACAAAATAAAAGCTGGGCTCTCGCTAAGGGCAGTAACAAAAATGTTCCTCCAAGAGTACCAATACATTTCATTTCAGGGCTGCCAGCTACTAATTTTTTACTATCTCTTGCATACAAGTGGAAACTATATAACAATTCATAAGTATAAATATCAGGATTCTTTAGAGGATCATATTAAAATCAAATGTCATGAAAAATCAGCATGTGTTTGCTGATTTCTGTACAAATTTTAATCTGGCACACACAACTATTGGGAATTAGATGTGATTGTGGTGAATTATTAATGATTGTCCTTTAAGAATATCACATGCTCTCTTTATCTTACCTTGGTACTGGGCGCTAAACCCTCTCAACTTGTGTTTGCCATCAGAGGTGAAGTGCAGTCGAAGCCAGTTCTTGCTGCTAATGATGGGGGAGGGGAGGTTGGGGCCGGTGAACCTGGAGACACAGAAACAGAGAGACAAGGGCCCTAGATTATTAACATTTTATCACATCAGTGTTTTAACATGCTTTTGCCAAGGCAGCTGTTTGCAAACTGAAGAAACATCAAGCATATGCTAGAACTCATAAGTTAACTGAAGGTTAAATGCTAAGTAGGCGCCAATACAAGTTGAGAAACGTAGCTAGTACATTGACTCAGATTTTATTTCACCATTATTTTTCATAATATATCACGACACAGTCTCATAGACACTGTTTGCCCGAAGTGGGTCTGAAAATTACTGATGCAAATTCTTTGCATCTGCTGCATGTAACTGTTCACAGTGCACTGTGGTCCGCCTCGATAATTATCACTGTTACACAAGGCTACGGAAAGGTGATGAGACTGCAAAACAGAAACAGACAGAAAAAAAATACTAAGGGCTGATTGAAAGAGACAAGCCAGAAAATGTCCGCATGTGTTTAATCTCTTGGATTATAACTAAAATGAAATAAAAAACACTGTGCTGTGTATTTTATTTTTGATCAATCAGTGCAATAATCTGTACAATACCCAATTACTAAAATAAATGACAGCTGCAGCTCTAACTAAATGCACAATATGTTACTGTGTGTACTGTATTACAGTATGTATGTCTTATTTCACTGTATGATTTACCCCAACTGATGCACACATCACTGTGGTCGCTGTTTTAAGGGTTATCTGAACATGGAAAGTAATTTTCTATCATCTTTTATACACTCAATCAGCTGCCATTGTGACTAAGCATTGTGCTCGCTTGTGCTTCTGTTTTGTGCCATAAAGCAATTATGCAATCCATCAGATTTCCAATAAAGTCAAGCCCAATGGCAGACAGTATATTACAGAGTCTGGCAGAACCTGCCAGTCTTCCCGGTGATTGTCTTGTTTGTTTATGGTAATTATACTAATGTTTCAAGTTTAATGCGGCCATGACTTCAAGATGTTAAAATGCTTCACCTTTAAGATCTTATTAAAGGGAGGGTCTGGTACTAAAGGCGAACTCTAGTGTTAATGACTCTTAACCAAACTGTGTCGTGATAAAAAATGAAACCAAGAAAGAGCAGCACTGGCATTTGCAAAGAAGGACCCTTCTTTTATTGCTTTGAAAAAGCAGCAGTGATTTATACTTAACAAACATTTATAGCGCCTCCTGATCCGTATGCTAATGAGGGCCGCAGCTTACCAGGCACTTCTTCAGTTGTTAGAGCCATTTGGTGACACAACATGTTTTATCTTCAGACACACTGACAGATGCGCACACATACTTGCACACACACTTCCAGAATGTGCACTTATATGCTCACATATTCACAAACTCGCATATGTTTGTATTTTCCATTTGTAATAGTTCCCCAACTATGTCTACCTCATCTTCCCAACCTATTGCTTCACTCAGTAACAGATACCTATTGAGGCACGCCTCCAACCAGCTTGTAGTACCACCAGTGATAGAAAAAATCAGGCATGTGAAGAAATTTTTTAAAAATAAAAACAGGTAAACACAAGGCGCTGCAAGTTCTAACTGGTCTGATATGCGTGTTTTTTTTTTTTTTTTTCTCTACTATTATTATTAAAATTATTATTATTGTTCTTGGTGTGTGTTCAGTGTGTGTGCTTTGTTTTCTTTTTCTTTGTTAGGGCATTGTTTTTTTGTTGTGGTCCAACTCTGACGTTTAACTGAGGATTATAACAATGTTAATTGTGACAAATTATTTTGAGCTGTATGTTTATTTACTGTTGTCAGCAACTTGTCAATTGTAAAGCCCAATAAACAGAGTTAAAAAAAACAAAACAAAACAAAAAAAAAAAAAACTGAAAATGAGTTATGAGCCATATTTTGCCGGTTGAAAACTACTTTCCTCTGAGTGCAAAAACATTTTTGTATACTAATGCCACAGGGACAAAAGCATAAAGCAGCTTTAGGATTCAGCTCCAACTAAAAAAGACAGGGATCTTCTATGAAAAGGCATTCAGTCTAGTGAGGACGTTTGGTGAAAACTGACTGCACGAAAGAGTTCCCTCAGGATCAATTAGATTTTGAGCTGTTGTCAGAATTAGCTTTATTTGATAAAAACAGAGCATCTTTCATTTGTAAAGTTAGCTCTCGATGCAGTGCGACAACAGCCTCACCTAACAGTAGCTCCTCTTTGTAAGCTTAGTTAAATTTAACACAAATTAACTGGTGGGTCAGACGAAAAGAGGGAGAGGACTTTTGAAAAAAGAGGTTTGGACAGCTAAAAGGACAATCCACAAGGGAAAAAGGATTCAATAGCAGAATGAGACAGAGAGATTATATCAAAATGTCAGTTTTTTGGCTTTTTTAGCCACACAGCAAGCAGGCAGCCATGAAACACAGCAGAGTTTAAAAAAAGCAAGTATACTGTAAATCAGTAATGAAGACTGAATGTTTATTCTGTCTCTGGCTGCTTGCAAGTTGCTGTGGCAAATGTCCCTCCACTTGTACTGTAAG
>JAQLOL010000008.1:17481141-17505895 GCA_029783665.1 Naso thynnoides
TATATATCACACTATCGCTCTTGTTTGTTATGATCCCACTTTTCGAAGCACCAAACAAATTCCTCCCAATGTCCATCTGTTTATCCTGTTACCAGATACCAGTCAGATGTAATGATATGGAAGTTAGATCCTCTCGGAATGTCATTTCTAGTGGACTTTAAAAAAACACTCACAGTCATTGCACTTAATCAAAGCAATAAAATAAAGGCTCAATGAAAGGGGTATAGTTAATATAAAAACAGTTTAATATTAAACATAATAAAGAACAGAAAATTAAAAATACAATATATACCTGACTTTATAGCTTCAAGACTAATAAAGAGAGCTGGCATGCCTCAGGAGATGCTTTAAAACACTTAAGAAAAAAGAGAGATAAAGCACTGAGGGGGCTCATATAGTGTCTGGCACATTCTGCATGCATTTACAGCCGTGCTACTAGTATGGAGAGTGAAAAATCACTGCTGGCTCTCAACACACAGTTGGTTCTGAGACAGCTTTAAATCCTGCATACCAAATCTCACACCAATGAATTACTGGTTATGATCCCCCTAAGCCACACGCACATGTAAAGGGCTTCAGTCAGCATCAGGAATTTAATGCACACTGTTTACATGTGTTGAGTTATTCCCCTTTTCACAACAGGAACGAAAGAAAACCGCCCCGTGAATTAAAGGGCAATTTGAGCTGGAATTAACTTTTTGTTAACGCGCAACAAACAAGCCAGAGACTGCCTTCGGATTCTCATAAACAGCAGCAGCGGCAAAGGATAAGGAACTGATGGGTTTGCCATTAAGGATTAGGCTATTAATAAATGCGGGATGAGGGATGAAGAGACCAGCATAAATATCGTTTTGACCCCACGTCAACGCTGCCTTTCCCCATTTCAGCGTCTGCCTCTGTTTTTGTGCTGAAAACAGGAAAGTTTTTCGAGTGAAAGTGACCACTGGGAGCAACAGAAAAAGTCCTGAGCTGGCTGATGGAGGTCTCCGCAAGGTTGTTGTGGCTACTTCTATGGATCCTGTTCACCTCGCCCTTCTTGCTCACTCTCTGTCTGGCTGACCATATTAGATTTTATGCGGAATTGTCTTGAGAGTGCAGCACTAAATCAGTTTCCATTTCCAGGCCCCAAAGCTCCTCAGCCTGAGTCAGACTTTTGATGATTGTCCAAGAAATGTATTTTGGGCAAGGCAAGGTGATGGAGGCAGCCAGTGGTGTTCTTTACTGAGAGGACTGAAGGGTGAAACTAAAAAAATTACAGTTCTTCCTGAAAAATCATCTGGTTGAGATGCAGCCCGTTTTCCTTCCATTACATTGCAATTATCAACTCTAATAAAAGACTTGAAATGGTTTAATGGTGACACAAGTTTTTACTGTCATCTTTACAGGTATCTGGAGTCAGATTTGATAATCCCTGTGACTTAGACTTGTCTCTTCACTGTCAAATTATGAGGGTTTTAGGAATATGCAAGACCAGTTAAATCCATTTATGTAACACTAGCACAGGGATACTCTCCATATTGATGTGATGTGACTCATTAAATTGTAAATGCCTTTCAGGTTTTTGAACAAAGGTCGTTGTCATCAGGCAATTCAGCAACTTATCCTGGTGAAATGGGTCTTTTTCCTGCTTTATATTCATCGTTTCATGTCATCTTTTTTTCTGTTCGAGGGGCAAGGTGTCAGTTACTCTATGCATAATCAGTGCTGGACGGAGTTTAAGTGTCAAAGGTGACTCGCTCCACATTAGGATCAAAAGCTTTAAATCACTGTTTCACACAATCAGTTATTGAGATAAAGCATCAAATGACCATATGCGATCATGTGTGGGTGTTTGCGTGCATGCGGTGGGGCGACGTCCAGTTCTGAACTGAGAACGTCCCTGTTAATTGCAGCCACTTAGGCAGATCAATCAGAGCTCTGCTCAGTATGCAGGTCCTGGTCTTTACAGCAGACTGTGGGTCACAGTGACTTTAAAGCCCAAACTTTCAGCATTTTAATGAGGCCATGAGAATTATAGCACAGGCCAGCCTTTCCAGATGCACATGCAGGCACACAGACACGCAAAGATTCGCAGTAAATAAGCTTGATAGCACAGTCATGCACATCCACATACATAAATACATGTCACACCCTTCAGAGGTAAATGTTATCAGTGTGGAAGACCCAGAATGGTGATATCAAAGAGCTTGCAGAGGAGCTGTAGCTGTGACCTTCAGATGTAAACCAAGAGCAGACGTACGCTGGAGGTTTAAAGGAGCCACCGCAGCCCCCTGCTCCAAACAACACTAATCCTAATTTCTTCAGACAGCAAACCACTCAAGCAGGGGTAACCATCAACCTCATAGGATAAGTTATGGCCAAAGTATTAAGTTAAGGCCAATGTATTAAGAGAGGCCTTAGGGGCAGTTATGTGTCAAGGGGTCTTTGCTGCATTAGACTGAAGCTCTGAGCGCCAAAAAAGCGCTGCAGATGAAACCTCTGGCCAAGCCAGTAAAACTGCAGACCCATCAGGGCCAACATGCTTACTTTTCCTTAGACACCCTGGTCCAACAGAGCCAAAATGTCTGTTCTTCTTCCTCCCTCAGCCCTCATGTATTATTCATAGGCAGACCTCTGGCCCCATCTGAAAGCCTTGTTAAATCTTCTGAGGGATTCCTTTCTTCCTCTTCCCACAACTCATTTTCTTCCCTCACAGAACATATAATATGGACACTGATTGAAAGAAATTTCCTTTTGCCTCCATTTTTTTCCCCCTGTTCTTTTATTTATTTATTTATTTATTTTCCCAATTCTTCAAGCGTATCTAGATCTTTCAGAAAAAAGCACTTTTGTGTTCCAGTCATTGAAAAACAGTCTAAATACAGTAGCTGATAAATACCAGCTCAAGCATGGGGATAACTGCGTAGGTACAACTTTCCTGTGACCTATCCAAAATCTTGCTATCCACAACCAATTGACCCTTTGCTAAGTGTCGCCCTCAAATGCAAAAGAACCAGTCAGAGCGTATCATTTGCAAGCTCTAACCAGGGTCTCACAGCCACACAGCTGTGCTCCATTGAAAGTCATACAATCTTTTCAGATTCTCATCATTTTTGGTCTGGTTCTGCGGATTTGGAGCTCATCATGGTTAAACACTTTTAAAAGTGGTGCTCATTAGTTGACAAGGTTTGAAGGAGATGTACGTTCTTTACCTTTCCAAACTCAAACACTGAAAAGTCTAACATTATGCTCCGGGCAAAACTGTTTGGATGACCCTGTTCCTCGTTGAGCCCCTCACAGTTTAACGAGTTTAACGTTTGTTGTTATTAGTGGATATTAGCTGCTTAATTTGAGTTACTTACAGCTATTAAGAGTGCTGGCAAGCCTGACCAACTAAGCTAAAGTGTATGGCTGCAGTCTGGGGATAGCAGCTCTCAACAGTTCGCAATGTTTAACCCAAACTCAAACCCGACCAAAAAGCACAACTTTACTTTTCACAGTCATATACAAAGCGATGTGTCCTCCGCTTAACCTAATTATTACAAGGGTCTTTGTTTATTTAATGAATGAAGTGAAACACAAGTTGAAGCCGCTGCACTGTGATCTGCGGGCTTTAGCACAAATCTCTATAAACCTTCTTTCACTGCTTAGTCATTTTGACATCCTGTATTTATCATTCAATTACAGACCTTCCATCTGCTTCTGTCTGAAATCACTTTTTTGTTTTTCCAAAAATTAGATAATATTTCTCCAGGGAGTGTAGTTAGTTACGGTGTGAGCTAGCTCCGAATGCTTGACGGACATAACAACAGTAACTAAGGGCGCATGGCTGAGCAAAGGATCAGCTGTTAAACACACATTTCTTCCTCAATCTGGTCTCACATCACGTTGTTACACACAGTCTAGCTAGAGGGTGATCATTTTTTGAACGAGGATATACTCTTTCTGTTGTAAATGTATGCATATTAAAACAAGCTTTACTGTTATTCTCTTCCATTTCTTCTACCACAGACAAATGCACAGTAGTTACACCGGCACAAGTCTCAGGCCAAATTAAGTGTCCCTTAAAAGGACATATTTACATCACACATTTTGTCACATCTGTCAGGAACATAAGTATAGTTAAGGTCACAGTGAAGGACTGTCAAATTGACTGTGAGGGTGATATGTAGATCAAGAGAAAGTCAGGTCAAAAAATTGTTCATGTTAGGTGCACAGTCATAAAAACAACAGGTTATTACTAATGGCAACTTAGATTGCTATCATTACAACCTATATGAAGGTAGAATACACCAAAGGAATACTCGCATATGACCAAACACTGTTTTGGAGCTGCCTGGCCTGTTCTTGTAGGATTTGGTTGGAGCTGTTGCATTAATTTGTGCTTCAGAGGCTGAATCTCGAGTTAAGCAAACCTACACTCTACCCATAAGTCAAATCAATGACTCAAACCTATAGATCGATAGATAGATAGACAGACTGAGCCAAAATTTGTTACGTTTTACACTCCCATCATTTAATAAGTTAATATAAATTACATTTGAATTACATTCCAAAATACATGACCCTTCTTGCACCTTTAACTTTCCACAACTTAAAACTGTGTCAGTAACGTTTTTGAATATTTTGATAATAGCCAAAAAGGCACATAGACGTGGAAAATAAGGGCAGCATCATAAACCTCAAGCAGCTCAATTCATGAAAGTAAAGAATTAAGTGCCACTTGTTCTGAAATTGATTTTAGTCTTGAAGGTGGATGTAGCCAAAGTCACAGAGAGCAAAGCCACACGACTGAACAGCTATTGAATGAACTGAGGGACAATGCTGAAATCACACAGAGCCTAATGGCTCAGGTTATTGAATGTTTGCTTTCAACTGACTGTGATGAAACAAAAGACAAACACAGACGTTGTCAACCCAGTAGCTATTATCTCCATTTCTTCTCTTCTGTTTCTAATTTCTGTCAAACTCTGTTGATATGATGTCTTGCCATCATCACCAAGAAATATTCCTGGAGACAAACACACACACACCCTAATACACATACACATCATCCATCACAACACAAGTCAAAACAACATGTGTGCACTCTCAGTAGGTGTAATCGTCCGCAGGCGGTATTGGATCTGTGGTTAACAGGAGGAAAACAAATGAGTTTCCAAGGTCACTCCTAAAAGCAGCAGTGATAATTGAGCCCTCCCTGTAGATCTATCAAACACAACAGTAAACAAATGCCAATAATATCCCAGGGCCGATTACAGGGACATCATCCTTCTCTTCTACAAGAGACTTGAGCATCATATAGGTGGAGAGAAAGAGGTGAGAGAGACAACAGGGACCATTAAAGTGTGATGGGGAAAAGCCTGGGAGAGAGGCAGATAGTGAACACAGAAGGTAAGAGAATAAATTAAGGCTTCCCTGATCAGTACTTTTGGGGATGATCAATGATCAGTAATGTCCGGAAGCTGTATGGAATCACAGGCATCAGTTTGGGGTACTTTTAGAATAAAGAAAGTATTATTTAAATCAAAATTCTTTAAGGTTGAAACATACTGTGTGTCCATACATTTCTCCCCAAACCACAGGGCTCACTGGACAGTTCTGACAGCAGCATGTCCAGTGTCAAACCAGATACCTTTTGTTTCGCCTAGCAGGTGATTTCTATGAATGTTAAGAAGCAAATGGCTTTTGAATGGCTGCATATAAGCCAATGACTGTAATACATGTACTGCAAACTGAATGTCTGTGCACCAGCTTTGGTGCGTCCTCCAAAGAAACTACAATCAACAATAAATTTAACAATGAATGAATTTATTTCACAAATGATTATTGTACTAACTCCACTTCCATTCAGAAATGGTTAAAAACCAGGGTCCCAGCCATACTGCCGAACATTCTCTGACTGGCATCCTTCGTCTATCGGGGAAACACTGATTTTCACATTAAACTGACTGCATTATTGTGTTTTTAACATTTAAATCAGGTCCGTTTATCTTTAAGGAAAAGATCTGAGTGGATCAGTTACCACCTTTCACCATTGTGGTGAAAGGTAATCTGAAGATTAACTCGTGGTTACTGTAAGTAAAGTGCAATAAAACCTACACAAGTAAAAAGCCAAAATTTTATCAATATATTTGTTCAACCTGCACAATCGTGGAAGATGTAGAACGCAATATTTTAATCAGCTCTGGCTGTCTGCAGTCACTAGCACAGCATGCTAGCTCAGCAGCTAACAGTTAACTGTCACAAACAAGCTAAAAAGAAGGCTGTCTATGTGGTCTAACCGTTTAGCTTAGTTTGCCAAAAATCTAAAAACGTGGCAAACTCCTGTATACCTACAGCTGCTGACTGAGACAAGCGTGAGCAGTAGTAACTTTACGTGCAGGCAGGCAGAAAGCAGGAGGAAAGCAGCACAGACAGAGGAGAGGAGAGGAGGAAGAATCTGATGGCCAACTGATTGACATTCTACATTCTGTTGAATCTTCACGCAGTGGGTTGACGTCAGGAATGTGATTTAATTTACTTATGTTTTAGATTTGTTTCTAGTGAGTTTTTATCAAGTTTATTTTAAAAAAAAAACATTTGGAAATGTATGTATCAGAGGTATGGATGATGATGGGCAGGAGGAGTTGGATGAGCAGCGAGCAGATGAGGAAGATGACTAAAATGTTGGAGAACTTTGTATTCTCCAAATGTTATAAGATGAAGGGCCAAAAGTGAAGGGCTTGCCTTTTTTGCTTCATTACATTTCTTTTTTTTTTTCATTTTTAGGCCAAGTCCCACTTACAAGTACCATATCTATATTTTACTACAAAGGATAGCATACCTACCACCATCACCCCCTGGTCCCCAGCTGGCTGCTGTTTTCACTCAGCTTGACACTGTATGCACTAGTGGATAACACTAAAATCACACATTATAGTCACAATTTCCAGCATATTAAGAACTAAAGATTCAGTATCACATCAGCTAAACAATTTCTTCCTCCCTCTCTCTCTCTCTCTCTCTCTCTCTCTCTCTCTCTGTCCCTCCCCGCTTGTGGCTTGTGTGTGTGAGTCTGAGATGATGCAGTATGCGAGGAGACAGGTGAAACCACGCTAATGATATTGAACCTGGCAACACTGTCAAATCCCCCGAACACAAGTGGCACACTGGATTCCCTTGATACCAGAGCATCCTAAAATAACTGCATTGTTGTAGAAGAGAAGCATCCATGGTGTTTTTGCACAGATCTGTTTGTATTTATTTGTGTATGTGTGTGATGACATGCGCATGCATAGTATGTGCTTGGATGACCTTTTTTTGAAAGCATTTTGAATGTCAGAGGTAGGACTCGACTGATATAATGGACTGCAGATTTTGGCCTATTACATTTATATTGGTATCTGCGTTCATGTTCTCCAGTATGTGCCAATATTAAAATTGTTTATTAGGGCCGGAAGACATGCTTGGACCACTGATTTAAAATAGTGTAATTAGGTAGTTGAATCTTCTTGCTCCCATTTATTGGCCCAAAAATATCTGTCGGGCCCCAGTCAGAAGCCTCGGATGCTGCCATGTTCCTCCCAGATTGAAGACAGAGTAGGTACATGAATAATCATCATCTCTAACTATTTTAAACAGTTTACTCTTTAATCAGTGATCTGCCGTCCCTAACCTTGTGTTGATTAATTAAAGCTTAAACTTAAATTCTGATGTATAGTGTGCAAAATATCCCATGGTAGTTGGGGGGTCTCCTCCTAGTGAGTGCTCCGATGTTAATCTAAAGTCTTACAAATAGCAGGGCTACTAAGATGGTGGACCAGCATGAACATTAGCCGCAGCTGCCGAACCAGCTTCCTCCCCTTTATTGTGATTGTCCCGGTGAAGCTTTTTGGAAGTAAATCCAACGTTAGTAAGGAGCTTTGTTTTCTCTTTGCCATGTTTGGTCCATGAATGAACCAATGTCGAAGCAGAAAAACGTCTGCTTTGCAGAGTTGGAATGTGGAGAGTTTGAACTTTTGCAACAGCGGCACCAAACGGAAGGCAGCATTCGCAGAAACAATAGCGTTACTACGGAAACAGCACAACAATGTAATCATATTTCTGACTAAAAGTTTTACTGTTCAAATTAAATAATGGATTCTGGACATCATATGCAATTTAAAGAAAATTTTATTGACGATTGCGTGTGAAAAATCCTCTTTTAAAGGCTTCTTCTTGAGACCCCCCAGATTTTTTAAATTGAGGCTTTCAAGGGGTCTGACCTATAAATGAAGGGGTCTAAGACCCCTCGAGACCCCCCATGTTAACATATAGTCACCTCAAAATACTGCTGCTGGTTTCCAGAAATGCCAACTATACAGTATTAATTATTTTTTAATATTTTTTGAGGTTCCTGTGGCTATTAAATGCATGCATGATTTAATAGGAGCCCATTAGTAACAGCAACTTACTGGCATTCATAAAGCTAAATGGCATATAAACTAGGGTTGCTATACAATCTGCTCCCATGCACTTTTTATAATGAAGGTACTAAATAGTGCACGGTCAGAAATTTTTGCTTTTTAAACAACAGGCCCTCAGGCTCCCATGTACTAAAGAGTAGTGCAGGTCATAAAGGTTAAAAACAAGTATAAAGCAAGCTAATTAAGTACAAGTGGGAAAATACACAAAATAGTAAGACCATTAAAACCCATCTGTTTATTTTGAAGTGCTATTTGTGAAAAACTCAGATGGTTATTCTTTCTTTTAATCCTGCTAACACCATTTTTAGGTCCTTTCACAAGTTTGCTTGAATCAGCAGAGAACAAGTGTGAGGAAATAGACAAGCTGAGGATTCATGATGGGGAGACGTTTTTATCTTGCTGGAGCGCGCGGAAAGAACAACAACCAGCATGTCTATACTTGTATATCATTTTTTGATTCACCAGCAGCTATCCACACACTTCAGTTGTCCTCTAAATCATCCACTCCTATGTACAGCTACTATTTTAGCTCTCAAATCTCCTACAATGGTCACTCTGTCTTTTGCTATTGTTAGTTACTAGTCACTCCTTACCCAATTTCAACCACACTGCTTTTGCTGGCGTGTTTTCAGATGGACTCTGAAGAGGCTCTTTGAACAGAAATAAATAAGAATAAATCTATTCTGTGTCAGTGCTGAATTGACAATAACACCAACATGTGCGCAAAGCCATTTTTGTCAAGTCCGTCTTTTGTGCTTTTATTCTTTTCCAGGAACAAGATGCCTCCCACTCACACCAAGGTGGGCAGAGCAGAGCAAGTAAGGTTGCGATCCGGTGGTGCAGTGCAGTTTTAAATGCTTTCACATTACCACCTCCTCAGACCACTTCTAATCATGCGAGCAAACACATATAAAGCAATTTATACAGCTTTCATCAGTGGAAGCCACAAGGTGACCTCTCCAAAAGCATATAAAGACTTTATGTTTTTTGCATTGGCAGATTTTTATTCTGACATGAATTTTTCTCTGGGGCACATTTGAATGATTATCAATCTAGATTTTAAAAATGCAATGATGGCAGAGTCTGATTGGATGGCTTACTTTTACAAGTAATGCTATCATTAACAGAGGGCATGTGCATGTTCTCTTTGGAGTATTTCATGTGAGGGATGCAATGTGCATGAAGGGTCGCGTACGAATGACAAGTAAAAAAAATTTCTTTATTCAGAAAGGACATTTTGATCGTAAGGCCCACTCCTAATTTTTTCATATCCACTAGCTCTTTTTTTGGGTAATGCTTATTGCAACTCATAGTTTGAGCTAAAGAGCCAAATTTCTCAACTTGTGAGGTGTTAGTGATTTTCCAATCCTGATTTTGAAGCCACATGTTTGGCGGTCTCCTGCATGAATTAACGAGCCGCTTGGACATGCCGGAAAAAGATGGTGAATGTTCCCCAGAAGGACATCTGGTGTCCCAGTTGCTCCCCTCTTTCATCTCATCCAGACTCGCCTGTCCCTTATGGCATTGCTTACTCGGTGTCCGGCCATATTACAGTACATCTCTTTTTTCTCTCTGCCTCTCTATACTTCAGTTTGTGTGTTTTTTTGTTTTTTTTTAACATTTTCCTGATCAAGTGCCGTTTAACTTATCTTGTGAGCTTGTTTCCATGATGGGAAAATAATAAATGTGGGAGACAAAAAGGCTTCATGGTGGGAGGAAGAGAGAAGAAACAGACAAGAGATGACTTTAAGATTACATATGAGTCATCCAGGCACCAAGGGCTGCCAAAACTCAACCACAACCTTTATTTTCAGTGCTGCTTCTTCGGCATTGTCCCTATTGCTGTCCACCCACAGTATTTGTTCCCAGGAGCTCCAAGTATTTGTTTCCTTTTAATTAGTTTGAGGGTCGCTGACAAAGCCATTCTACTGTGCACCCATTTAAAGATTCTTTCTAATTCATGAACTGAAGAGTATGGGATGCAAAAAAAGATAGCAGGCCTTTTATTCCACCGCTGTGTTTGCTGGCCTTTTGTCTTTCTTTGTCTGGCTTTCACAGTTTTTTTTTATTTTTTTTTAAGAGATTAGAGTTGGTTCTCTCTCTATTGCCATCACTCCCTGTAATCCCTCCCTCTGTCGAACTCCGCTGCTCCATGCCTACTTTTTGGGACAAAATTCAATGCGAATGTCTGCTACGTTCAGTATTATCGGCTCTGTCTTTCTCTTTCTCAAACACAAGAATCAGAGGAAAAGAGAGGATGAGAATGAGAAATGAAAATGCACTAAACAGTGCCACTGTTACGTCCTACATTTAGGGGCTGTAAATGATTTAGGAGAGGAAGTAGATATGCATGCAGACAGTACAGGGACGGATTGTTAAAGTTTAATCAGACAGGTGGACTGACAGAACAGAGCAATCCCAAATCCTGATGGCTGGCACTACTAAGAGAGGGATGATGAGACAAATGTATTTAAAAAAAACTATTGTGGGATGGCAAGTGACTGAAATGTGAGCTTTGATGACAGCCTCTGGAGCGGCTCATGGGGGAATCTGCTTAAACTGAGCTAATAAAAGTGACTGAAGGGCGGCAAGTGTTCCAAGGTATTTGGGCAAATGAACAAAAATCAACATACATTTCCAAATATACATATGCATAAAGAGGGATATGCACAGACACAAAGTCGGGATGTTCAATAACATGTAGCATAACTAAGGCCAACCGATATGGATTTTTGCTAATACTGACATTAGGGAGCAAGAAAATTCCGATATCTGATATTTCAGCTAATACTAATATCAGCAGAATGTAGCTATCAAATACTTGTGACAGAGATATGTAGTGAAGGCAGGATATCTGTTATTTCAACAAACTTTATTCCAAACATCAGTGCAATTAATTAATACTTCACTTATTTGTAAGTAAGGGACGCCTTCTGCTGGACAAATTATGAAGTAACATCACATTACATCACTAGTTGGAGCTTTTTTTCAGACCTTAAAAAACAGTTTTAATATCAGCTCACAGCTAAGAATATAACCATGGATACGATAAATCAGAGATTGACCAATAATGGACAATTACTTCAGAAAAACAATATATCAGTCAAGCCCCAATTACAACTATCATTTATCAATGTAGATTAATGAAGGCGATTGATTAAATCCACTTTAACTTGGGCTACAATCCATTCAAAGTGATCTTTGATGCTCCTTTCCTGTGTCACACTAAATTTCAAACAGGCAGGTAGAATAAAGCCTTTACGTTATCTGGGTAAAGTGGGCCAAGTTCTCTTCCATTATACAGCAAAGAGTGGAGATATTCACCCTCAGTGATAGAGCCCGATCTCCTCTTCCATTAGCCGTTATTGGTCCTTCAGTCTAAAACCATTCGAGGGAGATAACATGCACTCAAATAGTCTTTTATAGTTACATGCTTTGTTCAGCTTTAAAAGGTATTAAACTCTTTCATATTTTTCAGCTTTATTTTCTTTTATCGCCCTCCTCCCAATGTTGAGAGAAGGAGACTGCAAGTAAATATTGAAGTCATCAATCAAGCAAAGAGGGAAGTGAAAGGATGGCAAACACCTTGAGGGAGAAGAGAAAAGAAGAGAGAAGAAGCTATCTTTTATCCATCACCGATGACCATGACCGAATTGTCATAAAACCGCCATCCCGTTAAAACAGGTCTCTCCAGTTTTCCTGAATCAGCACTGACCTTTCACCCCTCTCATCCACCCTCTCCGTGATATATTCACTGCCTGTGCCCATTGCAGGTGCGTGTTATGACACAGATGTTTGAAAACACCCATTAACTACCTGAGTTTATATACACAAAGCAAAATATGAGGAAATTAAACTGTACGCATTATATAAACGTGTGTGTGTGTGTGTGTGTGTGCCTATTACAACAGAGCCAAAGTCAGTTATACTCTGACACTATTACTCTTTGTTAGAGTGCTCTCAGGTGAAGCATAAATACAAGGAAAAAGCTTTACTTTCATGGCTTTTAGATTATGAGCACAGCTATGTGGAATAAAAACAGGACTATACAACGACCATAAAATGTACCAGGTTTATTATTGTTTCAGTTGTTCTTAACTGGTCACGTACAGTTTTGTGTGAGTTAAAAGTAATTTCTTGCACAGAATTTAGACACAATTTTTTGACTTTGCCTCGTAGCAATATGTTCTCAAATATGTTTTTTTGCCTGTTTACAATATCCATCTTCACCAGTCTCATGACAAAAAAAAAAGTGCCATGGGAAAAAATTACTGCAAATGCAGTCTAGCTGAGGACAGTTATGTAATTCCCAACCGTGCAGTGATTTACAGCAAAAGACGGTGCAAAATTAGCCTTAAATTGTGCCTTTCACCATCACCCCTTCTTTTCCTTTTTTCTAAACATGAATTACCCACTCAGAGATGAACACAAAACACTTGACCACACATCAGTGGCACCACTTTAAAGACACACACACACACACATATATATATATATAGATAGATAGATAGATAGATAGATAGATAGATAGATAGATAGATAGATAGATAGATAGATAGATAGATATAAAAATGCTGTTACTCTATCTATAATGAAACCTTTTTTTCATTGAGCCCCAAGTCTGCCTCCCTCAGGCCGTATTTAAAAATGCACATAACAAGAAATTCTGATGTTTTATTGTACTGTAACATCCAATCACTGTGCATAGAGCTATTGAGGACAATGAAACTTTTTAAAATAAGTTTATTTAGATTATTGTCATGTCCAAACAAAGTGTTTGAAATCCCAGCTGTGGACTTGTAGAAAATGTTTCATCAAATTATTAGCACTTTTGTGTCTTTTTTTGTGCAGTGTGTGTGTAGCAAAATTTACTTGAAAAATTGCTGGAAAAGTAAAAATCGAATTTGAAATGTATGTATGAATAAAGCTATTAACAACATGACGTACATGCCTGTTGGTTTCTAGTTCATATAATCCAAATTCAAAATTAGGTTTCTCCAAAGTATTTGTATATGAATGTATTTGTATTTGACCATTTTTGCAATATAAAACATTTTATTTTTTAGTTAAATACAGTTTAGTGTAAGTTATAGACTAAACTATACCCAAACATACAGAAAGCAGCTAAAGTAACTTCCATCACACAACATTTAAATACTTGACATTCTATTTTTATCAATAATAAATATTCTACAAAACTATGAAAGGAAATGGAGGAGTGTTCTGCATAATAAATACTTTAACAGTGCATTTTGATAAATATGAGGCCTCCTGTCAGCCACTTAAGTAAAATGTTGGATGAGGGACTTTATTTGTAGCCAAGTTTCATTATGGTGTAACCTAAATGCTCTAAATCCTTCTTACACCACTGTGATTTTTTTAATAGTAAATTTATCAGACTATACCACAGCTAAAGTGACAATTTCTGATGTTAGACAAATCAGGTTACAGCACATCTTATAAGCACATTTGTCATTGCTATGCATCACTACCAAAAGAAAAATGACTCATTCAGACCCATAAATACAGTATTTATTTATTCATTTATTTATTTAACTGAAAAATTCTGTAACACATATTAATGAAACAAAAATGTAACGTTTAATTATTGAATTCATATATTATAAAAACCAAAACAACATTACAATGGAGCAATGACAATAAAGTTAATGTTTAAGTACAGCAAAAATGCAATTTTTTTTTTTTTTTACAAAAACAGAATACACAGTTTTAAATATTGCAACTCTTAACATAGTTTGAATTTTAAAGTAAAAATTGTGCATGTACCTGTTTTTACTGAGGAAGAAGGAAGTAATTCAGATGTTATGTGAGTCGACATGATCCCAAAGTTTATTACAAGTGAAAAAAATTCTATATATCTTAGACTATATTCTGATTTCCCACAGTGTGGCAGTATCAGCCAGGCAAAGAGAAAACAGACTGGCATCAGGCTGGACGACTCAGCAAGGAGAGGGTCCTTCACCTTTGCTCATAGACGCCTAGCTGAACTGTCGTAGTACATTTGTTCATTAACTATTTGATATATTTTGGTTATTTTCTGGCCATGACTTACTGTGTGACGGGTTGCTGAGAAAGATAATTTGTTGTCAGTAATGTTACTTTGAGCAAGAATAAGACAACAAAACAGTTTACACACTGCTGCTAATGAGTTAATGCTAATATGCTTATGTCAGCCTGCAAATGAGGCATATTAAGGCAGATTTATGCTAATGTGGGAGTTTATTGAATTATGTCAGAATACGATATGATTGTCGGGATACGAATATGCTTCCTCATTTTTGTTTATTGTGACCATTACTCCAGATAGTATAAAACGATAAATTCATGCGGACATAGGAAACTTTACAACTGTTCACACAGCTGTGCTTGATGACTTGAACTGAGGAGCAGTAAAGTTTTAGTGGATTCTGGAAAGGCTCAGACTCACTGCAGATGAGGTGCTTGTATTTAGCTTTTAAGGAATATTTGTCGTTTTCAGACCCTCTATAATTTACACTGCAGTTGAAAGCTGGTGTACAGTCTGAGTAGTAACAGTTATGACTGGTGTTATGAGAAAGGTGTAGGCCTATACCAGGGTTGTAGTCAAGTCACCAATTCAAGAGTCCCAGTCAGTCTCGAGTCCCAAGTGTTTGAGTTCAAGTCCGAGTCCCAAGTCCCCAGCATTCAAGTGGAGTCAACTCTGAGTTTGAAGTATTAGGCCGAGGGAAACTGCTTGAATGCGCTCTAAATCACCCAAATGTTGCCCATTTTGTAGTAGTCACTATTAATGTTCTTCAGACATTTACTTTTGTGGAATACAATTTTGCACCATGAGTAACGCTGCTCATACATGGTATTTTGCAGCAAGTCTGCCTGGTAATGCTTAAGTTTCCAAAGTAAGTGTGAGCTAGTGATGGGATATATAGCTCTTTTTAGTTAGCTAGATTATTTGGCTCAGTTCACCAAGAAGATTCGGCTCTTTCCCCTCCAAACAGCTCTTCATTTTGCCTGCCATTTGTAATTCAGCCAAATTTAGCACTGTTTTGACCTATGATTAGCATGTGTGCACCTATCACTTACATCATTACATTTAATTAGACAAAAAAATAGAATTTTGCCCAGCATGTAAATCAATAACACAATATTTAGTCAGATCATCCTATCCTGCCTTGTATTAATTAAATTTTTTTTAAAAACAAACAAATAGAATGGCTCTCGAACGGGAGCTGGCTCTCATCGTTCACTTAAAAGATCTGGTAGCGATGTGTCACGACCGACACATCACTAGCATGGGCAAGTCTGGTTTCAAGTCCAACTGGGTGATCAGCAAGTTTGAGTCAGAGTCAGGGATACTAACATGTGAGTCTAAGTTGCAAGTCACAAAGACTGGGTGTTGAGTCAGAGTCCCAGAATGGAGTACTCCAACACTGACCTATACTCAGAAAAGTGTTGACCAAGTTTTCTCAATACCACACAGGTATCGAGGTCTGCCTAGGTGCTACACCAGTGGTGCAAGGGTCGTAGTATGAGAATATGTCTCCATCCAGGTCATCCTGACTTAGCTCCTGGCACTCCTCAGTGAGCTTTAAGCACACAAAACAGAACTCAACCTTACATCTGCGACAGACAATGTTTTTACACTGAGTTTTGTTATGTTCCACCAGCAAACCACATGTGGGGCAGGCACGGATGGAGGGACAGCCGGTGACTCCCAACACATCTTCAAATTTGATATCTGGACAGTTCTTCAGTATGTCCACTGGATTTTGGCAGTCTTCATTTTCACAACGATCTGAACGAGGAGCCGGACCTTTCCATTCGTTCAAACACTGCCAGCAGAATGTAAAGGTCCTGTTTTTCTCAGCTGTGCACACTGTGCACTCTACACTCAGATTATCAAGATTACTTCTTGCCACACGAGAGTTGCAACCGGGACACTGATGAGAAACAGAATAAGATGTTTTGATCTTTTTTTTTTAACAATTACAGTTTGTAAATAGTGGAAACAGATACTTACTACTTTGACATCCAAGAAGTCCTTTGCAGCGTTATCGAACATTTTCTTTTCAAATTCTTCAATTTCCTCTGGGGTGAGAAGAGCCATTTTACAAACCTCCTCAAATGGCCACTCCACGTCGCAGTCAGTTTGGCCACACACAAATGTGCACTCGCCCTTAGATGCGTAAAAACAACATACAAGAAAAAAGTTTGTTTCTTTCATCAGCTAAAGTCACATTCTATCCTTTTTTTTTTCTTTTCATAGAAATTAGAGGTGGGACAAAATATTGATATAAATATAGTTCCGACTATATACGATTATCGAATTGCTGGAAACAAATATCGGTATTTTAATTTAAATAATATATCGCTGTGACAGATTTCCCTGCCAATTTGGCTCATCAGTGTCACTACTTTGTGACTCCTCGCGGTGGCGCTTATGACAAGAATGTGGGTAAAATGAATGAAATTAAACTGGTTGAAGAAGAAGTTAACAGCAGGACAATGATGGACAGGTGAAAAGAACTTAAATAGATGCACCGGCCACTTTCTAGTCACGAGTCTCAACCCACTTAGGCTTTTACAACATCAATGGGACAAGCAAAATTTTATATAACATAATTCATGCATTTTGAATTATTCAGCTAGAAATCATGATATATCATTATATAATTCTATTGCAATATATTGATTAATGTAGAATTCCCGTATCATGATATTATCATTATTGTGGGCCACTATTGCGTATCACATCATGAGTTACCCCGTGATTTTACTGCCGTTGCCAAGTGTTACAGTTGGTTAAGTTTTATCACTTAAACTTCTTTGAATATCATGATAATAAACCCCTTACCTCTTTCAGCAACCAGCGACACCAGTCAGTGAGAGACATCGGGGTGCAACTGTGACCACAGGACAACTTTGCTCTGAGGGACTTGTAGTCCATACACAAAACTGCAAGAACAGACAAACAACAAAAGATGGGCAGTGATATAGATTAGAGTAAGGACTTCAAAAGAACCCTGATGCTCTAATTAATACCCTGCTTGTGAATCTTAAGCTTAGGACTGAGTAATAAAAAGATAATACCTTATCGAGGTATGAGATAATACTATATATTTTTAGATAGATAATCGTTGGATATAGTTATATCATGATATGGAATAAATGGTGTTCTTCCCTGATTTTAAAGGCTGCCTTACATTAAAATGATGTAATTTTCTCAACTTATCCAACAGTTTTGTTTGTTTTAAAGGGATAGTCCACATTTTTGGAAACAGAGCCCTATTTGTTAATAAGCAATTATGTTGTTGATTGGCAGAGTTTTTTCAAAGCACAGCACTTACTGTTCATCATGCTAGCTCCAAATATTGAGCCACAAAACCTGTAAAAAGTCAATGGGGTCACACTCCAGTCTGCACAAGTTGACTGAGAGTCACTGAAATTTACTTTGTGTGCCATGTGGAGTAAATTTCAATGACCCTCAGTCCACCTGTACAGACAGGAGTGTGGCCTCACTGACTTTTTACTGGTTTTGTGGCTAAGTATTCGGGGTGAGCATGACAAACAGCAAGTGCTGTAGTTTGAAAAGACTGCCAATCAATAACATTATTGCTAATTAACAAATAGGGCTCTGGTTCCAAAAATGTAGACTATCCCTTTAATACTTGCCTTTATCAGCTCAGTCATTATATCTTAGATATATTTACTGATTACTGATTAAATGGAACTGTGTTAATATTTTTTGAAAGTCATCCTTACATTATTTGTCACATCAGAGAAGGAATTTGGTCAAAAAAAATTTTTTTAATGTAATGTTCCAGTCTAACAACTCTAGAATTAATGAAGTGCTTTTAGAAGAAATATATGTCCTGTATCCAGATATAGTCTTAAAATATCGCACTGTAATTTTTTAGCCTTAATGTGATATGTAACTAAGCTTACTTACAGTCTAAATCATCATCCTCTGCAAATGTGAGCGTGGGGTCCAGGGGGTCGTAACACTTCTCCTGATCGGTTGTCATATTTCGGCTCTCTTGAAAGTCCGCACCCTTCACGAATCTGCTGCTCAGTTCTTGAGAGTCGTACATGCTATCCTCTTCAAAAGACACATCATCAGTCCAAAAATCTGTTTCCTGCGGTCTGTAATGACCAAACCAGTTGGCATGCGGCTCCTGTGTATGATATATGCGGCCTCTCCGTCTTCTCGACAGATTGCGGCTTTCTGTTCTAGGATTTGTGCGGTATCTCCTCCGTCTTCTTGACAAATTGCTCCCCATGCTGACTCTTCCTTTACGCAGTACGCACTGAAGAAACAACTTGAGACGACTTGATTTTAAGGGTTTGGCGGGTCACGCATAGGCTGTTTACCTGAAGTCACGTGATTTGAAATTGATCAGGTGACTTTTTTTTTTTTAAATGGTTGTCATTTAAATGAGGCTCGTATATAAGCTACCTGAACTCACACACCAGAGGAGCACTCCGTATCCGCACTGAGGTCTCACTGAACAGACTCCAGCAAAATGAAAATCCAGCTGAAAGTAAACTGTCCCAGAGGAGATGAGAAGATCATCGATGTGTGCGAAGATGAGGAGCAGCTGAAGAGGCTCACTGTAATGCATCTAAAGAAGAAAATCATCAAGGAACTTCAGATAAGTACGTTTATTGTCAGTATTCCTATTATTTGATTACTCTTTAAGGCCTTTTGCAGGCAGGCATGACGGACGTTTTACTTTATAAAATTAACTTGAATTTAATACTTTGGCTGTTAAAGCTGCAAGCCGCTGGTTTATGAGGCAACACTACAAACACAATAAATCAAAGCTGAAGCGATAAACAAACTTAAGTTTGGCCTACTTTTGTTTTTAATCTGATAAATTGATGGACTAGGCTATTTAAATAAAATAGCTATGAGCTTATTCTGATGAGTGAAGGGTCCTTGGAGAAAAAAAATGGTTATGGTTTTGCATAAATCATATCCTCTACGGATTTTCTGTAAGTGTAAAAGGGGCAAACTCTCAGTTAAAGCTTTCATTTCTCCTCAGCTGATGATATCCGGATGGTGTTCAGAACCGAGACGCTGCAAGAATCAGCCCTGCTGTTGTCCTATGGCATCAAACATATGTCCACCATCCACACACTGCTGATGCTGCCCGGTGGGATCTGATGTGGGCCCTACCAAAAAGACTCTGAACGACCTCACAATCCCCAAACAGCCTTTGTAAAGCCTAACTGAATTCTCAAAACAAATATGTTAGCCTTACATGTCCTCTGTTGTTCTTGTTAAAGCCTTACATTAACAAAAATAAAATAAACTGACAAGCCACTAAAGCGTGGAATAATCTCCCAGCCAATCTGAAACTTTGCAAAGACTTCCACATTTCTTCCAGAGAAGTCAAAAAAGGGATTTTAAGGAACCAGTCTTGTCAGCATTAAATTGATATTCTGAAAAATGTTTTATAACTTGGATATATATGCATAATAATTTATGGTATTCAGTTCTGTGTTCTCCTCTCTTCTTATGACATGTGTTAACTGGCTTGTTCTGTGGTTTGTTATTTCCTCTTACCCGCCCGGGGACTGCAGATGGAAATCAGCTACTAAGCTAAATCTGGTACAAAGAATCTCTTTTCTTCTTTAAGACGAACGTTATTTTTTACATTGTCACTGATACAAATAAATGTAATAAACTAAACTACTAAACCAAACAGAACAACAGTTGTGTGTTTACTGCATGTTTTTGTTAGAGAGGGCAGCTGGCTCGGCTACTTTAAGTCCTTGGCAACACTCTGTTTAGGGGCCGCTCACCACCCCTAAAATGGGCTAATAATACTATTTAATTAGGCCTACTTTATTTAAACCCTGAACAATGACAACAACAACAAAAAAAGGCTACTAAATTTTTGTTAACTTTAGTCATTTCCACTCAGTGTGACGGTGTCTGTTTTGTCACTTGGGTTAGGCTAGTCTATTAACAGTTGTAAGCAAGGTAGGGCGATCTTGGCACCGGAAAAGCCCTGGTTTCCAGATGTAGTCTTTTGTAGTCCACATAATTAACAGCGGACTGTTAACTGTTAACAGTGTGTAACCTGGCTACATGTGAAAATATCCACTGGTAGATGTGATCTCTCAACTCCCAACTCCAATTTTTGCCCAACCCCAAGAATAAAGGGGTTTGTCCCTAGAGGCTGTATTGCTGTCTACCAAAAATCAGATGCCGAATGCAGCCGATGGGTTCCAAGATTGGGGTTAGGCTAACTACTTTAAGTGCCATGAAACACTCCCAACAAGAGCAGAAAACAAAAGACCTTATCTGCAAAATGTTAAGCTAAATATCCAGGCCACAAAAACACACACATTTAGAAATGCCTTCCTGCAGTTGGCCAGGGCTGTAAATTTAATGAAAATTAATATACTGAACGTCCTGCTGCGAAAAAGGATGTAAACCTGCCACTTAGTGTTATCTCTCAAGGTAACACAAACTAGACTAATTTGTAGAGGTGTAGAGGAGACTCGAGTCAACTTGACAAGATCATAAAAGACTTACATCTTGACTTGGACTTACACACCAGTGACTCGTGATTTCACTTGGACTTGAGCCTTTTGACCTAAAGATATTTGGGATTTAAATTTGTTATTCAAAAAGTGTGCCACGGATCAATATATTTCCTTTCATTTCCTGAATTAACTAATATTAATGCTCTTCATTCTCAGCTAGTTGGCACTTTTCCCTCAAGATTTCAATTTGAAGTATCCAGCAATATCCAATCCCATTAAAAAAACAAACAATGAAGACTTATGTTGTCATCTTGTCTTAATACTATTTTAAGAAGTAAATAAGAATTTTAAAAAGAATTCATGATTTGAGTAAATTTAATAGATAAGGAGAGTAATAATTACTTGTTTAAGACTTGAAATTTAAAATGCATGACTTTGGACTTGAATCAAGAATTTCCTGTCTTGTCTTGACTCGGGACTTAAGAGCAAAGTCTTGAGACTTGTGACTTGTGAGTCTTTCAAACCAGTAAGACTGAAAACCTATTTGTGCTCAGGGATTTTTTTTTTCCCCCTCTTAGATGGAATTTCAGTGGCCTGTTAAGTGAGTGAATTTTTCTTCTAATCTCCCTTACCGTAATTTCCCAAATAAATGCTTTCACATGGGTGTGTCAGTCAAAGACGTTTGCAGGTTCCCGGTACTTACCTGTGACGCAGCATATCTTACAGTCGGGTTTTCACCCTGTAATGCCAGTTTCACAGGTAAAATGCGACAGTCTCACGGAATTTCGTTAAGCTACAGAAACCTATTGACCAGATTTAATCAATGTGTTTCAGGTTTATATGGCTACACAAAATGAATTTCATGTTATTTTAGCTTTAATCATCCTGTCAGCCACATCTTGTGAAAATCACAGAGGACATGTGGTTACAATCTAACAATAATATGCCAACACAGTTTTTTGCATCACTGAACTGAAACAGAAAGTGTTTATAAAAAAACAAGAGCAACTGTGTGAATGTAGTTTGGCTACATTTTGTGGCAGAAGAAAACAAAAACAAGGATGTAACCTAGATCTAATTTTCTGTAAAGGGCGAGGGGGAAATAAGGCTGCAAGAATGTAATTGTACTGCATTCTGGTGGCTGGGAAAAAACAAGTGGCACAAGTAGACTTAGGCTTAATTCATTTAATTGTCTCTTCAGAGCCAAATGTACCATAGTGTGGCTTTGCACTGTGTATCTGCCATTGGGACTGTGCCTCACCGTGTTTCATTGTGGTTTCAGGGTGCTGCTGTTCATGTCGTCTCCTCTGCAAAGGAAAAGCTCCACAGGGTAATAATAAAATTTTCCTTTCTTTTTGAGCCAATTACAACAAGCTCTTTCAGTTGTTCAATTTAAATTTGAAATCTTCTTCTAGTGTGTTTCTAAAAATAAATTTTACCCTAAGTAAGGCTCAATGGCATGAACTAAAGAAACTGAAAGAAGTTATTCCAATTTAGTGTTACTATTTTCTTATTATGGTCGTCAACCAGTAAGGAGTTGCTTGGTTGGTCTGTCAGATTTTATTGATCTTTATATCTAAAACAGACTCCTTTTTTTCTTTTATTTTATTTTTTTTATTTTATTTTTTTTATTTAATTATTTTATTTATTCCAAGCAGTAATTTAGTTTACATGCTTACTTTGGTGGGAAAAGCCTTTCCAAGCTCTTCTTAAAATGGTGATTAAATAATAATAGGCACTGAAAGTGTAAATGTACTCGATGTAAGCAGTTCTTCAGGTGTTGTGACTCATGTTACTTAATATGTTTTACCAGATGATGAAGCAATTTGACTCCTAACAAGTTGGAGATAGAAGCCTGGCTATGCAAAACAGAAATAAGTCAATTCTAAAATTAGAAATTACATTCGATGAAAATTAAATCAATTTAAAAGAAAAATTATCTACAGTCATTGCTTGGGAATACTCCTGCTAAATAAATGTGGAATATTACTGTTGTATCCAAAGAGTCAGTGGTGTATAGCACCACCTCCTGGACTATATTTTGACTGTGAATTGCAGTACTCACCTCAGTGACAACAGTCAGTCTCATCTTGAAGTGACTCAGTTAGCCATGACCACAACGTGTTAGGAAAAAGTAAGATTTTAAAGAACAAACTCAAGTGTGTTGATTAAAAAGCGACAACACAGCTCATGATATAAAACCCTGATGAAAGACTTAAACTGGATGTATAAACAAGTAAAAACTGGAGCATCTGAAATTAACCTGAACTGTTCACCTGAATAAAATGTGATTAAAGTATTTTTTTTATTGTAAGGCAGTGATTCAAGAGGGAAGATGATCAGCTCCAGGAAACGAGCCCCGGAAGACCCAAATGGAGTGGAAGAGAAAAAGAAACAAAAAGGTATAATGACGTTGTAAGTGAAGTACAAAAGATAAGTTAAATATATACCACTGGTAGACCCCTGGTACCAGAATGTCCAAAAAAATGCAGTGAAAGTGCCCTCTTGGATGGTAGATAATACATGATGAGGTACCCTCTGGGGCAGAGGTTCCCAAAGTGGGTGTCGGGACCCTTTGGGGAGTCATAAGATACAGGTGAGGGGGTCATGAGATGCCCCAAAAAAACAACAAAAAAATTAAGATAAATCAAAATAGCAATATTTAACCCATTTTTGCTTTGCTATTGTTGACCCATGATCCTGAGGTTATTATGACAAATTAGCGACAGCATTAGTTGCAGCAAGTCAGTTTGAATGAAGTCAATGGTAAAAAAAATCCTTAAGTTTTTTGTACACTGAAGCAATAATGTGGGTGTCTGCTGCTCTTTATGCGTACAGAAAAACACAGACATCATCACTTGTTTGCTTGAATGTTTATTCAGTGCTGCTATTTAAACACAGAAATTACTTGTTTTCTGGTTATTTTCTTCCTTAAATTACTATAAAATGATATCAAGATTATTATTAGACGGTTGTTCTTTATTAATGTTGTAGTTTCAAGTTGTGGTTTATTAATGCCACAGTGCTTTATGCCACCTCCAGGGTCAGTGGGGGTCACCAATTTCAAGCCCCGTTATTTTGGGAGTCATGGGCTGAAAAGTTTGGGAACCCACTGGTGTCCCACCGCATACAACAGGTGCCCTATTACAGTTTTCGCCCCTGCTCCTCAAACATCCTGAGTCCGCCAGTGTATAAAAGAGATCAATGCAATTTTATGGGGAAAAAATCGTGTCCAACAAAACAAGCACTTTCAGAGACTTCACATGCCTATCGTGGCTACTTGGCTTTATTTTTAAATGAGCATGCACAGTGGGTCCTGCCTCTTGAGCTAAATAGGGTCCAGTCTGAACAGAGAGTACAGAATACAAATATTTATTGAATGGGTGCTAACAGAGGCTGACAGGTGATAACAGCTTATAAGGAATTTTCTTGTTATAGTTACTTTTGTTAATTATTGGTGGCAGCAGTCTACTATTGTTCTCTATTTTTTGCACTCTCTTCATATTTCTGTCAAAATCAGATGTGCAAATGTATGGAGATAGTGTTGTGACAGAATGTTTTTTCTTTCTTTTAAGTGGCTCAGACACAAAGAGGTCATCGTGGTCTGTATAATCAGGGAGCCACATGTTACCTCAACAGTGTCCTGCAAGTTCTCTTTGTGACACCAGAGATCCTTGACAGGTTTGAAACATTTCCATCAAATATAGCAAGACAAATGATGTTACATTACATTATTTTTGGAAAAAGTACCGGTACATATAGTAGTTCGTAATTCAGCAACTCCTTTTGTAAAGGTTGGATCCAAAATAACAAACAGATCGAGAGCTGAGAGA
>JAQLOL010000008.1:17505995-17519355 GCA_029783665.1 Naso thynnoides
TAGATAGATAGATAGATAGATAGATAGATAGATAGATAGATAGATGGATAGATAACATTTTTGTCCATGGAGGAAATAATAGGGGCTGTGGTATGCAGGCAGACAATTCGTCCCCATTCCCTCACTGTGTAGATTAATGGAGCCTTAAAAGCCCATGTCATTTGGCTGGGTGGCCACTGACTACACTGCAAAACTCTGGAGATTCATCCATGATAATATACTGCAGGCTGATACAAATGGACATTAAGCAGAGAGTTAGCCCAAGATGCTAATTATATACAAGCGTTATTGTGTTCTGTCTCTAAGATTGGCCGATTCGAGCGGAAGTTTTAGAGACAATGAAATCAAGCATTGTCAGTTAAACCTTGAATTCCATCTTTATCCAAAGGCTGTAAGCTGCAGATACAGTGACACTTAGAAGGTGTAAACAAGCATTTATGCACCAATAATTATCCAAGATTTGACAATGTGAAAAATACATACATCATTCAGTACAATACCGTGTGTACACACATTCACGATTGAGTGAGCCCCAGCATGCACCACATAAACACGCACACACAGATACACAAAGGCACAGTCACTCTTTGACAAAGACCTGGACAAGGAGGGCACACAAACACAGTCAGACACACACACTGAGACAAACACTCTCCATGGAGGTTCCATGTTAAATGACTAGTATTAATCACCTTTCTCTGTCTCCGTGCTGATTATGAGCACATTTATCAGCAGCATGCCTGCCAGTTGGAAGTGAGCAAGCCAGGCGGAGCGAGAGATGGAGGAAAATGAGTGGAGAGGAAAAACACCGGAGGGAACAAAGTTGGGTTTTTCTTTTCTGTAATGTTAAAACAAAGTTAATGCCTCTGTGGGTGGTAATAGCAAAGATTGTAATAAGAGCAGCTGTTCAAATATAGTTTCATTATTCTCAGCAACCCAAAACAACCTTCTGTGGCCTTCAGCAATACTTGTTTTAAGACGCTCAGGCATCAAAGTGCTGCTACCTTCTTTACAGAAAATATCCAGATGTTAAGTTCGTCCCTACTGCCTCCAATAACTTAAGATGGTGGTCTTGACCTGCTCTATATGTAAAGTGTCTTGAGACAACTTATTTTGTGTTTTGGCACTTAATAAATAAAATAGACTTGACTCAATTTGTATCCTTGGGAGGGCCAAAACATGTTTGATGTGTATACAGCACATCCAATTGTCCTCAATCAAAGGCACACCAACAAGGTGTACAATGGTATAGTCAGCCTTACCGTTTGTTAAAATTCACATTAGTCACACAACTTTCCATTAATTGTGGAGGGAATTTTAACAGAACTTTTGAAATCTAGATAGGGGAGAAATGCGAAATAGGAGCCTTTCCGTCAACTGGTTTCGAGCGAATCAATCTCGGAACCCATCGGCTGCATTTGCCGTCTGACTTCCGGCAGACAACGGTACGGCCTCTGGGGGCAAATCCCATTATTCTTGGGCTACCTGTTGGAGGAGGCGACCATTTATTCCTAATTACCATTTCCGACTTCCGTCTCCGCATGCTGCTCGCTGTTTACAGTCCAATGCAAGAATGGAGTTGGAGTTGAGAGACTACATCTACCATGGGATCTTTTCACAAGTAGCCAGTTTACACGCCATTAACAGTTAACAGTCCACCGTTCATTACGCAGACTACAAAAGACTGCTTTTCCAGTACCAAGATCGGCCTACCTCGTTTATAGAGACCGGGAACAAATAAACCAGGCTGCATAGCATAGTTTGGTCATAAGGTGGTGGTATAGGTGACGTTACACATGGCTGTAATGAACAATAGAAGAAGTAGATGTTGAATATTGGACATAAAAAAAATCAAGTTGGCCGACTGAAAATTGACCTGAAAACAAATTTCCATGACCTGACTTATGTATTGAAGTTACTTAAACACAGCTGTTGTTGGTGGTGTTCCCAGCCATGTTCTCGCTCGTTGGGGGAATTTTTGAGAAGACAGTGGAAACAGCGTCTTCTACAGCTTCTTCTGGAGAGCGGAAACAGATCATAAATATTTGCTACATCACAATTTGTTCGACACAGCAGTGTCCATCTTCAATTTTGTGCATTAACTGTTTGTCAACTGACAAATGCAAAACCACCTCAAGCGAGCATAAAAATTTTGTTGTGAAATTGAGAATGTTTTTAAGTTATTTATTTATTTTTATTTTGCTGTTTCCGTTGACCATTTTTAATGCCCAGGCAGCAAGGTGGCTTAGTACTGTTGCCTCTCATCAAGAAGGTCCTGGGTTCGAATCCAGGTCCACTCGTCTAAGATCAAGAGCTAGGACCTTTCTGTGAGGGGTTTGCATCATCCCTTGGGATAACTGGTGACTTTAAACTGCCCAGAGGTGTAAATGTAAGCATGAATGGCTGTTTGTCTCCATGTCAGCCCTGCAATGAACTTGCATGTAGGGTGTACCCTGCCCCTCGCCCAAATTAGCTGGGATTGGCTCCTGCCACCCCCCTGCGACCTTGCTAAAGGATATGCAGTAAGGCAATCAATATACTTAAAATATCAACCCTCATTTCATCTTTGTAAGGTACGAAATGTGTTTCCAGCTTTGCCATATTTAGTTGTTTTTTTTTTGTTTGTTTGTTTTTTTCATAAATTCTGCTGTAGCTTTTGGTGTAAATTGCAAACCAAGCCAAACTAACCAATCATCCCACGACATTCTTGTCTCCATAGAATTTTGGTGTATAACAAATGATTGGCCAAAAAAGTCCCCATATTGAAATAAAATAAAGGCCTAAACTTAGCGAGGCTTATTACCTGTAAACCTGAGGCAGCCATAAACCCATATTTCTATGGCAGATGGTGGTAAATGCTGCTGTTCAGCTGCACTTTAAAATGCAAAGTGACATTTCAATGTAACACGAATGCACAGTGTCAACAGAAAGACGCGAACACAGACAAACAAGCAGAATCACTCTGGGACCCTTGAAGTGAAAGTTGCTTCAGTTGCAAATCAACTTGATTGAAAGTGCACGGTTATTCAAAGTCTGCAAGATTCCACAAATATAATAAGAACAGACTCTACTGATAACAGCTCCAACATAAACCCCCTGCCATACCTCATTTCAAAGTCTGTCTTTTACTCTTATCCTCCTATTTTAAAGCCTTGAAGTCTGTTGCCATGGGTTCATTTATCTGCACAAACACATCGCCCTGCTGCTTACTGTATGCACAGACACACACCACGTATCCAAACATGCAGACATTTGCATGCACGTACAGGTACAGCTGTAGTTGTTTGCCCTGGTGTTTGGTGACAGATGTCTGCCTGCTGTGTACCACTTCACTAAACTTTCATTCTCATCACTTAGACTTATCTCATTTTGCAGCCTGCTTTAAAGTCGTCGCAGCTCTCATCTGCTAAACAAACAAACTATTTGCCTTTCTCAAAACAGCTCCACCGAGAGTGCACAACAATTGATATTCTGTTTACCTTCAAAATTCAAAATGGTGAGACACCATAACAAGAATGATGGCAGTAACATCAGTTAATTGGTACAGGAGTAAACTAATGGCAGCACAACTGTGGCACCATTGTTAATTTCTCTCTCATTAATACTGGAGCCCGAAGCATGAAGAACTTTAGTCAAATCCAATAGGTTGGTGTGTGTGTGTGTGTGTGTGTGTGTGTGTGTGTGTGTGTATGTGTGTGTGTGTGTGTGTGTGTGAGTGTAGTGATTTTGACAGGAACTAAATCTTAATTCAGTGTATAATTCAGCACAAGATACAAAATGTATATTTTTAAGATCAGAGGCCCAATAGTAATGCATAGCAGCATGATAACTAGCAATTTTACAGCAATACATGAGCTTGTCTGTATGAGTCATGGACAGGAGCCTGGCCTTGTCTGCTGTCATGTCACTGCTGACAACTTTGAGTTAAAAGGAATGCAAAGGAAAAACCAGGTCAAGAACAAGTATTTTTTTATTCTTCCTCGGAACTCTTTTATCTCCTGACTTAAAAGAGAGTAGTTGTTCAAACTAGAAAGTATCGTTTGGAGGCTTGACAGCATGGTCAAATGTATTGATCAGCTTGATCAGTATGTGAGGACATGTTATGGTAGGGTGTCATTGGTCCATGGGTCATTTAAATATATAAATGATCTGATGTGTAAATACATCTTGCCTGTATTTGATACCTCGAGGCCATCAGGGCCTCAAAGACTAAGTATCCTTCAGCCTTTCCATGGTGAATGTGATTACAGTTGCTGTGACAGAGACCTTGTGTTAGCTGTCAATCAGCATCAGTCTTTCCCTGACAGAGAGAGCCTGCAGTAACACAGTCAGTCACGCAGGGTAAAGTGCTGTGTGTTGCTATCCCGAGTAGGGGACAATGCCCTGAGGTGGAGCCTTGCCTGCCTCTGCTACGCTGTAGTAAAACAGGTCAAAGTCATCAAAAAATAATTAACAAAGGCGAGGGCATTAATATTTTGCCTCTGTTAATGAGCAGACCAGTAATGTAGTCATTTCTGTTCATGCAACTGTAATGATATTCCCTTAAATTGAAAATCCACCATTTTGTGTTACAAGTTTTTAAGAAAATATTAAACAGGTAAAGCAAAATGAGGCAAAATAGTTGTGGAAAATGTATATTAAAAAAAAAGAGGATAGCCTTGCATAAACACTGGGAATGCACATGCTGGTAGTAGCATGAAACAGAAGGTTGATTGCTTTGATAAAGAAAAGTCTGTGAAGGAAGAACAGCAGTGACAAAGAATTGAGATGAAAAGATGGAAACAATGTCAGCAAGTCTTGTGTTTCATTACTGATGTAAAATGGCCACTGGTATTCAAGGCTAAAATGTATTACAGCCATTTGTTTCGAGACAAAGTTCCCATGATATCAGTGTGACGAATCAGAGAAGGACATATTGTGACAACATGACCCCTTGCTAGGAAGCAAATGAAGGTGACTGTCATCATTTTAAAAAACAAGCTGTTTCTCCCCATGCAGACTACAATGCAACCACAGTTTTCAAACCAACACATGAGCAGCATAAGTTAATAACATTTCCAAAAGTCTCCATTTTAGTGGTTTGTACTAGTATGGATATAGGCATAGATCTTGAAGACGTTATGCCTTAAAAAGGAACATGTGGTATTGTGGATACGGCTTAAATTATATGACATGACTCAAGTAATACTCATATATAGGTACAGCATTTAACAACAGAAATATGTTTTGTTTTATTATTAGGAAAAAATGAAATCAGTGATAGTCCTTTGCCAACTTGAAGCCATTTTTCAGAAAATCTTTCAGAAATGTAACGGAAAATTTTATTTACAATTTTGTGTCATGTAATGCCCATAGGTAAGAGGGAACAACAAACACAGATGTAACTTAAAAGTCAGAAGATAATATATTTCCTGTGAACTGGAACGCAGAGACAAAGACAAGAAAGACTGAGGTCATGGACAAACTTACGTAAGATGAACAAGGAAAGTTCTGTGTTTCCTCCTTCACTCTCTTTCCCCATGAAGAAAACTCAATAACAACAAACAATCCCACTGGACTTAATTAGCTACAGTTAAATAAATGGTGTGACTTTAATGCCCTGCCCATGAGCACCCAAATATCTTCATGCTAAAAATATATTGTGTGTGTGTGTGTGTTTGTGCGTGTAGGTGTGAACAGGAGTGCATGCATGTTTATTGTCACACTTTTTCTGTCGTGGGATCTGCCACAGAGCTCCCTCAGCAGCAGTGTTTGCTTGATAATTACCCTAAAATTCAGAACTTTTGTGAACACATGGCTGGTTAAAAGCACCTCAGAGAGAGGTGAATGATATAAGTGACTATAGTACACCACTCATTTCAAATGACAGATAAAAGCGCTCAGGTTTTGTGAAAATAATTGTTTCTATTAGTCTTATTTCTGGAACAGTGTCTGTGCAGGTTCAAGGTAACAGCCAGAGTACACACAGGACATGGATGCCAGAGTTCCAGCAGGTGCACATACCAGAATGAACACATGTGACCTGGTTTTGGTGTTATAAATCAACCACAAACAAAGGCTGGCAGATAGCAATGAAAATGATAGTGTGAAATGTAGGTTGTATAAATTGGATTTAATGTTTGTTGCTATATTTGTTTAGCTCTAGACTATATATAGCTATTATATCAATGCTGTACGGTAACAATAGATATCATCAAAGATTTTGGACATTGTTATTGGGGCCCAAACGACATGGGATTTTTGGGGGGATGATACCGATCTCAACAATAGGGAGCAAGAAAATTCTGATCTCCGGCTATCAACTGTCATCTGGTTATCAAATATTTTGTAATAAATATATGTTAAAAATTGACAAACTTTATTCCAAACATCAGTGCACTGATTAGTCAACACTTTACTTATTAGTTATTCAATAATGGGCCGCCCTCTGCTGGACAAACTGCATAATTACACCATTTTGGATTACAAAGTCCTACCATTTTTTGGGGCCTTAAAAAATAAATAAATAAAAAAATATCAGTGCATATCAGAGACCATACAAGCTGTTGCCGATATATCTGCAGTAGTCAATATAAACCTATATATTGGTCTGGCCCTAATTGTTTAAATGTGACTTGGCTAAAGCATTTTAAAAGGCTGAATGACAGTAGAGTGATGTTATTATCAAAAGGTTTTAGCTGTTCTAATATTTGCCCACTTTACACACATTGCTACTGATAATTTATCAGAAAAAAACCTTGTGTTAATATGTTGTAAAAGCACAAATACTTGCCCCTGCAGTACTGATGTATGTGAGTTAAAGCTATATTACTCACTCAGGCCTCTTCATTTTGTATACTGTAAATAGGAAGAGAGCCCTGTCTTTGCCATTTTATGTTGATCACAGTTTGTTTTAATAAAAGTGCCTGTGACATTAAATGTGGCTTTGACTTTTCAACTTGACATTTAGCTCACTTTGTAGAAAATAAAAAGATACACATCATTCCTGAAAATTCAAGTATCTGTTTTGAGGCAATATCCTCCAATATAATAGTTGTTGCATTCATGCGTATGACATCAAGCAAACACTAATATGTTCTCAACACTTCAAAATACACCAATACTGTCGGTCTAATTCAGAAATTAAAAAGTGACAGTTTCATCCCAACTAGTTGGTCCTGTTTCATTCATCCTAACAACCCAAATGCTATCTATTATGATTTTGGGTATGGACATAGCCCACAGAAAGTAAAATGATTTACAAAAAAAGAGATTTAAACCACACAACAGAAAAGGGAACACGGGCAACACTTGTCTGAAACATGAACAGGCATTGACGTGGGACTGACATTAGATAACCTTTGAGCTTGATCCAGCAGACCTCTGCCAGACCAGCAGAGCAGCAGTTCAAAATTTGCTTTAACCCAGCCTGAGTCTGCGTTGAAAAAACAAACAAACAAACAAACAAACAAAAAAAAACAGAACACAGAAGCACACTCAACGTACTTTTGTTTGGGGGAGTTTCAGGTAGACCTCCACTGCTCTATGAAAGGAGTGTAAACAAATAATTAAGAATTATTTTGCTTAACATCTAACAGTATTTTAGGTTGAAGTCAAATAAATAAGTTTGATTGGAAGATTGACATTTCCTTTAGATGGCAGTGTGTGTACATAGTAATTATTTCTGTAAAATAAAGTGAGTTCCTGGGCAAAATACAATGCATATATCTACATTAATTCTAGTTACCTTTACTTTCAGAATTAACAGTTATTGTGCAAATATGTGACTGTAGTGTCCTGTGAACTGAACTCTAGTTAACAAAACAAAAGCAATATACAATCTATATTTACTAAATTATCATATAAAATGTCTTTCTACTACTAATTATGCGTTTTCCTGCAGGATGATTAATTTCTCATCATTATAATCCAGTGTAATTCTGACAAGAACCATCAGTTTCATGGCTCAGGGGAGTAACATGTAGTATTTATATTCCACTGTGCACAGCCCACAAGACCTGAGCAAAACTGTTAAATGTTAATAATTAATTAACTCTGATTTGAATCTACTTGTAGAACAGAATGGTTAGGGTTCACTGTGGGACTAAATTAAAGTAAGATGGTAAAAGAAAAGTTTACTAAATTAACTTTCTATTAAAGTCTTGTAATTGTACCATTCTCAGCTGGTGTTATTAGATGAGGAAAATCAATCTAATGTGGTAGCTGTAGCAGACAGGTTAAGAAATCACATGAGGCTGCGCCAGCACCGTGGTGTGGTCTCAATACCTGTGGCTATTAACTGACTCCCTCTGTATTCGGTCTCAATGCTTCTTAGCAATGTTTAACGGCCTTTCTGTTTCTACTGCCCTTCTATTTCTGCGTCTCTTCATCCTCCACAACTCCTGCTCAGCCTTGTTCATTGTCCTGCTCTCACCCCATGCATATCGGTGCCAGTGTCTGCTCCTCTGCTGTTTCCCCTCCTCTCTTCTTGCACCTTTGATGTCAGGACCACGGCTAAAGCCTGAGCTAATCTGCTGTGGGGTTTCCTGAGCCCTAACCAGGCCAAGGGTTGGAGCCAAGAACATGGCACAGGCGGAAAAGGAGAAAAAGATGAAATAAATAGCATGAGAAAAGAACACTGCAAAATAATCAGATATGATGCCCTTTAAATGTATTGTATTTAAAATTCAAACCTCATTTAATGTGGGGACTTTTGTAATATGAGCAATATTTCAAAGTAAAATCAGAAATCAAAAAAGAAAGCAGATCTTTATTCTGTATGCAATTTATACGGAAGACTAGCAGGAAAGCAGCAAAGAAACACAAGAGAGCAGTATATCCGTAAGTACAGTGAGAGCCACTTTTTATACAGTTTTTAGAAGTATTAATATAGGGGTAAATATACATTAGAATGGCTTACAGCAGACCAATTAAGGAACTTGGAGGAAGAGTGGGCTGTCAAGGGAAGCACTGTTATGAAGGATGGAGAAAAGATGAAAAACAAGATGAGAATAGTATCTGCTGTAATGAACTGGGAAAATTAAGTCCAAGGAAAGACTGTCAGCTCAGTGCACTGTATTAAAAAGGAAGGATGCCACAGAAGAAATAAATGTATTTGCTTTGGTGTAGCCAGTCGCCAACCCTCCCATTCCCTCTCCATGGTTTCCACACCAAGAGAGGAGAAGGCAGAATAATCCCTCAGCAACACTTTTTATCTGCCTTGCTCTGATACTATTTATAGCACATTAAAGGGCTAAAAATGCCTTTTTGTCACCTCCATTATAAAACATTAAATTACTGTTCACATTTAAAGCTCCACTAAAGTGTGTAAGCAAAGGCAACTCAAACCAAAAGAGAAAGCTATCTGAGTCAGGTATTATCTTGAAATCTATTCTTAAACCAAAAACATTACTTTTCCTGCTTTATTAGAGGAGGCGCATTTGGGTTCAAATATCATTCTAATTTACAGTGCAAAGAGAATTTATAACTATATAAAGAAACTAGGTTTCCTTAAAAAAGCATCAAAACTACCTGATGCTGACTCAGTCATTTCACAGCAACATTTTTCTAACCCCAAAAATCAGCCAGTAACATTTAAAAAAAACATATCCTTGCACTTCAGGCAATGTGTGTAATGTGCATCCATTAAAGTTTGATGAGTTATATAAGGGTTGGGGCTAAATTGTAGGGGTGGGACAAGCCATGACCAGTGAAAGTGTTTGTGTGTTCATCAAGCCATATAGAAGTTACATGCCCTTTTTATTACAGGCCACTCCCACTGCCATGCACCCTTTTTGCCAGTTGGCCCAAACAGTTAGTCAGGTGTCCTTTGGCTCATGACTCATGTAACTTTGCACTAAATCCCGTGCAAGCCTGTGAATCCATTTAGAAGTTTTGCCGCTTTTTGTGACATGCCACTCCCATTGCTGCACCCCCTTTAACCTACTGGCATGAACACAAACATGAACACATTTGGCCTCCATGCTAAATTTCAGCTTCCTAAGGAGAAAAAATGTGGCCACTAAAGAGTGGGGAATTTTTGTGGACCGATAAGCGACCAACAGAGCGACCTGCAGGGCTGCTGGTCACAGCTAATTATCCTTTAATTTTTAAATGCATTCAGGATGCTGGATTTCAGAAATACTCTCCTTGATACCCACACATTCAATCAGTCTGTTTACATGCACAGTTAAGCACATTCTAATTTAGTTAAGTCCATTTTAATTGAACTACTGTCCCTGTCCTGGTATACAAGAACCAGGGGAGAACCAATTTATTGACGAAAGGATGCCCGACCCTGCTACAGTAGGTGGCGATATGCCCCCTTGGACTTTCTTTCAGCTGTAAATGTCAAATAAAAAAGTGACAAACAAGTTTGCAGGCGGCAAGCAGGTTCCATGTCGAACATTGACAACACAGACAACTTTACAGCACTGCATATCCGTTTTTCTATGTAAAGCACATGTTTTTGCCATCAGCGGGCCATGACAAAGCATAAGATTTACAGGTGTTTAACCCTGAGCCGAAGAAGAAACTTAAACCAATTCAGAGACGATTAAGGCGTATGCATGCAAAAGTTCATAGATTTCCGACCATATTATTTTAGGTGTGTTAATCCAACTTCAAGAAATTCCACTTACTAAAAATTTAATCGGACCAATCCAGGTGTAGTTGAACTAGCTGACGTTTTCTAACATAATGTCAACCTACAAAATGTTCACATGGGAATAAAGTATTGTGTTGAGTTTGACAGTTCCAGTTCACACCAAACACCAAACATACAAACCAACAGATCAAACAAAGTACTCCATTATGCAGTATCCAGGGATCAGGGCACATCAGACAGTAATTACCATGATAGCACAGTATGACCAAAGACAGAGGCGAACAGATCTTTACAGGAGCACAGCATGGAACCAAGCATTAAAACATGGCGCTCTGCATCCATACCAAACTAACCAAGCAAGAAAACAATGTGCTTTAATGTCTCTCTCCGTTTATTTGTGCTTATGCACAAGACAGCAACAACTGTGCATGTTTTCATGTATCTCTGTACTGAACTACAATACAGCCTCTGAAGCTGGCCTTTTGTCAAACGACCAGCTGATCTGTATCACCCATGCAACCAACAGTGCACTAATTAGCCAGGCTAAGACAAATCACACTGTTTCTTCCTGGTTCACTGGCTGGAGCACCTTCCGTAATCCTCCGTTATCACACAGTTGGGGGAGGATAGTGAAGCTAATAACACTGTGATATTAGCAACACTGATCTGCAAGCGATAGAGCCCGGCAGAGCTAGCCGTTAATTCTGTCTGCGTGAGCCCAGACTGGACTAATCCCTTTTTAAATTTTTTTCTCTTCACAACCGCCCCCCTCCGTGCCTCCTCTCCAGTCAATGTTCTCTAATCAGACAATCTAATTAAAAAACAGAATAGTAACAAGCAGTCAGCCTCAGCATTAAAACAGACAGACAGGATGCAGTGTCAGTAGTCTAAATGGTATAGACAAACTGATAGCATGTGCTACAAAGTATAGCAGAATGAGTGTATACCTGTAAGTGTGTTTGATTTTATCCATTTCAGCATTTAAACTAAATATACAACACTGTGCTTTTAAATTCTAAAATGAATTAAATTAAATATTCAGTGTTTGCTTCAAGAGATAAAGAAAGGGACGTTTGTCCATTAAATGTCCGTATCGTCACTGCTCTGTGTCGTCTTAAACACATCTGACATCTACACCCAGGCACCTCTTCTTGTCGATTGGAAGACAACATTGTTTGACTACCATTGATTCGTCTCACTCACAAACAAGAACACAAAGCCTAAACCTCATACAACAATTGCCTCATCCCTCTCTCACACACGCATACACACCGAGTGCTAAAACGTATCACACGGGTGTTGCTGTTGTAATTTCGTTAATCGCAGAGTGATTTTTTTATAGCATGAGTAGTATTTAGGCCAATGTCGTCCCGTACAGGCCGGAACAGAGTGCTGCCGCTGTGCCTCCTCGCGGGAGAACTTGTGAGCCCGGGGGCTGGGTCTGCACGCACGGAGGGAGAGAGGGGGCGTGGCTGGCTGCACAAAGTGTGAGAGAGTTATGTCAGGCAACATCAAAGGACACAACTTTAAACAGGATTCTCTCATCTAATATCTTCTTTGAAAATCTGTCGATATGCTTAAAAAAATTGAAATACAAATAAAAATACAAATTAAAAAAAACAAAAAAAAAAAACTTTATTCTCCTGGGCCCTACATGAATAGTTTAAAAGTGTACTTTGGTATTCCTGTGAAATCTTGTCACCACAAAGGTATTATGTTAGAGCTTTGTCAAGATGTAACTTTTTTTTTTTTTTTTTGCCCATCTCTGTCTTCGCTTC
Source organism: Naso thynnoides (assembly GCA_029783665.1). Classification (NCBI taxonomy): domain Eukaryota; kingdom Metazoa; phylum Chordata; class Actinopteri; order Acanthuriformes; family Acanthuridae; genus Naso; species Naso thynnoides. The sequence goes on from JAQLOL010000008.1 coordinate 17,518,359, forward strand.
TGTCTCATTCTGTCTGTGGGGAAAGTGGTATTAAGAAAGATTGCAGTGCTGTGAGATCAATATGATGCTGACACCTCTCTGGCACTCCTCAAAAATCTCTACCAAGCAAAAACCCACTTACAGAGGGAGTCTAATGGATCACATAACCACTATATCACTTTAGCTTTGACTTAACCCCTGAAGAAGCAACAGTCTTGTCTGCAGTGAGCTTTGCTGGTCTCTCATATTAAAAAGAAAAAATCAGACTCAGCCTGTAGGGCACAAACTCAAAGCTATGAAAATCTGAATTTAATGTTTTTTCTGTTATGCAATACAAGTAAAAAGTAAAAAATAAATAAATTAAAAAAACATATCACAATAACTTATTGAAAACAAGGACAGCAACTCTCTTTTAACTGTGTAATATTGCCACACGGACGTTTCGGGCAAGCCGCCCTTCTTTAGCGTGTCTTCTGGCAATTTCACAAAACATCTTACACAGGTGTGTTAATTATAGACAACACAGTTGGCATAACAGTCTCATCTCCATAGGGGGTGCTATACACATTGCATCAAATCCATGACAAAGTACGCAGCAGGAAACAGTGTATATATTTTTGAATCATATTAAATCCTAAACAGCATATAAGCTGCATTCATAAACTTAATCATTTTAATCATAAAAAATATGTAAATTAAAATTGTCTTAATTCATCATATTAGGAATAACAGTACTTAAGAAATATACACAAAGAAATATATATAACAAAGTATGCAAAATAGGCTGTATATACAATATGTGTTGACAGTCCAATATCACATATCACAGTCACCAAAGTTCTGAAAAATATGTTCTTATTATTTTAATCACAAAAAATCTAATTATATTTACAGAAGATATGAATCGGTGCACACACAAAAAACAATATGTACACCAATTATTATATATTCTTCATAAGACAAAAACACATGAGACTTTGGAATCTAATAAAATATACGTAGTATTTCACAAGATATA
>JAQLOL010000008.1:17584819-17596748 GCA_029783665.1 Naso thynnoides
ATATATATATATATATATATATATATATATTGAAACATTAAATGATGTAACACCAAAGCTGCTTCAGTCATTGTCTGTAATGTTGTTACGTTTGTTACTACTGCATGACAGTGGGATAATTATACTGGCATAGTGTCCAGTGCTTAAATACTGAAATACTGTAGTATATAATAGTTGCAGCTCATGTATTATGACTAATGGCCAAGTCAGACATACAAAAAAAATTAACTGCTTTATTGATGGTTAACTCTATTATTAATGGTAAACAATCCCGGAGTTTTGTAAGTAGAAGAAAGTTGGTTATTTCAGTTTATTTAGCTGTGAGGAATTTGGCAGTGATGACACAATCAGGAAGCAGGCTGCAGGTCCACAGTTTTTCCTCCAATCGAGACTGAAATTACTCAGCAGGTGGATGAGTCATCATCGTACCTGCAACAGGTGCATTGTGTGCTCAGCATGATGTGTTTTCTTCTTGATTCGCTGCTTTTATTAATGTTTTAATTACACTTGGCAAACACTGTCTGAACCAGCCAAGTCACTACATGAGGCTGCATGAAGGAGTCCATGCCGTTTCCGTTGTAAGACTACCAGATGCTTGAGTTTCAAAACAAAACATAAATAACAACAAGCATGACAGAAGTTGTCAAGTTGTGTGACAAGGGTAAAAAGGAATACATTACATTACTGGAGAGCTTTTGCATTGTAATATTTTAAATTTATGATTTTTTTTTTTTTTTAGTGCCTGAGAGCTTGTGTATGACGTGTGTTCATCATTACTTTTTTATTTATGAGAGCCAATATTACGTATAAACAGCACAAGTGTATTGCCTCTGATTATCAAAAGCTCATTTAAAAATCACTGCAAAGACCAAAGAAGCAAAGAGGCAGCATCTTTTCATCAGATGCACTGATCACACTGATGAACTGCGGATGGTCAGTTCTTAAGATGAGAGCAATGGTGAAACAACTTTTGTGGATTGAAATATATGTAGAGGGCAGCCACAGATCTACGAGAATGTGCTGAAGAGACTGTTACTCCAAAAACGAGTGAGTCTTGTGTGTAATTTAGTTTAATAATTCTAAGTACTAAAACTTCCTTTTCAAGTTGTGAAAAACTGCCACAATAGACACGCTTTCCATTTAATAATCTTTCTCTTTTTCAAAAATTATAGATTGTCGAGTCGTGTTTATAATCAACACTTAAAATTAGAAATGCTACTTTATTACAGCGCATCAATCCAAAATTACTGGAAACAAAGAGAAGTCTTATGAGCAGTGAAAAAAAAAAAGAAAAAAAAATCAATGACAAGCCTGCTTCCTATCTTTCTCTTCACTATCCACCATGTTGAAGCCAGACATGCTATGCATGTTAAAACTGCCACACATGCGCCCTCACCAGTCATACACTGCCTTGGGTATTACAATTTGAAAATTGTGACTGACATGATTTGCATAAGTTGTCATGCAAATCAGCAAAATGAATTCCCTGCAGTGAGAAAACCACAACATCCACCTCCCACCGTCCCTTTGTTGGGTAGTATTTATCATTTTCTATCATGAATTTATTGTTTTTCTCTTAGTTCCTTCGTTAAACAAACATATAAATTGAAATATTAAAAATCAACTTGTATTCATTAGTTTTTTTTTTCAATACAGCACTGACTCAAACATTATCCAAAGTTTGAAAAAAAAGAGAAACTTTGCCTTTATAAAGTTGTTTTAGTTTTCATTTTATGACCTGTAGCGCTGGACATCTTCAAGATAAGACGTCACTAATTCAATATATCCGATCTGGTTCACTCTAATTTGAAAATATAGGCCGCGATCTTGAGTGTCTGCTGCTGTACTTCCCAGAACTTATCACTTTATAACAACATCAGTCTGCAGACAATAGTACATCAAATTGTTTTTGTGTATTTGGCCAATCTCTAGCTTAACTCAAGAGCAGTTCATTCCGATTTCCTAATTCTAAATAATGCCCCTTGCAAAAAATCTTTCAAAGTAAGAGGAACAATTACGTACTTTGCTTTTTGAGAACAAGAGCACTCCACGTAAGCTTTATTATTCCTGTTTTTTTTACTGATCACATTTTTACTTTTGTTGTAAGCTTTAAAATTATGGCAGGACACCCCCCACCCACATCCAAACAAATGCAAATTAAAAAAGAAAGAAAAGAAAAAATCGTTGCATTCTTCAACTCAAATGAGCGTGCGCCACAAGCCAAGAAATGACTTTTCTTTTTTTTTTTTTTCAAGGCTGTGTCGCACATTTAATCTTTTATCTCGGCAGGAAAACATTTCATTTCATGCCGCTGCTGAAGTGTAACCTGTTAAGAACATTGATACACCCGAGGATGGGCGACTGTCAATAGCAATACACAATGAGTGATACACAGGATGCGGGGTATAAATTCACAGCCATCTAGTTGATTATTTCTCTAATCTGGGGTTACAGGGCCTAATAATTCTGCCTCGCAGGTGAGCAGATGTCATAAATCTTAACATCGTTTCACTTTTTCCCAGCATGAGATGATGAAAAACAAACTATCACTCTTCCTCCTGTTTTTAGCAGACTGTCGTTAAAGCTGGCGTTGATAAGTGGCAGTCTCTCCATTAACAGCCCAGACTCAAAGGAGCTATAAATCCTACAGTGTGTGTGTGTGTGTGTGTGTTTGTGTGCGGTTGTGTCTGTGTGTTTCCATGCACATGTCTGGGCGTGTATGTGGCAAAAAATCTGCATATCTCTGTCGAGTGCATGCGTGGGTGTGAGCAAAATGCTCAATCATGACCTTCACAAACAAATAAGACCAAGCGGCCTTGAAGCCATATTTCTTCCACACACCCGTCCTTCTCCTCCTCGTGTGGATGTCACACAGCGCGTTAACATGCAAGCATGTGTAGCTCAGGATGAACGGACGGACACGAAACGTCTGTGTATGCAAACACACATCGAACATGTGTTGGCCCCAGTGTTCACATACTGGAGTCATTTTCCAAAGTAAGTGCTGGGAGAGATTGACGGCCAAGGCCTTCACTGGAGAAGAATTATCGCCACAGCCAGTGTTCAGGCAAGAGTGCTGATGTACGTCAGCCACTCTCACCATGACCCGCAGACATCGGCTGTTTACAAGCTTCAAAATCATTCACACTTATGAATGAGACATGGAGGCACACTAACACACCAAATGCTGGGAGAGGCTTTCATAACCCATGCTAGCATTCATCACTGTGATTTAAAATAATCTCTGTAGTTTTCTAAAGAAATTGCAGTAAGAAATTATTGCTGCTGTTTTAGAATGTTAAATAAAACACAATCACCTCTTTTTTTATGGAAGCAGCTGGTATCATTTAAAAGAAATATGACAGAAATATAAAGTTGTAGGTCAACAATACAATAGAACCCTTGTATAGTATTTTGTTCTAAAAAGTGCAGTAACAACACTGCACTAAAATTACAGTTTTAACAAGGAATACTGCAGTAAATGATCCATGGATGCATATAGGACTGTGGTGCACACCTGCAGCTAATGTTATTTTATATAACTGGCGGTTCAAGTGATCTTTAAAATTATGTTTGAAGCAGCTAAAACACTTTTATGCCGACAACGGATACAATGATTATGTGATTATGTGTAAAAAGTGTTGTTCTTAGCGACAAATCCACAAAGAGTTATCACCAGAATAATCACCCGAGCTCTTCCAGCATCTTCTGTTCATTATTTTGGTTTTCCAGCATTGCAAAACCACCAGAACGCTGCCTGCTCAGCACAAAACAGCAAAAAAAAAAAAAAACAGCAACCCGCTGTTGAAGCATTAAGAAGCAAACAGACTAGGGCTGCAACAAACGATTATTTCTATTATCGATTATTTATACGACTAATCAATGAATCGTTTATTCAATGAAATGTCAAAAAAGGGCTGAAAATGTTCATTTAAATTTCCTATAGCCAAATGTGATGTCTTTAAATTGCTTCTTTTGTCCCAACAGCAGCCCAAAACACAAAAGCTCCTCTTTTTTTTTCAGAAATGACACAGAAAGGCTGAAAATCCTCACATTTATTATTTTTATCATTTCATTACTTTTTTTTAACCGTCAAACTTCAAATAATTGCTGACTCTCAATTAACGGCCAGTCCCAATTATCCGCTGGGTGTAGAAAATAATTTTTTTATTAAATGCCTGTCCCAAATAAACACCGGGTCAAATATTGTTTTTCTGGTTGCCAAAAAAAATATTATATGCATAACTGTAGCCTACCTAAACACAAATAAATAATCTTAAACAAATTGGAAAGGGACTTGTTTAATTATGGAGTGTCCTTTAAAAGGTTGCCATATGACGGGACTTTAAAAAAAAAAAAAAGGTTGAGCGCAGCTTGTGTGTCACGTAGGCATTTCAGCACCACGGGCAGCGTCATGGCTCCACACAAAAAAATAGGACGTTAAATTCTAGTTAAACGTAATTGGATATGCAGAGCATAATATCATAATACCACAGCTGCGTCACAGTCAAGGCAGATTCACAATCAGCTGTTACCGTTACCATACCGACGAGTTAGCGTGTCCTTTTTACTTTATAATCTCCTCTCCTGTTTTCAATAGAGACAGTGCTTCAACTCAACACCACCACCTCATGGTGAGATTTAGGTTGAATGGAGACACACTATTAATAAACGCAGGTCCCTAATAATCGCCTGTTGATTTAAGCAAATAAACGCCCGGGCCTTTATTTGGTGTTTTACGGTAATTGATTTTTTGATTAGTTCGAATGCTCGATTAATCGAATATGCATTTAATCACTGCAGCTTTAAAACAGACATCAGCACAGCTCTGTGTGGGGGCTAAAGATACTCCATATCTGTTAAAGTTAAGCAACTGACAGAACAGCCAAAAAACCTTTTGGCTGTTCTGTCAGTTTTGACCCACCAAAGAGCACCTTGCATACACACACACACTCGACACAGTTTGAGCACGCCAGTCTGCCTCTTTTTAAAGGTAAGCAACTGTTTACTGACATCCTCACCATGTTAACTTAAAAGGCGAATATGTGAGTGTTACGTTCATAAGCACTTTCTGTTGCCTCCAAATGGTCAAATAAATCAATAATCTATCTATAAAATATCTACAGTGTTGGACAGCGAGCAGCAGCTACTCATCTCAGCTTTTTCACAGTTGAAGTCAAAATCAAAAATTGCTTGTTTTGTCTGAACAACAGTCTGTAATTCACAGTAGGCTATAGAAAACAGAGAGAATCATCAAATCCTCCAGTTTCAGATGTTGTAATTTAATAACGCCTGGCATTTTCAGTCGAATATTCACAAAATTAATCAAGATTGGATTTAATCAATTAATCGACTACCACAAGCCTTATTTCTGCATTTATACTTGTATCTCAAAGTACCAACTGGTCAGACAGTCTTCCCAACACCTGGGATTATTCTTTTGAAGTCTCCTTTCCTAGTCTGTTTATTTATTTTTTTTTGTTGTCGTTGTTGTTTTTGTTTGGATGCAAGATTCAAGCTCAAATAAAAACTTTGAAGTACAAGCAAGAGCAATCTGAAAGCATGTGCATAATATATTTTCGCTCTTATGCAAATACTGTACAATCACTCGTGCTCTCAAGTGCTTGCCAGAAAACGCCTCTGAAACCTTATGTGTGTGAAAAATTACTGGGCTAACAGTTTTCCAGCCCACTGTCATTTACTCTGTGCCTAAAAGTGTGTGTCTGTGTGTATGTGTGTGTGTGTGTGTGTGTGTGTGTGTGTGTTTGTAAGTGCAGTGTTCATTTTATCTGTATTCCAATAAACCTTGATTTTGTTGACACTGAATCAGCTTGCTAGGATGGGCTGCACAGCCTGCATCCCACTGTGTAAGCATAGTCTGAGCACACACACACACACGCACATACATACATACACTGCCTCTCTCTCTCTCTCTCTGCTCCACACACACGCAAACACATACACACACAAACTCACATTGTGACACCCCAACCTCACAGCACTGAGGGCCGACTGTAGTGTTAATGCCACTCCCAGCACCATGCACTAGTGCTCCTTATTTATGTCCTGTCGAGTCCGCAGGCTGAAAATCTGTCCCTTCCACTTCCTCCCCTCCCTCTCTCTCTCTCTCTCTCTCTCTCCTATGCTAGACCGCCGAGCCTTAAGTCCCTCCGTTCCATCACTCCATCACACAGAGGAAGGCGTGTGAAGAGAGATGCCTTCACACTCCCCAGTAGCTTTTCCCTTTGCTGAAATGTACTCAGCATTCCCCAATTGGCAGCTACAAGGTGAAATGTGACACAAAAGTGAAAGAGCGATTGCTTTTTACAAGTAAGAAATGTGCGCTGTCGTACAGAGTGACAGTGAGTGAGCTGGTAAAGGTTCAATGTCTCGCTTGAGTCCAAGTTGGCTGTTGCTTTAGTCATGGGAAGGCCTGTGTGAATACAGTGCTTCAATACCGCAGGCTCTGTTTAACCCCGTACACCAGAGTTACTGGTGTCTAGCAGGAAGTTCCATAACATTAACTTTACTGCAGAGACCATGACCAGATAATCATTTAACTGGTGATTTCACTAAACAATTAAAAATTAAACAGCTATTAGCTAACACCAACAGTTTTGACAGGACAGACGGTGTTGAAACTGCAGGAAGGCGATTTTAATGGTTTAATTAAGGAACATTTCTGCATCACATTGTGAACTCATGGGTATTTTATTATGTTGTTGATGACTTTTCCAAAGATGAATGAATGAATGAATGAATGAATGAATGGCTTTATTTCAAACCAAAAATTAAAATGACATAATAAACAGCAAACAAAGGAACAAAAGTAAAAGGGTCCAAGAAGGAGTAGGTAGAAGTAAAGCTTACATCCCTACCCCGTTCTCGCTAACCCTCTTTTAACTCACATATTATTTCAAAAATTCCTTACATTTATTTACAACTAATATACAAACAACTATCACTGGATTATTTGCCACTAGAGCCGCAACATTTAACAAAAAATCAATTAATCAATCAATAGAAAAATAAACAACTATTTTGATAATTGATGAATCGTTTCAATCATTTTTCAAATAAAAAATTAAAAAGAATTGCCAGTTTAGCTTCTTAAATGTAAGGATTTGCCACTTTTTTGAACAATTTATAAAAATACTTGTGGATTCATAGCGTTTTGGGCCATTGTTTGGACAAAAGAAGCATTCTGAAGACATCACATTTGGCTCTGGGAAAGTGCGATAAGCTTTTTTTCACACTCTTTTGACATTTCATGGAATAAACAATCAATTTATCACAAAAATAATAATCATTGAAAAAAAATCGTTAGTTGCAGCCCTGTTTGCCACCCAATAAATAAATTATTAAAAAAGGCATGACTTTTCAATAATATTTACTGCCTGTCTCTTGTTTACATAAATTTAAGAAAGTTTAAATCAGCTTGCAGTAAATACATTCAGGCAATCCAGCACAAGCAAAATGAGAAGTAACTCGGTAGCATGGTGTCTAGCATTCATAGCTAAAGGTCCTGTGTTCAATTCCTGAATGGGGCGTGGCCTTTTTGTGTGATGTAATCATACTCTCTGCATGTGTGGGTTCCCTCAACATGTTTCAGCTTCCCCCACATTAAAGAACATACAGTATATAGTGGCCTTTAAAGCTGTCAGTCCTCCTAGGCTGCTCACTGCTTCCATGGAAAGAGTTAAATGCAGACAAACAATTTCACTTTGCTGACTGTGTATAAGAATAAAGAGTTTCATTTTCTAAGGTTGAACTGTTGCAGCGCGGTAATGCAGTTGGACCACTTAAACTATTCATTCAACCAAAGCATTTGAACATGCTCCGTTGAAGAGTTAAGGGTCAGACGCTGCAAAACATCCTTTTCACCGGCTGGGTAACGTCACTATAAAATCATTCATTATGTTTGAACAAAGAGTCAAAAGGATGATGTGAATGCTGAGGTCTCTCGTGTTAAAAAGGTTCTGTGCATGACATGTGAATGAACTGTATATGTGAGTGAATAGGTTGTTTTGCGTGCATTGTTTGCAGACTTACTGCCTCATAAATTGATGGATTAATAAAGTATTTTTGAACTGAAGTGAACTGAACTGAACTGAATTCCTGCCTGCTGCGTTACCACATGACAGCTGTGGGACACTGAAAGGTGGCAAAGGCATGTAAGGTGACACATTTTAAGGTGGCACACTGAGTCACAGCGAAATGATTTTAAATGTTGAAATAGATCGTAAAGACTTGTTTCCTGGATGGATGGAAATCAGCAAAAAAGAAAAATGGTACACAGCTGTGAAAGGAATAGGTTGACATTTTGGTAAATTCGCTTGCTGGATTTCTTATTGAAAATTATTATTAGGTAAGATTTGAAGATCAGTATTTGTCTCATGTTTTTTTTTTTTTTTAAGTCACAGAGCTTGAGTTAGGGTGTTTTTCAAGACTGGAAGCAAGACGAAACAGTTCCCCCGGCTAAGTCCATATGTAAAGTAATCAGTCAAAAAAACACTCAAGAGAAATATTAACATATTGTATCTGTTTGATCCGTTCAGGAATATTAAAGCCAAACAGTGTAATTTAGTGCAATTATTTCTTGATAAACACAGCAAGACAACTTCAGATTTTTTAGGTACTCGCATTATATGATCACGCTGAACACGAAGTCATATACATCTGAAACCTTCCGCTCAATGATCCAGATAAGTTTATCAGATTTAAATTTATAGCCAGACTCAAATGTGTGCCATGGTTTGGGGTTTTAGTTTAGTTGTCTTCTGTTTGATGTTTCCTCAAAGAGACTTCACTTCCTGTCTCTGTCTTTCTCTGCTTGTTTTCTGTGTCAACTGTCTTTCATGAATCGATTAGTCCCTTGTGTATTTAGTCTGTGTGATTTTTCTGTTTTCAGTTGTCAGGTCATCTACAGTTGTTGCTCGTCTCCCTCGTCAGTATTCTTGCAAGAGCTCCTCGGTGGTGCCACAGCAGTTTGTTTCTACTTTAGTTTTTGTTCTTGGATCAGTGCCTGCTCCCTCAGTTTTGTCACCTGTCTGTTTTGTTGTCTGCAATCAGTTTTATGTGATCAAAGCTAGCTTTAGTTTTTTTTTTTTTTTAACCAGCCAGCTTGGTGTCCTGCATTTGGATCCTCTTGAACTGAAAAAATTAACAGTGTGCATGTTTGAGCTCAAACTATGCGGCGATTATAAACAGAACTTAATTCCAAAGGAGAAAAAATATGTTAATACGCAAGCAGGTGGACAAAATCACTCTTTACAAAGATTTCTGAGCTACTTCAGGCAGATTCCACTGCAGTTCAAACCCTTCATGTATAAAGTTATTGATAACCTCCACAACACTCATGAACTTGACCACTTAATCAACACAGCGTCTCTGGACATCGATGTTCTGTTTAGTCAACAGCTATCAAATATCGACAGTAGCTTGTGGCTGCAATATGGAACACATGTCGTATCAACTTTTTGCCATTTCAAACAATCGAAACATCCATTGAGTTTTCTCTCTGCGTCCCAGGTGTCAGCAGAGATCAGCGGTTTAATGAAGTGCTGCGGCAACAGACTGAGTCATATAAGCATTTCCTAAGGAATAACTGTGACTCATAAAACAACTGCTGCAGGAGTTCACACGCTCTCACACATCAAGGGGCATATATACCTGAGAACACAAGCACACGCACATATAGCTATATATATATAAATGAACTGATTTGTAAGGCTGCATTCTCAGGATAGTTTCCCTGGCTTTGCTGTGACAGTGTTGCATTAATTAATGGATAAATAAGCAAATCTAAAGAAAAAAAGACTTCTTTGAAAAGAAATCAAACATGATCACTTGAACATGAAGAGAGCCAACGCATTCATTTTTGATGACTACTTGAGATTAAAGGAACATTTCACGCCCTTCAACCTACAGTATAGCGTGCTATACATGAAAGCCTGATCAAATTCAGTGAACGCGGCGTGCGGGACACAAAATGGAGAACAGGCAGAAGAGATAAGACATTAAAAAAATAGGTAAAGAGGAAATGAGAGTGGGGTGGAGAGAAATTGGAGGGAGAAGAGCCAGAGAGATGGAAAGAAAATTACTTTTGACTCAAGCGGGAGATGAGAGCAAAGGGAGGGCTGATTTATCAAATGTGCATCTTTGTGAGAAAATGTGCTTACGGATGTGTGTGTGTGTGTGTGTGTGTGTGTGTGTGTGTGTGTGTGTGTGGCGCAGACAGGAGTGTAAACATACATGCATATTCTGACAGGCTGCTGCTGACTGGTGAGAGCTGCTTTTAGCCCATTTCCAGCCTCTCCAAGCACACTCACAGATAATGCTCCAAGTCGTACTTTTACACAATGCCTCGTTTGAAAGGAGAGGAAGTCTGCTCAAAGACAACACAAGCAGAATCTGAAGGAGATCTGTGTTCCCGACAAACTCTTGAACACTCCGACCGCCTCTCCATCTCTCTCATTTATTCCGTATTTTTCTCTCTTTTCAAACCTCCCCCTTCTCCGTCTTCTTCTCAAATTCATTTTCTTTCCCCTCACTTATTTTCAAAGCGCTACGAGTGAGCGAGTGGAACGCTTTCTCCCCCATCAGCCTGCTGGAGCATCAATATACAACAGAGCCCAGAGGTCCAAACAGGAGAAAAGGCTGAGGAGAACAGCGCAACACCAATCCATAATGGATTTTCTCCTCTCTTTCATTCGCTTTCTGCGGGGAGATGCAGCAGAGGCACTACTGGCACAGAATGATAGAGGCGGGGGAGGCACAGGGGGCAGAGGAGAGGTGAGAGAGGGGGGAAGGTTTTGACGGGGAGAAACAAAGAGGCCGGTGGAGACTCAAAACAGTGTCAATAACAAAAGCCCCTTAAGAATATTTCTCTCATCTGTCTCTCGGGGGCTTGCATAACATATGCTTTAAAGTATTTGCAGGGCCAAGCTCATAGCGGGAGGTGACAGGAATTAAAAGCAGCTTTGGTGTCGCTTCAGCTGATCAGATGCAGAAACTGTCACTAATTAAGTTAGCCTGTAAGAAAGGGACTGCCAAAGAGGTCTGATAGATATTCAACTGCAGCCAATGATATCTCAAAAATACATAAAAACATCAGTGAGGAGCACTTATGTGGCTCTATTGTGTAATTAAAAGTAATACAAAAAAAGCCCTGGCTCTTAAGATGGCGATTCAGCTCAACAATATGTATTTCTCAAATCCTGACTGCTTGAAAATGTGTAAACTCACTAAGCATGAAACTCTGCAAAGCTGACAGTCGCAATGTTAGCACAAGGCAGCCCTTTCTGAGGCTGTTCTAAATTGACGACTGTACGGGAGGATGAGACTGTTGATTCAGAAACTGTTTGTTTGAGTCTTCACACCCAAGTGAGCTTCATTTCATTTTGCTCGTAGCGCCGAAGCACAAACTGTTCCCAGAATCCCAGAGAATAACCTTGGATGCTGTCACGGTGTCCCCAGAGTTGGTCTTGCATTAGTCACCAAAGGATCGGCTTCAGCTGCCTCTGAATGCATCACTGATTACAGTCTTGATTATAGTTCTGCCTCTTTTCCAGGTTCGAGTCGGCTACCTTCATCAATACCTTACAAAGCCCAAATGACTCTCTAAAGGACGTTTTCAAGTTTAATACAACTTAAATCTTAATTGAATGCTTTTGGCCATCTTTTTATTAGTTACAGTAACATTATACTCATCACAGTGATTGCAGAGATACAGGATAACAGTGACATCACTTCAACAAAATCTGATGGTGCAAGAGATGAGTGGTCTTACGATCAGACAGGTCATAAAAAAGAGTTTAGCCAGACCGGCTGCCACTTTATAAGGAGATAAAAATTAAATCTGAGCAACCCTGTAATGGTTATAATGAGTCCTCAACATGTGTATGCTGAACTATGATGAGCACAGTTC
>JAQLOL010000008.1:17599838-17613311 GCA_029783665.1 Naso thynnoides
GAACCCTGCATTTGTTTTCACAGCGTTAATCTGGACCGCTGTTTAAGATTTTAGGGGCTACATGCCGCATGAGGGTGCTTATGAATTCTGAGATGCCACTTTAAATACCTTAGCTCACACAACAAAAACAAACAACACCAAAATTAGCTTTTTGTTCCAGGTAGCACAGCAAATCGGCGGCACATTTTTATTTCAGGGATGGGGGAAAGAGGAGGCGGTGTCAGGAGCTAAAGATCCAGACTGTCTGGAAGACTCCGGCAGCGGCAGAGGGATAATAGCATCTCCAGTCACATCATGCTACTGTTGAGTCCCTAGGGCCCGTCTCGCCAAAGAACAGACAGGGGCCTCTCTCAGCCGTCACTTCTCAACGCTTCATATGCGCTTGACCTCTTCCAAAAGATGCTAATGCGTGTGCACTTAAATCATGGCTACTTGAATGCGCTTTAGTTAGGTGTGTGATGCTGCATTGTGAGCCTGGCTCTTTTGTTTGCTGTGGGGTTCTGCCAGTGTTACAATGAATTCTTGGAAAAAAGCTGCAGGATGCAGTGAATAAAATGGTGTAAAATGAGATTAGTGGGAACGTAACATGACCTATAAACTCTGCAAAGTGCTGGAAAATAGCTCAGCACCGCCGTGTGTAGTCCTCGTCTTTAACCAGTAACAGGAGAGAAGAACAAAGCGAGAGCTATCTCCATCTGATTTTTCATTAGAGCCTTTAAACAGGAGCAGCAAGTGAGCATCCACCCTCCCAATTACCATCAGGTCAATACTAATATCCAGGTAAAACCTCCAAATCCACCTCTTCTGCCTGATTTTCATACACACAGCCTGGTCAATAGTCTCCTCATCATCATCCTCATTACGAGGCGTTATCAGACAAATGCCAATCAATGGCTCACACAGCTGTTTGATGGCAGACTATGATGGGGTCAGAGTGGATTGTGAACCTCTTGCATAAAGGCAATGAGCTAGGATGTGCAGGTTGGGCTGAATTACAAAACAATACGGAGGTCAGGGCAGCTAGATTGTTATCAATTAGTTTCAGGAGTGATTCAAATGCTGGAAGACAGAAATTCAGTGACTCTTGAGGCACCACAGACAAATCATCCATGTTAGAAATCAACATGTTTAAGGTCTAAGAGTCCTCTTCAGTATGAACGGCTTAAATAAAAACAGTAAAGCCGCAGAGGAAACTGAATAAAAGCATTTAATTTCTGAATGCATGTTACACAGGGATGGAACATGTTGTGCATATTGATGTATAACAGGTGATCAACCAGGCAGGAAAGCAGGTGACTCATGTTTCATGGGTACGGTGGAGTGAAGAACAAAAATGAAAATGACAGAGAAAGTCTGCCAGAGCTCGAGCGAGTGCTATTTTGAAGTGCAGAGCACCTGTGCCAAGTGTCCGACTCTTAAATCGATAATGACGCACGCAATCTGGGATAAAAGACACAAGACAGTGCTCTTAGGGAGGCTGCTTTTTTTGGCTGCGGCCAGGAACACTTTCGCGCCTGCTAAAAAATACATGGTCAGAGCTGAATCGGACTAAATCAGACACATCAAAGTTTGCTTGAGAATGCGCTTTTGTGAGTGTAAAGGCCCTATTTACAGCATCATCAAGTTTGATTTTCACATCAAACCATAATAACCACCTTAAGATACACGTGTCGAGGTAAACTGAGGTACTGTTAGTCTGCTCTCTCTAGTCTGTGAAAACTGGGGCCTTTGATTAAGTAGATCCTGCACTTGGGGCTCAGTTGAATTATTTAAGCCTCGCCCAGGGTGCATTATGAAATTAGCTTCTGGGAGCTGTTGACCTACTGTGAAGTCCCTCAGTGTAAATCTGCAGGGTAGAGTCCATCCTGCAGTTGACCCTTACTGACACACCATAAAGACCCCATAAACAGACTGCTGGCCATGCTGTTTTAGCCCCGATACACCGGACCACCTTACCCAGCAAAGTGGAAGGTTGTGTGTTTTCAAGTCGTGTAAGTTCAGGGGAACCATTATGAATATGGAATAGCAGCAGATGTGCTGGTTCAGCAATTAGGAAAATTGCTAACTTGTCCTAGTGGTTACTGTGTTTTATCTCTCAGCATGTCTGTGGCGACTATTTGCATTGGCTTGTGCTGGAATATTAGCTAAGCTTGATGTCTGCAGATGCTCGACAGATAAGTTGTCCACTGCTTAGCCCACTGTGCCACTGGCAGTCCACACTTGGCACAAGCCATCTACGACATGCAGGCCGCCAAATGTACAGGGAGATGTATGACCTTGCTGGGGCATTACTCCAGGTTCTACCTGTGCATGTGTTGGAGCTATTGTTTGCTTCACCAGGGCAGTTGTTTAGTAGCGGGCATACAGAGCTGCAGCAGTGTGCCGTGACACTTTGATGAATCGATGGTCACTGCGCCGTTCCCCGGCAGGACCGCAACCCCTCAGAGCAGAGGAAGGAGACACGGAGAGACTGAAGGAGGACGAGGGGACGCAGACAGACACAAAGCAACTGCATGTGTCTGAGTGAATGTATGGACGTGCGAGAAAATAGTTTGGAATCCATTTAAAAGAGGAAGCAAAGGTGAGATGAGGGGCTGACTGGGGAGGATAAAAAATAGCAGCAGGGAAAGGAGGACTGAAAGACTGTGTCAGGAAGTCAACAAGAGGAAGAGCGACAGCCAATGGGAGTAAATGACTTGGAAAGAGGTGGGAGACTGTAAAGGGGGAGATATTTTTTTCCCTATTTTCCGCACCTCATTCATTCTGTGCTGAGGTCACAGACAGCCGGTGTCACATTCACAGGAAGACACGGCTTAATCTGCACCGTTAGCAAATCCTAGAGGTCTATATGGAAGAAGGCTACAACAGTGTGTGTGTGTGTGTGTGTGTGTGTGTGTGTATGTTTTGTTTGAGTGTAAAGTGAGACAAGTGCACACACGTCTACATATGGCAGTATCAGCTGTCCGCTCATGTATGAGTGTAATCCCTATACCCTTTGCTAGCATAGCTTCACATTTCTGCATGTCACTCTTCTGCTTAGATGCAGTTACACTGACAAGATCAACTCTCAAATGGGAGTAAATTTTGTTTTAGCAGACATAATCCCAACATCACTTTCCTATAATACCATAAAGACACAAACAACACTTGCAATACAAGACTGCAAATCTGCTTTCTGGCTTCCTCTCTCTCTTTATCCCTCTTTTGCCTCAGTCGGTCTCCTTATCTAAGATTCAAATTTGCCTTTGGACAAAAGACAAAGACATGCAGGCCATCCTGTTCTCACAGTCAATAACAGACAAGCCTTACATCTTGTTTTGTGAATGATAAATGCAATGAAAGAGAATGAAAGTCATTGCTTGATGTTCAAGAAAGGTCCTTTAAATGTGTCCCAGTATGACACAGTGTGTTTAATGATATTGTTAAGAAACTTATTATAAGAACATACTGAAATATTAAACTGAAAACTACTGTGCAATTGTTCCAGCTAATACAGGCACATTATATCTAAGGAAGTGACACAAGAACCGTGCACTCGCCTATTAAAAGTGAGCAAAGTCAATAAACTACCGATTTGAACACAGAGTTCAGCTCTTTCTGTTTTCTCAAGAGAAACCATAAAACCCTCACGCATGAGGTCTATCAAGGGCTATATCCATAGAAAATGAGCCTCCCAGTGGAGCAAGCATGGAATAATTTCCAACCAAATAAGCGCCTCTTGGGATTTATCATGTAACAAAGCTTTCCACACATCCACTATCATATATAACCTATCCCATGAGTAAACTTCAAACAACCAAATGTTTTGTATGTGTGTGTGTGTGTGTGTGTGTGTGTGTGTGTGTGCGCACCAGTAACTGCCTCCCTGGTGGGAAGATAAACCCTTCCGCCCCATAGATCCTCTCAGCACCACTATTTGTCTCTTGACGTGTCAGCGCATATGCGCGCCTTGACCGCATCATATCCGAATTAACCTCTAGATGGCCGCCATTAAAATGGAAATGGGGGAGCTCAGCGATCCTGCTCGCCTCCATACATTAAGCTAATGTCCGGGCCTGGACGACACCGTCTGCCATTACAGACAAGCCAAATGCAGTGGAAGGCACTTGCGATGGGCGTTATCCTACTTAGCCTCCATCCCCTCCTCCACATACACACGCAGGTTGTCTCCACTGAGCTATAAGGTAAATGTTGTCTCTTGAAAAGGGCAAAAAAGCTAAACTTTCATTTTCGTAATGGTGGATAGGCCTCCCAATACGTGAATGTGTGAGGCAAAACAATGATCCGTGTAAACACATACAGAGAGTATTCACACATATGTGAATGTATTTGCCAACATACACCCTCAACTGTAAATCAAGGAGCACATACAGTACATCTGTGTCATGCTGAAGACGTCAGCTGTGATATTTACATCTCGAGCTCCAGGGTTTCTTTAAATAACCTGTTAATGCCTATGGCAACACATACATAATACACACACGTGCTGACACACAAAAACACATGTCACAGCAGCACAGCTGGAGGGTGAAATGTGGTGGGGGAAAAAGTAAACAACACCCATGTGCAGAAATGTAGCCAAAGATTAAAGTATCGAAGATAGCAGCTGCATGCTAACACATGGACGAGGCGTGCGTGATGAGATACACGCTTGCGCGAGCTCATGCACACGTTGCTGACTGTTATCAGGGCCTGCAAAGATGCACAATGGAGCATGTGTTCTCTCAGACAGAGAGGCAGAGAAGGGGGGAGGCAGGCAGTTCCTTCCAGCTGGGTCATATTTAACCAGCAGTATTATCAAGCCAGCCAAAAGGACCTGCAGCTCAGCCACCCACCCAAAAAAAGCCTCCCACACACTTTCACGAGAATTCAGCCCATCGCTAAAACCACACAAGCATTTTACCCCGTTCAAACACTGATTCAATGGAGATACTGTTGTTTCTTTATCATATTTTCCTCATTCACCTCCTCTTATCAATACATTTAAATCTTCCTTATGGTAAGTTGGTGTTGCTGTGAGCAGCTCAGCATCGAAGCAACCCACTCACAGAGGCTTCAAGCTGATCAATAGAAAATAGCCCATTCACAGTCAAAGGCATGTTACGGTTGATGTTCTTTCCTTTCAGAGAGACCCCTGTCTTTGTGGGGGAGTTTCTTCAGCACCGGTACAAATGGGCCTCCCACACAAATTGCAGAGAGGCTAGATGCCTGGAGAAGTGTATATGTGTGTTCGTTGATGTGTTTTCATGTTTGAGTGTGCGCATGCTTTTGCATTTGTGATGGAGCTTGAGCACTTGAATGCAGCCCTGATTACTAGAACTCATCCCTGCACCTATTTCTTTTTTGCTGTGTTCCAGCACTAACACTACCAATCTTTCTAGTATGCCTGGCAAGAGCTATGTATGAATGTCCAAATGCATAGTATGTTTAAAAATACAAGGATAACCTACTGCATCTGGTTATATTATGCTATATGTAAATACAGCATGTTTTTTTTGGAAAATTATGACCCACAATCCTCTGCACAGTGCAAGATGAGTCACATCAACTGAGTCACGGTGACAAGCGTTCATAGAAAGGCTACAGCTGCATTCCAAATCACATTTTTTTCCCCTTTTTCAATTAAAATTAGTCTCAGGACTGCAAAGGATGAATGAGCAAGAGGGTCAAAGTTCAAGGTGCCATGTTATGATGAAGTGGTATGTCCTAATCGTCTGCATATTCTTACCGCTTGCAGGATGCTCAGTACAGGGTGTACTCTGTAAGAGCAGCTGCAGTACATACCAATGTAAAGTAAAACTACAGGATTCAGAGTACCGCCTCTATATGCCCTGGTTTCCTGTCAGAGGGCCACATGCTCAGTCAGTCAGGCCGGACTGTGGTGAGCTTCAAGCCGGCAGGAGATATGTTCGGAGTTCAGTTTGAGCTTGATGTATTTACGTGGCTCGGCTGCTTTACATTGTTTTAATGTTCTTAAAATGTGTTTCTGCTTTGACAGAGTGTTTAAGAATGGCAGATCTGTCTCCAGTTGACAATGCAAAAATGATAATTTGACTTAAGACACCCACAAGTCATAAATGTGTGTGGCTTCAAATAACAGCTGTTCTGCCCGAGCCTTTCCTTTTTGTAACATTGTTTTCTTTTCTTTTATATGGTTTAAATATCTTGACTTTATGATTTGGATGTTTGTTCTGAGTTCCTGTTCGTTTTTTGTGTTAGTTTTTTTTACTGAATTCCAGCAGATGGACAGCTTTAAGGGAGCTTCTACCATGCTTTGATTGTGCCATTTTTATTGGTGACTCTTTCACTCAGAGGTCAAGGTTTTATTTACCTTTTTTTTTTACAGGGCATTGCTGTTAGATGTCACAGATTGCCTGCTGAATGAGTGTGGCCTTCCTCCCACTGCATAGTGGAGGAAATCGACGTTCACCTCCCTTTGGTTTGTGTTTTAATGGCGGTGTACAATGGTAGGTACAGTTTTGGACTTCCTCACCGCTGGATCAATGCAATAAAGTCCATGTGTGTCTTAGAAACTTTTTGGTTTAAATCAGTAGAAAAATGGTATCCTGGGGTTTTATTGAATCTTTTTGAAGTATTGTTTTTAAGTATCCATCATTTTCAGTCTTCTGGGCATAAAACTGCCCATGTTAGACTGAGATCCACATCACACATCTGTCTTCATTAACAAGCTCAGGTTCCCTAACTTCTCAGCTCGGTTATGTATTGATTAGTAAAAGATGAAGTAAAAAAGAAACGGAATTACAGTTCAAAGAGGCACATTCACTGATCGTGTATGCTGCATGTTGTTCCCATGACAACAAGAAAAAACAGGAGAACACATGAAGACAAATCCCTTTCCTCAATTATTTATCGCCGTTGAGTCCGCCTTCACACTTCATCTCACACATGCACATACAGTACATTCAAATGCTCACACACGCATGCACGCACACACAAACAAACGCATGCATGCAGCAAATCATTTAAGTTTTCTTCTCCAGTTTCTTTTGTTCTTATGGTAAAAAGCATAATTATGTGGTACACTAATGTGCGAAACAGTGAAAGTCAATTATCGCCTCATTTTCATTCTGTTCACATGTGACAGCTCAGTTCTTTGACTTATGTTAGAACAAGCCTATGCCACAGAGTCAATCTTGGTTCATCCTGCTGTGTATTTGCACTTAAATTACGGCAGAAATCGGTTAAAACTCCACTTTCTGGATCAATCAATAGCATCCACAGGAGGTGGTGTAATGCAATTATGGATGTGTTAAATGTATATGATGGGCAAGCATGCTGATCCATGTGTGTTTCACGCAGTGGGCATTCATGAACATTTGATCCCCTCGGAGGATTGTATATTAAACCAAAGAGGAAGCACTAATCCAAGGGTCAGGCCATGACCGCCCCAGCAGGACTATTCCATCTATCTCTGTGTGATGGATGAGCAGCAGACAATCAATCAGACTCACTTCAACGTACTCTAGTCCACTTTCACCTTTGAACTCAGGTCCAACTGCCCCCCAGGAAGGCTCAAGTGTCAGCTGTAGACCCCCTGTCATAACTAATGGGGCTGCATGCATCACTGGAATGGATGAGAGCATTTATTTTACATGAAAGATGATATTGCCTTGGCATGTTGCATTTCCAAACTACTGACAGAATTAAGTTAAGTCAGTTTACTTACTTGGTGCAGTATCACTGTTTTTAGACAGTGGATTAGGATAAGGAAAACTCTGAGAAAAATCTTTAGTGGTAAAAGAAATGGAAGGGACCTCAGGGGGAGCAACACAAGAGGGACCTTCTTCTCACTGACAGACGTGCGATACATGTCATTTGTGTATGTAAGATTACAATATGGACAATCAGGATGAGGAAATGAGTTTAGGAACCTTTGCAATGTGCAAATTAGAGTAGATGCTGTTGTTCTCCCAAGATACGAAAGATTGTGAGACAACATTTTGTGTGTCAGATCTAGTCTAAGTTAATATGGTGAACAACATTAAATCATTTTTCATATATATTTCAGACACATAGTTGCATCTAACTGCAGAAAAAAAATCAGACAAAGCTGTTAAATAATAGATAATTCTAACAAATATTTGTTGGGTAAGCTTTCAGAACGTGGATCAGTATTTCAGATTTCTGGCCGTGCAGGATATCTTATTGGTTTGCTATGACACTATTTCTTGGCTGCTTGACAAGTTGTTCTGTCCATGTTTGTGGTAAAAATATCAGGAGATGCTTTCCTCTGATTTCCACTCATTAAAAATTTACTATCTCTGTGGCAGTATAACATGTAACCTGAGCCAGCAGACAACTGTTGTAACATTAGGTTAAACTGATCTGGACACTGGACACTTTGAGGGTGATTAACTCCAAGCAAACTCTCTTTAATCTGTTTTAATCAGAAGCTTAATAGCCTGGCATCACTATAGCAACAAACAATCTTTGTCAGAGTGAGACATTTTCCAAAAGAAAGATCATTCCTAGGCATTTAGACTAAGAACTTTATAAGTTACCACTCCCACCCAAAAAGTAGCTGATGTTAAATATACCAAAGGAGACCTTCTTGACCTTTTTTTACACTGTGGGTTTTGTATGAAATAAATCAATAGGATAGAACATGTTAATTCAGGACACTTAGATATGCTTGTAGGTATGTTATGCTCCACTTGGACATTTAGCTGTTTCATCTTGGTTCCATTCTTCGTCTAAGCTCAGCAATCTAGCATGAAAAAACAACAACAAAAAAAAAACAAATGTATTTTCCATAATGCCAAAGCAATGTTTCAAAAAACAGAAATACAGAAGCCATGACTAAATGCAACAAAGGAAAACATCAGCTTTTGTGACTATATGACCAATTCTAAAAAATATTTTGAACTTCTATTTTAAATTAAACCATAAAGTACATAAATGATTTCTCAGAAGTAAGAAGGCAAATGTTCTTTAAAATGTCAAATCCAAAATGAACTTTACAAATGCAGGAACGTGCGTCAAACACACACTCTCCACATGATGACTCTGCCATTTTCTCAGAACAGGATTCCTGACATATTGCCTATGTACGCTGATTGTACAGAGAAGCCGTGCAGGAGAGGAAAAAGACAAGGACAAGGACAAGATACCTGTTGCCTGGGATCTAATCTTCCATCTCTGGGATCACTGATATCTGATAAGAACAGTGTAAATCAGGAAGCCAAAGAAACCCCTGTCTGGGCTTTGTGTCTTTACAAGACAGACAGGGCATCTACATCTGTCTTTCACTGTGTGGGGATTTACAGCAGCTGAGCAAATTCCCATGCCTGATAATAACAGGAAGACAAAAACCGGAATCAAAATTGAGACTTCTCTGTTATAGCTTTGCTCCCGTACACGGCTCAGAGAGCTTATATAAGCTCTGGATTTCTTCCATTTATTTATTAATTTTCAACTGTAGTTATCCAGGGATGATTGAGTGAGCACTATTTTCTTTCCCTGACATGTCTTGCCTGGCAGCAGTTGTACCGCTGTTACAGCTGTTGCACATGTTCACATCTGGGAGCTGCCCCGTTCAACCAAGCTGTTCCACTGTCTTCTACTGAGGACACGTGGGCCGGAAAAGTGAAATGAGAACCATTTCCTCCTCGACAACCACTGTTAACACGTCCTTGAGCAAGGCACTTTGCCGTAACCTCTCCATCTACCATTGCATGTTTTTTTTAAGGACTTGAGGTGCTAAAATGCAGCAGAAGATTGCAGCTCAGCAAAAAAAAAAAAAAAAAAAAATCACAGGAATATCCTGTAATTATGAATCTTAATTACAATCAGAAAAAAGAGCTTGAGTGCTACATTTATATTCCCTGGATAAGTAAAGCAGGCAAGATTTATATTTATTAATATAACACCGCGCTCAGGGACATGCTGAGAGTTGTATTTGAAGGAAACAAGAGGTTCCATTTGTTTTCCGCCAGGTCTTACCCTGCTTGTTTCCGATTTGAACTATTGACTTCACAACCAGGGCCCTCAGGTACACAAATCCCTCGCTTTGAATGTGTATGTTTCATATTTAATGAAGGAAAACTATTTTACTATGGCTGTACACTCAGACTCAGAAACCATTAAGATGGAATAGCAGAGAAAGCAACTGAGTTGTACTGAAAGAGAATTGAATGAGTCTCATCATCTTGAGTGCCACTTTAATGAAGATGTTTTGCAAAAGTGCATCTAGACATGAGTTCACAGAGTCCAATGGTCCATTTTGTGTGTGTGTGTGTGTGTGTAAAAGTCATTCAAGCCTTGTTTACTGGTGAATGGCTGCATTAATGCATTAAGAATTTTTTTTCTCGGGAGAAGTGCATGTGTGCATGAATTAGTGAGTGTGTGTGTGTGTGTGTGTGAGTCACGGCGTGGCTGCGATCAGTGTGACGAAGCACAGTGACAGAGCTCTGGCCATCTGGAGACAGATGACAGTGTGAATCACCAGAGAGCAGGACGGACGGAGGAAGCGACAGGGAGGCGGTGGAATGGATGGAGGGAGGCTGGGAGGGGGAGGTAGGAGGGGGAGACGCAAAGAGAAAGAGAGAGATGGAGGAGAGGGGTGACACATCGACAGGTGGGTGGGGAAACGAGGGTGCTCACGAGGACGGAGCATTTGCATCATCGGGAGGATGTGCATGTGCTCGCAGGCAGGCATGTACCCTCACACCACACCACACGGACACCGACACACACTCACACACACACACACATTCACGTGCCCACAGGCTTCCTTACACGCTGTTTAGTTGTTGAAAAAGGAATCTGCTTGATGCCTGATAAGAAAATGAGCCCTCAAAGTACATAATTTACTAAAGAGAGGAAAATCACTCAAAAGACACAGAAACATGGGGCCCAGATTATCTTTCAGCTGGTGTTAGCTTATCGCCCCTCTCCTCCAACAGTCGTCTCCCCTCCCTGGCTCTTATTTCCCCTCACAGTAGATTCTGTCCTGCTGTTTCATCCCTTCCCTCTTCACAATCTCCATCTTTATCTTGACCGCTGCTTTCCTCTCTCTCTCTCTCTCTCTCTCTCCCCCACTATCTCCCACTCCGAAGTTCGTTCTCCCGCGCTCAAGCAGGAAAAAGTAACAACACTGCAATAAACATCCACTTTGCATTCCGGACATTATTCTGTTTTGATTAAATAGATAATGTCATCTGTTTCTCAGCTCCCGTTCCATCCTTTATTGCTCAGCTGTGAATGTAGAGAGCAGATGGGAGATAGGGAGCAACAGAGCGTGCAGGTAGTGGAGGATTTGAGATTGAGAGTAGCAGGCAGACAGGTGGGAGAGACGTGAGAAACAAAAGTGAAGGGAGCTGCCCGCATGCTCACGATGAAAACACGCGTGGGAAACCGAAGACATGCGAGGCTCCATGTTTGCCAGGCTAATAGGACGTACAGGGAGTGGGGCGACTCTTATCTGTGTGATCAATTCACGAGACCACTGAGTCAACTTTTCAAATAGGCAGCACATTGCCTTCATTATGGTGGTTTTCATAGAGTGCCTAAGTCACGCCTCTCTACTTCCAGGCCATGGGACCTTAATTCATAAAAAAATATCAACAGTAGTCAATGGAGAGGGACAAATTGTTTCTTGATCCTGTTTGGCTTGTGCCCTGAATCACACATTTTATGGTTGGCAATTTAAAAGACTTTTTTTTATGTAAAGAAAGTCGAATTTTATCATCAAACGATAAAGTATAAAGTTTTTGTGAGATCGCTCAATGAGCTACATGTCTTGTTGCGGACAATACTCATCATCAATACAGACATGGCCGCCAGCTTGGCAGATTTCGCAGTGTTTTTTCAGGAAGAGGGGAAAAGTATTAAAAGAGGTGAAAACTGTTATAAATCGAGTCATGTTGAGAGCTGCAGCTACTCGAAGGGGGAGTTCGTCGGTTCTGTTGTCAGAGGAGGGAAAACGTTATGACGACAGTCACACAACTGGTGTTGTAGTCTTTATAATTACGTATTTTCACAAGCTAATACATCAACCATCTGATGACATACATAGACTTTCTTCACATGAAAAAATATGAATTAAATTGACGAAAATCATTGGTGGAATTGAGGGCACAAGTCAAACAAGGTGAAAAAAAAAGTCCTGTCCTCATTGACTACCGTTCATATTTTCCATACTAAGGTCCCATGGGATCCACTGGAAGGGACGTGACTTAGGCACTCTATTGTTGGTTTGAAATCCACATGCATCCTCCAGTGATGATCCTGAACAGATCCCACCAAAAATGAGCAATACAGCCACAACATACTACACTCATATTTACCATACATAACGTAGGCTACAGCGTGCAATTTCTCAACTAATAGTTTGATTAATAAAACGACAGGAACTGGTTTAAAACAACCATCACAATTTCCATTTGACAAACTGTTTCTTCCAACCAGCAGCCCTAAGTCCAATTATATTCACTTTAATACCACAATGCAGGTGGCAGCTAAATAGTTATCCCACAGCTAATCCTGCCATTCCAAATACCCAAAGATCCTACTCAGTGGCCACCAAACTGGCAAAAGATCCTCTCTTAAGCCAGTCTTTGGTTTGTTTGTTCAGGGCTTCTGCTGAAACTTTGCTGTTGAACGTGGTGGATTTCAGCAAAGATGACCTGCTTCCTCTGTAGATATGAAAGGCCATGAAAACACAACCACTCTTATATTCAGGTCATTATACACTCATGACAATATGCTTGTGAATATTATATTCAATTTCTCCCAATAGAGCTCCTTAAATCATACACTGTGGACCTTTAAAATGACTATTGAAATAGTTGCAAGTTCATTTTCTGTTAATTATTGAACCATTAAAGCTTTACATGCTATCCCGGTAAAAGTGCATGACCAGGTGTCACCACCTGTAAGGTAGAACTGTTGCTAAATTCAGTATGAAAGCTGAAGCAGAAACCTTCCGATATGATCTTGTCTGAACTCTATCTAACTGAGGGTTCAAGGCCATGAAGACATTGGAGGTATCCCAGCTTCTACAGCCAGCTCACGCTCCCCTGAGCAGCAGCTGTTGCTGAGGCTGTTGGCTCAGGGAGCTGTCCGCGGTGCTGAGGAGAACTTCAGCTGAGCACGAGTTCAGCTGCGCCCTGCGCTGTCCAGGGTGCTCAAAAAAGGTCCCCACACGGCGTTTTGAAGGCCCTGGTGTTACACGAGAGGCTCTCCATTAAACTGCGGATTGCTTTATTTCGACACAACACAGCAACAACAATCCCTGGACAAAGAATTTAAGGGAAAGTTTAGCCAAACTAATAGATCCCACTCTCATTCTGACCGAAAGTTTGGATAATTAATCACTAAATCATCAACAACATTGTTCCCAGAGAGGTGTTACCAATTAAAATTGCATCAGTTAGAGGTCTGTGGCCTTTTTGTTTGCCTCGGGGTCTTTAAAAATGAAAATTGTCACTTTGTATTTTTTAAACTTCAGAA
>JAQLOL010000008.1:17661591-17676447 GCA_029783665.1 Naso thynnoides
ATATATTTTTTTTTTTTTTTGTTAGATTCATTTTTTAAAGAAAAGCATCCTGTGCTTGAATATTATCATCTTCTTTTTCTTTTACTTTTTAAAAACACTGACAATCATCAGCTCCTCACAGGGTTAGTACACTGTGACATTAGGAGTGCATTTAAACATACACTTAAGCTCTCTGGCTACTTGTTGTTCCAAAACCCTGCTAAGCTCCTTGGTCCCCACTGTGCTCAGTAGCAAGTCAGTGAAAGTATGTCTGATAAACACGATCACAGATTTGAAGTCAACCACAAAGTCAGCATTAATCAAGCTGAGGTTGAGAACAGGGCACTATTTTTTTTTTTTTTTTTTTTTTTACACTATCAGCCGACAATGCCCTATTTCTCATCTTTTGGATTAACAAACATTAATAAACAGCTGAATTTATTGTGTTGTAATATGAGTGCAAATGGGATTATTTTTAAAACTGTTTGGAGTGCTTCTTTTGTCACTGAAAATGATCTCACGTGGTTGTTTCAGTAGGAGTTTGTAGGAGGACAAGTGACAGAACAAGATAATAAATGAGCAACATGCGACACAAGTGATGAGTGTAAATGATCAATGATCCAAGTTATATCTTGTGCTTAATTGGACCCAGTGAACCAATGACATTGATTTCTTAACCCTTTCACCTTTGACCTCAGTGTGGGCTGTTAAATATATATATTTTTTTTGTTCTTATTGAATCTACACTCTCATTCCCTGCCTCCATTTTTTAAAACAGTATGAATGACGACATATTTAAATAAAAACAAGAACAGTGCTGCTGGTGAGTCTTATTTAACTCAGTCTTTACACACCCTTCCATAAACCTGCTTTTGTATTGTTTCCAACTCAGATTTTTGCTGCATTTTGCTGCATTTAGCCTTCCTAGAGACTTCAGAATCAAGACAAATATCAGCAAAAAAGTGACAGCAAAAAGAGCAAAGAAAGCCAGGACGAGCACCAAGAAAAATATTGAGAATCATCTATCTTCTTGGTGTTTCTTTCATTCTGTGCTCATGTGCAGCTCCAATGTTACCTTCCTAACTGGTGTTAAGGATAGGCAGTAATGCTTATAATGACAAGAGGAAAATTTTCACCCACTCTGTCCCCAGCAATCAGCAGAGAGAAGAGGGTGCTAATCAGAGGGCTGCTTGACAGCAGAAAAGCCTCTCCTGTAGTGATTCAAACTGTTTCTGATGCTGAGATAGGTAGGTAGGCTTGACATTTTAGTGGAGAAGTTTACCCCACTGAGCAGGACTGAATGTAATGGACTGTGAGTGCTTTAAAGTTTTAATTTTTACATTTTGCAGAGACTAGTCAGTTTGGTCACAGGAAGAATTAAAAGGCCCCTTAAAGTACATAGGAAAATGACATGTCAGCTGCTGAAAATGAAATTTCTTGACTGAAGTTATTGGGAAATGATATTGTTTGTCAGCAAATTATAATCCATACTGGATTATGATTCCAACTCTCCGCAACATAATGCAATTTAACAAAAGTGTATAGACTTGAGAGCAGCATTGAAAGTTGTACTGATGTCCCCCTCCCCACCAAAACTCCCACCCAACCCAGGATGGCAAGGGCCTCTTATTTGCTCACCTTAACACTCTCTAACCCTAATTAATCTCACTTGGTCGGCCAAAACCTTAAACCAACCTTATTAACTAAGGCAACAAATATTAACAAGTGCCTCATGGCTTTGTCATCCTGGGAAAAAATTAAATCAGCACACTGTGCTTGGGCACAGCAGTGGTTCAAGCTCAAAGCTAATCTCACAATGTTAAAATGCTTACAATCCCCATTTTAACAGGTATGAATAATGTTAAGCATTGTAACTGCCTGCTTCCAGTCTCAGTTTAGCCTGTTAGCATGCTGATGTTTTCTAATTAGCACTACACAAACAGGCTGATGCTATTGTTTTTGCAGGAATTTGGTCAAACACCAAAGTACTGGAAAATATGTCGTGATGATGGTGCTTGAAAAAAAGTAAAGCTATCACAAAGTTATTATGATTCGTCTTGACGAATCCCAACAAACATCAACCTCATGGTGACACTACAGGAACAGTCTGAGGATCACCAGAGCCATTAGGCATCATCCTCTGGAAACCATGACTGTCTGTCTTGAACTGCATGGCATGCAACAGCTGAGTAAAGAGTTGTTATGACAAACCAAATGACAGGCAGAGACATCCTTATCCACCTGTGGATAGGTCGTAGGGTGGTAGGTAAATTTCAGTGCAGATTGAATTACTGTGATGTTACATAAGGATTGTATTGTTTTTTTGTTTTTTGTTTTTTGTTTTTTTTTATCAGCAGTTTTACTACATATTTTGCATTTCAGTGTCCTGATTACATTAGCATAGACATTATATTGTTTAATCTTGCTAATTCATCTCCAGTTTTCAATATTATTAGTCCCCAAAAGAGAATTGTGCTTTGGGAATATTGAAATTTTAATTTTAAAATGTACTTTTATAAATCAACATATTTAAACTTGTCTGACTGTTGCTGCAGCAAACATCATCCTGTGCCCCCCACCCCAAATAACTAAAATATTGGTGTCTAAAGCATGCACTTGGACCAACCTCAGGCCAAGGATCAGCGCAGCCAAATCCTCAACAAAACCTCTCCAATTACTGGAAAAATGAAAAAAAAAAACAAAGACAGAAAGTCACTGGGAATGTTAGCCAACATCACTGAAAGACTTGAGTGTAATTTAAATTGGCCTAGCAAAAGATTTGGTATCCTCTTTATGAAAATGGACTCAGGATAACACCTACTTTGGATTAGTTTCATTTGTCTTCCATGGATCTTCTCTTCTGTATGTTATACAGCTGACATGCAATGCATAAAGTGTCCGCTAATCAGTTTCAACTCAAACTGTCATCATTTGTTCACAGCTGTCAGGTACACTACCTTGCCTAAGGGCATTAGAGAAGTTTGTTGTACCTGAATGTTTATTGTTTTAATCAGGGAAGGTTGTTGGCAGGAAGTGCCACATTAGGCGTTTCTCAGATATTGGAGGAGCAGATGGGAAATGTTGCCTGGTTTGGATAATTTCTTCATTTCATGGCCATTCATCCTAAAGTGAAGACTGATAAAAATCTATTTCTAAGTCAAGTGTACTTCAAGTGTTTCTGATCCAATTTGAACAAGTGAGTGTGTGCGTGCGTTTGGACGGGCGAATAAAAACAAACACATTGCCTGAGGTTCTTAATTATCTTAGAAATATAGACAGGGCTTTCATTATTTGAAGTAAAAATATCCAGTTGGGTTAAATCAAACCTGAACGAAGGGTTCTTTGTCCACTGAGGTCATGTTACATTTAGTGAGAACTGTCCTGTCAGATCTACTTGTATCACATGGTGGACTCGTTGGAATCTTTAAACAATGAGATAGATTTAGCTGCATGATGTGATTACAGCAGAGGGACAGCAGCAGCCTATGGTGAAAGCTAGCAGGCACTGTGGTAGCTGGTGTCAGAGAAGTGCACCGCTGTCACCTGTCAAAACAGAGAACATTAATGTTGCTAGGCAGCAGGCGTGACAGCAAACATTAACTCATAGGCTGTAAGAAGGGCCCTCACACTTGGTGACTTTGAATCCACATGATAATAAGGGCTGGGTAGTGTTACCATCAGTGGTGTATGTGAAATGTTATTATGGCATGTAAGACTACTTTTGCATATTGTGTTTCTCCAAAAATGGGACCGTAATTGGCCGATTTGCACTTTGTCACTTCACTTGTGCTGCTTGACTTCAGGGAGTAAGGAGAATCATTATGAAGTTAACATCAGTCTCAACAGAGGTGCAGATTTTGCGATCAATACTGTCCCACAGTCAGACTATAGGGAGAGACAGTTACATAATTAGGCATTTTGAGTGAACTATTCCTTATTCCTTAGTCCATCCACACCTTGCGAGTCGTCCATGGGCTGGTGGTTTCTTTTGTAAGCAGTCTCTTGAAATAGCTGTTTGAAACAGGTAGGATCAGAGGGGATTTAGAAGTGGGTATACTCAATGCAGACTGGAAAATAAGTGAGAATACTCTATACCTGTGTATATCCTGCACTATGCCACTGGTTACCATTCACTGGAGCCAAGCCCCGTAAAATCTAAAACCACTTCTGTCTTAAGAACCCCATAGCTGCAGCAGGCTTTATGATTCTGCTTGGGGAATTTCATTACGGATGGATGTTTCTGAACATCCGGAGGAGGAATGTATGCCTTTTGGACAACAGCTTCTCAACAACAACCAGAGAATTGTGCTTTTTTTGAAAAGTCTATGCTGAGTATAAATATACTTTTAATAAGAGGATTTGGAACTTTGTCATATTTTTTGTGACTTCCGCTAATGTTACTGTTCTATGCTCTCTCTCCCTGGACACTCGGTAGCTAGGCAACATATGATTGATTACTGATGTGTTAGACTTTTAAACTGCTGTGCTTAAGGTTTTCATGCTGGTTTAGAAAAATTCAGAAAAATATGCAGTGTTTTTTCTGTCTTTGTGTGAGTCAGGTTTGCCTTTGCCTGAGTTTTAGAGTTTGTTGTACTTATCACCTGAATCTGCTGTGATTTTTAGTCAGATCCACCTGTTGTGCTACGTTAACTTGCTATCTCTCTCTCTCATTTCTTCGAGAGTAACTGTGTGTGAGAGAGAGAGAGAGAACTGTGTTACTGAATGTGCAATGCATTGGGTTGTAGCAGATTTATTTGCTTGACAACAAGAACTATTCTTGTCTAGACTCAGATGTAGTGACCTTCACTGTTCCTCCTTGTAATTTTTTGACAAAAGGAGTCAGTGCCATCGTCTAACCCACAGTAGCACAGTGCGGAGTATTTCTAGCTCTCCAAAGACATTTTTGTCTCCTCTGTTCACTTTTACAATGAGGCAAGTGTCCTTGCCTCACTCGTAAGTTTTTGACAGATTTCGATTTAGTTAGACCGAGCGCCTCCTCCTGTTAAATGTGTAGCCATGGCCAGCTCTTTATTTTGCATCACCAATTTTGCACCAAATATTGTCTGCCCGGAGTTTTTTGAGAATGTTGGGACTCACTGTAATTTGAACAAGCTAAACTCAGTCTCATTCTTTCTTTTCCTTCCTATACTCTAAAGATTTGCCACTGTGTGCTGAAATTTGGCATTGATTGATTTCATTTGGGGCCTTTAATTTCGTAACCAATCCTAATGCTGTATTCTCATGGAATCAGGCGGACTGTAGATGGCAAACCAGATGTCATTTAAGTGGATGAGAACAGGACTGTAAAATTTGATGAGGCTGGCAGAGATTGCTGGCAACAGTAATGGCAGACGGCACTGCCGTCCAAAGTTGAAATATTTTAACTTTTTGCTGTACTCTGCCATGGAATTTACAACTGTTCTTCCACTGTCTGCCATCAGCCCGATTCAATGTGAATGCAGCATAATGATGGTAAGGAAAATTGGTTGCTGTCCAAGGACGTGGTTTCCCTGCATAAGCCATCCAAAATGGACTATGACAAGGTGTGATCATCAAAAAACCTTTGAATTCATAAACTAGTCCATCTGAACTGATTTAAAACTAGATAGCAAGTAGCACCACTGGGCGACAAAATACATTTCCTAGAGACACAAAAAAGTGTGATACTGGGTTTAGTCGACACGGCACAATTCTTCCAATCAATACAGTAATAGAACCATTCCATGCTCTTATTACTGGAATAACCTAGCGAGCATGAGGGTTTTGATCCTGCTCCAATTCCTCTGTAAATCGGTCTTCCATTCCACTGATTCCACATATGTATTCTGAATGCTTCATTTTGACCCCACAGCTCTCCTCCTCTCAGCCCCACTAATCGATGAGGGACGGCTCTGCAGTTGTTTAACCTGCCGGGCTGTCCCTCTTGAGCGTGGAGCAGGTGACACATCACATTAATAAATAAATAAGCAGGGGGGAGTGGAGCACTCATCACAGCGCCAATGATGAGACAATTATCTCATGGCAAACAACACTCTGCCATCACCTGCCACAATCGAAGGAATCAATACGGCTTGTGCGGGAGATGGAAGAGCGAGGGCGGTGTGAGGAGGAGGGGGGTTTTGAGGCAGATGGAGGAAGACAGAGGTGAGGCAGAGGGAAGACTGAGAGGAAAAGAGCAATAGGGAAACATTAACATAAAGTACTTTGAGGTGATGTAACAGACCCTCTGGTGGCCATATTGGAAGGCACAGCTCAAGCTGACCTGAAGAAGCTCATTAAATCTCAAGCTTCGACCTGAATGTTTCCACAGAATTAAGGTTCATTTTTTGGACTTTAAACTGATTATTTTGCCACTAATACAAACAAATAATTTTCCATTTATATATTTTGCCAAAAACAGTTCTGGCAGCTCTACTTAGTTTTTCCCGGAGCATTTATAATATGAGTAAAAATTGGTTTATCCAAAGTGAAACATATTTTTATGATTCATTTTCCAATGTCTAATAAAAATTATGTCGGACACTTCATTATTTCAATGAAGAAAGGATTGCTGGCATTAGAAAATACAGCTCAAATATTATTAGTGTCTGACAGGCAAAAATTATCTGTTTTGTTCACAGCTTGTTTCCTCTGATCCAAAGTTTCAGGTTTACCAGCATTGCACAGTTTACATTATATGTATGTCCCCACATCTGTTAGTCCCCTAATTCATGATATTAATCCATATTTCTTTTAATATAATTTTACCAGCGATTCAGGTATAGCTGTCTGTGCCTGTTCATTCTCATAATTGGCCAGTTGACAGGCCTCAATCTGTCATGGAAGTGGCATTTAAACCTCAGCGGACTTGGACTTTTAGGAAATAGGGTTTGTTACAGGCTGCAAAAAACAGAATTATATAAATAAAAAATGGTACAGCATTGTGTAAGAAAAATTAAGGTGTAAACAGGGGTGATTTTAAGATCAGACCCTCTTGGTTGGTTCAGCCCCCATACATGTAAAATTTCTGTTGTGAAAGAAATTTTCTTCTTGCTGAATGACATTGTAACAATCTTGTCTTCATTATCTTTCCCCTTCCTCACCTGGTTCTGCTCTTGCTCACTTTGTCCTTCTTTTCTCCATCATCCTCTCTCCATTTTTAAACCGACAATCACAAGCAAACATATTGTGTGCAGCTAGAATGTGGCATAAAATCCTCTATAGGGAAAGAAAACAAATTTAAATAACTGTAAGAGGAGGTTAGGGAGAATCCAGATTGGACAATAGTAAACTGCTTCGTAATGTGAAATCATTGTGGAGTCCACTGCATTGAAAGTGGGCAGTAGCTGACTTGGCATCATAACAATGTGCTCTTGAATACCTGTCCACTTTCTCAGCCAGTTCATGCTCTCTCTCTCTCTCTGTGTGCTGACTCCATCCTTCTCTCTCCTTATCTCCCTCTCTATCCTTCTCTTTTCCATATGTGCAACAACAAGTATTTGTAATATAATAAGAGGTAGGAGGATAGGGCAGAATCTGTTTCAACTTTTAATGTTTATTTAATCAAATATTGGGTAGCTGCAGGAAATGGGGGTAGGAAACGTCATTATGCACTTACAGTCTTACCTGCAGCTGGCTGTTTTAGTAAATAAAAAAAAAAAAGGGAAGCGTCTACGTCCAATCAAATGTACTCCAAATATAACATATAGACTCAGTTTTATCAGAATAAGAAATATTTTTACTAGTGTAACTAAAAAAATAAATAAAAAAGTTCTTCAGCTACCTCGTTAGCAGGCAAATGTGCAATGCTACGGCAGAAAGCTAACATTAGCTAAACTCTCAGAGCTAGTTAGCAAACAATGTTAGCTAATGTTTACTGATGAAATTTACTCAATGAAGCTAAAAACAATGTTTTCCCTTCCATTGCCTGGGGGGTTGAGGACAAAAAGATGCAAAACATGCTCTTTATTTGATACAACATTCACTTGTTTCATTGTTGCCTATCTTGACAGCATTTACTACTTTTGCTGTTCTGTACGGTTGCACTGGTTTCTCTTCTCTCTCCTCTCTGTGTTTCACCGCAGCAGGTGGGACGATCCCCAGAGTGGAGCACCTAATGACAACATGGTACATTATAAAGGCAAAAAAAGCAAAAAGAACACTCATTAATATGATTCCTCTAAAGATGGTTGGAAATTCAGGTCAGAATTATGCATTTATAAAAACCTCAATCTGACATCATTATTAATTTTTCAAAGGTGCTGCTGAGATGAAACCTGGGTGTGCTTGAGCACAACTTAAAAGAGTCTGAAGTCGCCAATGGGCAAAAAACACACTGAATACAGGTGAGCATAAATTTCTCGTACAGCTAGATTTTTCGCAATTTGCCGTATCACAAATGTAAGTCTGATTTTAATTAGGGTTTTTTATTACTTGAACAAAGCTTGAAAGTTTAGGTATCACTCTAGCTTTGCATGTTCAGTGGCTTGGAGGTAATAATTTCAATAAGGGTAAGATTTTAGTTAAATTTAATTACTTTACCACATCTTGAAAAGCTTTGGCTCTATAGTATATAGATGATTAATTTATGTCACTACAAATATTGCATTTTAAGTCATACTTATTTATGTATTTTGTGTCAGTTTGACCTTAATATTTCTTATCTTTTGTAAAGTATAACAGTGTCATGGCTCAGATACAAAGTCATGGCTATAAAGACAACTCTCTCTTATTTTAAAACAGATTTCCAGAATGAACTTTTTTAGTTTTAATAGGAACACAGCTGACCCGACACCCACACCGCAGCAAGACTTTATTAGGTGTTTTTCTGTGTGGTTGTTAGAAATATAACTATTATTTTCACACAGCAAGTGGAACGTCAGGATAATGCCTGCTGCGGTTGCTATGTGACACAACAGTAAGACCTCTAATCCACATACAGACATAACTACAGTACATAGGGTATAGACAGAACGATTAAGAAAGAGCAGAGGCGTGACGGGGTGCGATGGATAAAAAACGCCTGTGAGAAGAGGTTGAAAGATTTGAGTACAAAGATAAAAAGTTGAACTCAGGTGGAGGCCGACTAAAAACGTAGATAAAAGAATATATTCTTAACATTGTGTGAGCTGCAAACCATAATCTTCGCTGTAGGTGTTCAGCGCCGATAGGCACAAACAGACGTTTAATCCAGTTTTGATGAAGGTCAAGGGACAGTTTTACAGGTTTCTGTTGGATATAAAAGGCTTCAAGTCAGGAATGGCACTTTGAAACAGGCCATTTTATGAATTAGGGGCCATTTGGTGTTTTTTCCTCTTTTATTCTATCAGCCTGGAAACTTGGCTGAGATGAAGGGAAAACAGCATGGTGCTTTCATTGTTCGTTTTCACTGTTGCTTCCAATACATTTTCATGAACTCGTAATATTTGTCCTGTTTCCAGCAAGCTATTAGGAGGCAATAGTCATTCAGCAAAGCGTTCAGCACGAAAGAGTGCATAATTCAGTACAGTAATTTTGCATGCTCATTGATCATTTTCTTTTAGTTTTTTTCTGCAGTACTGCACAGTAAAGAGGAAAACTGGCAGCAACTGCCTTTGCCCATTAGCCATGTACTTCAATGCAACTTAATCAAGTCAAGTGTGAGGTTAATTGCCACCATACTCAACATTTCATGTCATTGATGTGTTTGCATTTCTAACACACTCAGTGGGTTTAAATGCATAGTTGCAATCAAGCTATAGTTGTAGCTCAGTTAGGCCAAGGATGAGATTTAATTAGATAATGTTGTCGTCCTCAAGAAGACAAACACTGGGGGGAAAAAAAACAACAAAACACTTTGCTGATGGAAAAACGTCTGATTCCTGAACAGTAAGCGGCGGTAGACCTGTTTAAGGTGTCACAAACATTGGACAAGAGTGGGACGAGTCCCACTCAGTTTTTAAAAGCATTTCTTTGGACCCCCCACATTTACTGTGTCAAAAAATTGGCGCATCTGTTTATCCACTCTGCGTTATTTTCAGAGCGCTGTCAATCAAATCTAATCTGCCTTCTAATTGAGAGAATGCTGAAATAAATGAAAATCCTTACCACATTTTCACTGCTACTTTGCAGATTCCGTGCAGTCAGATCTCAATGAGCGGACACTAAGTATTGGCACCTCTAACCATGTGTATGGATATTTATTAGAGCTATGATCGCATATTTAAAATTATATTATTTTGCATTTCACAACAGTTATTATGTCCTCAACAATATAAAGCAGTTCTTACCAATGTAACTTGATTGGGAGTCAAATGTTTGGTGCAGTAGCAAGAAATATATGGGCCAGAAAAAAAAAAAAAAAAGACAGAAAGGCAGAAGGGCAGTGCTTGCCCTCTGCTAATTATCTTAGCTTAAACACTGGTAGTCAATGGAAGTGCTAGCCTTCCTCTGCCTAAAGTCACCAAATAATCTTTCCAACAAACGGTCCTGTGTGTTTGTTGTGACTTGTTTATCTACCACATTATGTTATTTTTAGACTCAGATTAGCACTTTATGTAATTTTAATTTTTTAACAGACGTTTTGTTTTGTTGACCTACTTCTATACAGTGCTTTGTTAACCTTCACATCCTCCTGTGCATATTTTTAGTAAAAAAAAGATGGCTTGCTGAACAGGGCATCCTGGTGCTCATTGAGTGTTCTGAGATTCCGAGAAATAGACGGATTACGAAAATAGGAGATCAAGAAAACCTAATAAATGCTTTTCTTTGGAAGCAGCCCATGGTTTGGCAATGATTCCTAATGGTTGTGTGTGTGGCCCAAACATCTTATGTGCTTAAATGTTGAAGTAACATGTATTTTAAGAAGGGTCACTGTGACAATTTGTACGTATTACTAAGTATAAATATGATGAAATTGAAATATAGATAGATTTTCTTATCCTGAGCCACTATGTCTCTGTGTCTGTTTTTTTCACCACAACACTTACAAGCATATCTGCAGTGTATTTGCTTCTAACACTACAAAAAAAGAAGCTTTTTTCAACATCAAGACCAACTGCATGATGAATAGCTGAATGCTATTATTTGACTCATGAAGTAGGAGGTTAAACTTCTAAGACCTCATAGTTGTTGGGATGCTCTTATTGTTAATTTTTATATTGATAAAAGCTTAAATTAAGGCTGCAGTTTGCCTTCTCAAAGTCTGGCTGATGAGCCATGAGGACTTGTCACTGTAATGAGTAAGCCTCATTATGAACCAACTCACCCTCTTCTCTTAGGAATTTCACATGAAAAGCACTCTTTTGTTTCCGCTTTCAGTACACACATGTCGCTGTGTAGTGCTCCATCTGCTCATTATCGCGGTGGATGGTCAAGATTATGTTGACAGAAAGCAACACAGCTTCTATAGGTACCACTTGGAATTTTATAACATTTGGAACCATTGTGTAGGTTAAAATAAATGATTTACTGCATACATTTGTAAAAGGAGAGAGTGAAGAAGGTTTTCTTGTACAAGAGGACACCCTTGACAGAAACAGGAACACTGAACATCGTTTATTATTTTGAAAACATATGTACTCCAAGAAGAATGCAAAATATTTAAGTGTCAAGCAGGAGAGCTGTCACCTTCTTAACATCCATTTTAACTTCTCCCATGCGATGCCAATTCGGGCTATCATTCAAACTGTCTTGTTTTGTTTACTCCTCCATGCTTGCCGGTTCAAATGACAAAAAAAGTGATATGCTGGAAAAATCTCTGCTCCGGGAAAGCTGTCATCCAGCGTGCTGATGTGAAAGTAAAGCAGGACAGAGGGGATTGTTACATGTTACAATAAAAGATGCATTTACTCTCAAAATCAATGTTTAATGTGTCAGAACTGCGGCCACTCCGACACAACTTTGGATTTAATTATTAACGGGACAGCGCCGCTGACAGCTCAGCTCTCTGTCAGATGTGGAGAAGAAAAGACATGCAGAAAGAAAGAATTTTAAAGTCATCGCTCGCAAGTCATCTGATCTGATGTAAAACATGTGCGGGTGTGTGTGGAAATGGACGCACACCAGAGTGTGTTTAGATGGGGTTGATGACTGTGCTTGATGTGGTGGCATCTCCACACCTGTGCTGCCATCTGTGCCCCTGCACCTCCTGTGACCGCTGTGCCTCCTGGCACACAACAAGTGTCGCACAGAAACCTTGATGAACACATCTCATTCGTCTGTCCTCTGTAAGGAAGAGACAAAGACTTTGGCCCATAATCGTATGTGTTTCAGCGTCGACACAAGCAATACAGCTTTGAGATGCCATTGTTATCTGAACACTAAATGTGGAGCAACCTGCAGCCATTAGCTTCACCTAGCAGAAAGACGAGAAGCAGGGAACAGGCTAGTCAGATTCTATCTAAAGCTAAAAAATCCACAAAGAGGCATGTCTTAAGGTAACTAAATGAGACTTTTTTTATCAAGTCTGGTAGCAGTAATACATTCAAATGAGAGCATAAAAATGACAATTTGTTTTAAAAGTGGTAATATCCTTATTTCTTGGCCAGAGTTGCCAGGTTACCAACAGAGACTTGAGAGAATAGCAATTCAAATTTAAACTCTGCTTTTTTCTACAGACTAAATAAATAATATTCAGTAGTTGCAATGGTAGCAACAGTTTTGCTTTTTCTAGAGGGCAGATTTTGTAATTCTTTGGACAGAGGCAGACTTGCTACTCCCCTGTGCTGTCTGTCCTTATGCTAAGCTAAGCTAACTGGCTTAGCTTTTAGGACACAAGTGTATTTCATATACTTGAACAAAAAATAGAGCATGTTCTCAACTACACATACAAACACACACTTGAGAAGGGAAAACACACACTGTTGGGGTGCTAGCATCCTAGTGGAGTGTGTGCCATGTATTAAGACTGAGTCTTTGCTGCAGCAGCCCCGATTCAATTGTAGTCTGAGGCCCTGTGCTGCATGTCACCCCTCCCTCTCTCCCTGTCTCTCAGCTGTCACTGCTATAAATAAAGCAGAAATGTCAAAAATGTCTTTAAAAAACACACTGTAAAGCAAAACACATACAGAACAAACTCAGAAAAATGGGGGAAAAAGAAAATAAGCCTGCAACAAAAACTAAAGGAAGACGTATAAAAGAAGTGTATTATAGCAGATTGAGGATATTTTCTCTCCTAAGGCCTGCAGCGATAAAAACTTAATTAATTAGACAAACACGCAGCATTCCCACTGACATACACATACAGCTAGAGACATGTACACCATAACAAAGTAAGCATCTCAAACAGAGCCACCTTTGCTGTCTAACTTCTTCGCTGCTAGCTGCACCTTTCATCAGCGCAGCGTGGAGTCCTCCATGCATGCCATGAGGGACACGAAGGGACGTGGTTGGAGCATTTACTGTACTGCTCACATCTACAATAGAAGAGAGAGCCACCAGAGAGGGCTGCCACCCCCCGAGGGGCACTATGCACCTCCTAAGTGGTTTACTCTGCGTTGTCACAACGCTTCCATAAAGCTCGGTGGGACGAGGCTGTGCTCTCCTTTCATCACCAGTAAACCTAAACGAGCTTTGTCAGGCTCGCTAATGCGCGCTGGTGGCTCTGCAACTTTCGCTGAGCGTCTGCACACGTTTATGCATGTGTGTATAAATCCTATACTGTGTGACCACACTCTGCGAGGACAGAGGAAAAAGAGGTCTTAAAATATTCACCCTGATCTGCAGCACTTACATATAAGGCTATCATCATTACCCGCCAGTCTCCCTCCTGCTGTTTGTTTGCGATGCAGTTCACAGTGTGGTCAGAGCTGGTCAAGGGCAGAGCTGGACGCTAACTCAGCAGGTCAGCAGTTCTAATTGCTGGCAGTCATTGGTTAAATAGTCCCCCTGTTTCTCTCTCACGCCAAGGGGGGACGTTATAATGATGAGGGTGAACGATGGGATCATTGAGGGAAAACGTGGAGATGAGGCAGCGATAAGGTTAAAGTGAGAAGGAGGCAGGGGAGAAGGTTAATCACAGAGGCAGTGAGTGCTTGAAGACATCATACCAGAGCAAAAACAGGGGTGATAATGAGTTAATCATGAAAAGGATGAGAGTGGTTTGCTGACCAGCGGGTCACAAGTTCACATGTCCTGCAAAATCATCTTTTTTAAGGCATCACATCCTCCCTTTCTGAAAGCATCAGCTAAATGTAAAATCCCATAGCCTGATGAAGATGAGGGAGGATGTGAAGAGGTTTGGATGGTAACTGATGAAGGCTGATAACGAGGGATGTGACAGGTTGACTGAAAATACTGAGAGTAATTTTAATAATAGCTCTGATGCTTTCGCTTTCAACCACTCAGTATTTTCTGCTCTTTGAGGTTCCCTGAGGTGAACACAAAATCTCGGCGATGGAGTGCATTATGCTCTGGCAGGCTTCGCATTAAACCACCTTTTTTCCCTATTCTAATCTGTGGCCTCATTACAATATGAATATGTTAAAAGAAGCCCATGTGGATCTTCGCTGGGTGTGTCAGTTTCTTCAATAGAGGCAGCAGCGGTGGAGGTGAGTGAAGAGAGAGGGAGCACAGGAGCACGGGAGCGGAGTTACAACAACAACACGGGGATAATAAGGGATAATGTTGTGTGGCTTTGATGTCTTGTGCCTGTGTCTGAGATGGCCCATATAAAATCCCATCACCACCAAAATGCATCATGTTTCTACATACTGTCTGATTACATATTCCACTATACAAAACACATGCGCTGTTATCTTTTCTCATACCTGCTGGATCTTGGCTCATACTTTCCCTTCTTACTTGTTCTGGTTATCTCTCTCTCTCTCTCTCTCTCTCTCTCTCTCTCTCTCTCTCTCTCTCTCTCTCTCTCTCTCTCTCACTCACACACACACACACACACACACGCACACACACACA
>JAQLOL010000008.1:17733508-17744850 GCA_029783665.1 Naso thynnoides
TGACAGAAAGCATTCTATCCTCAAATAATTGTCTTGGGGGTCTTTTTCATCGGTAACCTGCCCGCCAGAGCCCAAACCCTCTGTCAGCAATGAAGTTACTGTAAAGCAGGTACAGGCAAATTCATTTGGGTTTTAATTATAACTGACAATGCAATGTAATGGAATAATGGGAAAAGCTCAAAGAAACAACTGGTCTTGGGGGTTTCTTCACTTAAAGCACAACAAACCAAGTGCAAAACTGGCCAACACGACTTTACAATGCAGTCAAGTCAGTCAAGCCAACAATAGTACCAAACCACGTAACACAAATTTGCCTTAAAGGGGCTTATGATATGTACAGACTACAACACCCTCTATCACTGGACCATCTATTTGAATGAGGAACAAATTTATTGGCTTACCTACACATGAACTAAAGCAAATTAACTTTGATTTTCAACTGAAAAAGTCAAGAGGGAGGAGATAGCCAGAAAGGAATACCAAGGGCAGAATATAATGACTATGTCCAAAAACGTTCCAACATCCTCATCTCTGCCTGGGAAGATTTCAAATCACATTTTGAAGTCCATTTAAAAATGTATTCTAAGTGTTGCTTTAATAATTAATGTAAGAAAAATTACATAATTAATTAATAATTAATTAATTTTATATTACAACATTAGCTTTTGGTTTTGTTTGTTTGTTATTATACAG
The DNA here is from genome assembly GCA_029783665.1 of Naso thynnoides. Classification (NCBI taxonomy): domain Eukaryota; kingdom Metazoa; phylum Chordata; class Actinopteri; order Acanthuriformes; family Acanthuridae; genus Naso; species Naso thynnoides. The sequence continues at coordinate 17,734,202 of JAQLOL010000008.1, forward strand.
ATTTTATATACTGTGTTTATTTGTACTGTTTGCCTTTTTGTGCTGTGTGCAGCATCTGTCAATTCTTTATTGACTGAATATTAGGTAGATTAATACACACATTCCAATGTTGAGCCGAACCATCGACAAGAAGAGAGATCCTGTCTGTCTAGTTAGGGATAAAAATGACATCAGATGAATAATAGAATGGAAAAAAATACATGTATATGCCTTTCCGATGGTATTCCTTCATTATTGTCCCTCTAAGCAAAAACCACATACAGAAAGTAATTTGTTGCAAATGGCAAATTATTCATTCCCTCATGCCCCTCCTGATTGGAAGGTGATGCTGCTACTGTCTGCCCGCAGACGATAAGATATTGATCAATGTCGCATCTCTGTCACTCGGACTATTGGTCCTGTGATGAAGGTTCAAATAGATAACAGGAAGAGATTATTATGACAGGTGATAACGTTTGATTAATAATTAATCATTGCCTGTGTTGCTACTTTGAAAAAAGAAAAACTTTACAACAGAAATACGTGAAAGTAACAGAAAATGTGTTTTACAGTAAGATAAACAGGGAAAGAGAGTTTGTGTTGGATTGTACAGGTAAGCATTGATGTTTAATATCCATGACAGCAACAGTGACACAAGCTCTGGGAGTGTTTCCTCTCACTGCCATGCCCTCCCTGCATCCAGCTTGTTAAAGGCAGCCCCATGTAAGCACCACGCCAGCCTGTTAGGGGAGGGATAATGAAGTAATCCATAGTCATTACTCAACCATCACCCTTGGTGTGCACAGGCCGCTGCGGACCACTTAGCTGGAGGTGTGTCAGTGTGTGTGTGTGTGTGTGTGTGTGTGTGTGTGTGTGTGTGTGTGGAAGAAGGCAGCCCGCAAAGGCATTAGCAGCACGGAGGGTTAAAGGAGGACCGTATGGGACATGGGGATGGCGTCCACAGGGTGTTACTGGGAAAGGGTGAGGCACAGGGAGCCTTGCAGGGTGCAAGCAGGGCTGTTGTGGTATACTTTAATTACAGCTGAAGGATAATTTGAGTAGTTATTGATTCCCCTCCTATGGCCGGGAAGGAGGATCTCTCTCTGCTATGACGACCTGATGGCCCAGGAGGGAGGCATGGGTGAGGGAGGCGAGAGGAGAAGGGAGGAAAGTTCAGGAGGACAATGGAAGGAGGTGGTGGCAGGCAGGCGAGGAGGCTTTATGTCGCCATAAAGTTCAATATTATCACCCTGACCACCCGGCTGGGGACTAAGCCTGTAAATAAGCAAGGCGGCACACGCTACATTCCTAAGGATGCTGATTTAAGACTATTTGTTTTGCCCGCCTATTTATTTTGCATGATGGCACAATTTACAAGAGGCGAGCAGGGCGAGGCATGGAGGCCTGATACAACATCAAACACAACAGCATGACTCACGGCCAGACCCAAAGCCAATTCCCAGGTATTAGAGTGCTTTAAGTTTTATGGTCCCCTATCACCAAACCTAATATAATTACCCCGCAAGGGCACTTCGTCTTTCAGCTACAGGGGGCGAAATGGGATGCTTGAAGAAAAGGGGGCTGATGCAGCCGTGGCAGCTTTGGGTGGATGAGTGGCTACTTGGGACTGAGAGAGGTCATATGAAAGGAGATTTTGGGGCATTTTCACATACACAAACACACTCCCCAACTCTCTCAGATGGTGTTAAGTGGTAGTTCAGCATCGTATGGGCAGTGACCTCAGCCATGTTGTTATTAATTGGCTTATTATTTTAATTAAAGAGTAACACCCCATGTGAAGCTGAATTGACAGAGCGGCCTATGAGTCTGTGTAATTAATAGTGTCTGTTCTGAAGGTCAATCCTCTGTGTGTCCGCGAGGATGAAGACTTATGATCTGTGTCTGTGTGTGTGTGTGTGTGTGGCTTCCTCTCCTCTATTTTATCATCCTGCATGTTGTTGTATGAGACTAGTATGATTAGCTCCTGTCACACCGAGCCATAAGTCATTCCCCCCGATGCCTCAATCTCTGCTCGCTGCGCCGAATGTGAAATGTGTCACTGTGGTCACGAGTGATATACACAGCCATTATGAATAAAATAACCATCATTAGGATGTCCAATACTGCATTATCTCTCTCCCTGTCTCTCATGCTTGGGCTGTAAGTCTCTGCAGCCCCAAGGTCATGCTGTGAGTTCAGTTTTTTTGTCCTGTGTTCATCCTCTAGAGGTCAAGCACCAGTTTCAGCAATTATTCCCATCGCCCCCCTTTTGGCACACTTATACTTGGCTGGAGACTGAAGAGTCCCTCACCTCTCCATAATCTCGTGTTCTCTTCGGTTTTTGAGCTTGTTTTGAGCCAGGTTTGTCTACCTTGCAGCTTGAGGCTGACATGTGAGGGACACATGAAAAATTCATGCTGAGGTAGAGCTGCCGAGATGGACAGGACTGAAAGAGAGAGAGGGAAATGGGAAAGCATCCTCTGAGGGAGTGACAGAGGGAGACGGAGAGGGAAGGTGGCAGCTGGCAGAGTTAGAAGTAAGAAAATCTGGAGGAAAATGTGAGAGATGAGGAGTCAGAATGCACAACCGAATTGAATGCTATGGAGAAGTCCAAACAGGTAATGGCTGGTCTGCAAAGGTTAATTCTACCTAATCTGCGCACAAGGAGCTGTGTCAGAGAAAGAGACATCAATAAGGCATGACAAGGAAGAGGAAAGAGCGGGGCAGCAGTCAGGGGATTGGAGGAACAGGCATACAGTGACATCCACTCCAGCTACACCAGCCAACTAACAGGACAAGATAAAAAAGACCCATCAGTCATCAGAGGGAAGGGGAGGAGAGATGGAAAGAGGGCAGTTGATCAGAGAAGTGAGATGAATAGACCTTAAAAATATGGTCTCCATTGGTTCTACAACCGCTGCCTTGCTTGGTTTCACGAAAATACCATTTCTAATTTAGAGTATATCTGTACTGTGATCTCAAAGAGAATTTTTTGTAACAAAGGCATTTTTTTGTCTTTGAAACGTCTAACTCAATTCCCTGCACCTACTCTGAGACGACAGCCATCTGATAATGTTGCATCCCTTTGGGGTAAAATATTGCTAAGAAGTAAAATCCAAGAAAAGAAATGCTGAAAATAATCTCTTAGAAAATCAAAGCAACATAAAGGGAACAAAGGGAGTCTGTGCCCCTTCCCTGCAACAACACAGGAATGAAATTATGTGCATTAAAACATATAAGAGGCGTTCTCTCAATGCAATGAAAATGCTGGCAACTGCAAACAAGCAGACCGCGACGTATTCCCAAATTTATACATTCAGACGGAAAACCAGCAAGCACGGCAAGACCTGGTTCTGTCAGTGTCACTGAGTCAAGTCTTATATCAAAGAAAACAAGATCTGAGTCATCTGTTTCACGGCGAGGCTTTGTTTTAACTTCAGACAGAGAGTGGAAGTGATGGGTGTGAGACAATAGCAGCGCGACTGCTCTCTGCAGAGACACTAATCCTCGTGATGGCATTATCATCGGCACATCAGCCCACCATACAGTAGGCAGGCACGAGTGTAGGACGCACTGCTCACTGTGACAGCTGGGGTCTTTATGCTTGGGAGGGAGGAGCAGCTCATTACTGCTGATGTTTTCAGTGTTTTGATGGGTAAATAGAAAAACTGCCATCAAAAGCCAGTGCTGACAGCCACCGCATTGCCTCCCACTTAATCTGGCTATGCATGAATGAGAAAAAGGATAATATCATCAGCATACTCTCACATCTTTTTTTATAAATAGGAAGTGAAAATATTGGCCGCTCTTTCTCAATCAGTGATTTGTATATCAATAGGCAGCTGTCAATGGGGGCACTTTCAAGTGGCAGTCGGGAGATAAGGATTATAATTAGCCCCTCGCTGTAAGTAAGTGAATGAGGCTGCAGGTAAGGAGAGGCTGATAATGTCTCTGGTCTCTCCCTCTTACTCTGCCTTCCTTTCCAAAGATGGAGATGAGAAATCAGTGGGTGTAAAAGTCAATTGACTCCGACAAAACTTCTAGAGAATGGTTGCAATCTGACTGCGGTGCGGTGATTGCCTTTTTTTCTTCTTTTTTTTTTTTTCCCTGCTTCAGTCTTAACGCGTCACTGTGTCATCAGCTGGCAACTCACCCTTGTACCCCTTGCAGATGCTCGCTGCAAATTCATTGCTCATCAATCCATCCGATGGATTTTTATTTGCCTTTTTATTTGGCAAGGGAGTCGGGAGAGGGGAAGTTATTGTGTTGTTTTCTTTCCACCTGCATGGGAGCGAGAGGGAGAGACTGTCTCTCACTCTAATCATCAGGATAAGACACTGAGGACAGCTGGGTGAATATTTACCCAGTGTGTGTTTCTGCAGAGTGTAGCCAACAATAGAAAAATACATATGTTGAGTTGATTCATGTTTATTCTTTGGCTTAAAGATCCCTTCCAGACATTGTAAAGACATTAAAAATAGTCTGCTTGGAACAATGTGTGATTGATATATAACTTTGTTTTTTTTTACCCCCAAAAAGTTTAATGCTTTAAAATCCTTAAAAAGGGTCATCTCCTGCCTTCACCTCATTAAAATTTCTGAGTGCACGCATATACGAATTTTGGTCATATTCCTGCTGGACTTAAGATGTGTCCTACTTCACTGTAAACCCATGCCCTTATGTGTACTGGTGGTATCTAGTTTCGACATCACATTTAGATATGTTCCAAACCGTGTCAGAATTTACTACCTGTTTGTGATGTCACTCGTGCCCACCTTTAAAATCAGACTTTCTATAAGCACCAAGAAACTTTCAGCAGATAAATGTGAGAAGCAGTCTGCACATACATCATTCTGCACAGAGTCTCAAGCAAATGTAAAAACAAGACAAAACAAAACACCTAAAAACTGATTGAATGGCTTTTACATTAATCTACCTTTTTTAAAATTCATTTTCACGTCTTTGTTACATCTGCAAAATTTATTGCTCTTCAAAAATACTGATTGAAGTTTTTATGAAAGACTTAAAGTTAAAAGCAACTTGAGTTTACCTGAAACAACACTTTGAGAGCGTCTAAGCTCTGTATTGTGCTGTCTCTCTGGTGTAAACAGGATATACAGGCAGGATAAAACATTGGGAGGAATATGATCAGACCAATAAAAAGTGGGATAGTGACAAACATTGAAAATTACAGTGGAACAATACATACAGAGCAGGAGGCTAATTTGCCCACTTTTCGATTTTAAACACTCGCCTCCTTCTTAATCCCTGTCACCGGAGCAGGAACAGCAGGAGGTAGAGAGGAAGGACGAGGGAGAGGAAGAATAATGTCACGCTCCAAGAAAGAACATATATGTTTGAGCCTTTGGCGCCTGCCAACAACCTATTATACTATGAGTTAAAATTGCTCTGGGCAAGATGAAAAAAGTAATATGACATTTTTTTTCATAAGAGGAAAATGTGAGTAATATTGATATTAAAAGACACTTTTTTTGGGTAATTTTTAGTTAAATTAGTGAACAAAATGACCAGGGATGTGATCTAAAAGAATTAAAAAGACACGTTTTTCATTACAAGTGGACTTTAAGCTCTATAACCTGAGGTAAACCCACTTTTAATAGAAATTCAGACATTCAGATGAGCAGACGAGTTGCTCGACTCGTCATCTGCTGTCGCTACAGAGTTCAGGAAAAGTGCAAGAGGAGCAAAGCCACAGATGCCCTTTTATAAAGGAGCATCCCTCGGAGGCTTGATTAGGCTCATCCTGATTGGCTGAACAGATAGATGCAAATTTCGGGTTTTGCAGACAAGAGCGCCTGAAGGCCAGACACCCCCATTACAGAGTGAATCCTGTGTGGAATAGAGCACTTCCAGATTACACTTTGCTGATATTTCTCTTCCAGTTTTCACAGACTTTGTGTGTTTAAGATAATTTACTGCTGGCATCAAAAGGAGACAAAAGAGAATAAATTAAGTCTGTCTGATTTTAAATTAGTTCATCAAAGCAGTGTTAGTGGCACAAACCTAGGATCTTGTAGTGTGTATGTCCAAGCATACGTGTGTGTGTGTGTGTGTGTGTGTGTGTGTGTGTGTGTGTGTGTGTGTGTTTCTACTTGGCAAACCAAGTTCAGGTCAGATCAGGCTTTACACCACGCACTTTGTTCTTGGCTAAATGACAGGGATCCCATTTGCTGGATGCAAATTAGGAGCATTGTCAGTGCTCCTAATTCAGCACAGCTCCTCTTTCTTTAAAAAAGTGTGGCTTTCACAAAAGTGTTGATAGATGGCTGAGCCACTTCTCTGTCGTGGAAGCTATCCTATTGCGGATAAGAATGAGTAATGTTGCTAAGAGCAAGCTTCACTCCGGGGGAGCACATGAACTTTAACTTACACACTGTAGTGTCGACTCATGAAGCTGTAACTCATTTTGAAAAAGGTAGTCGCCAGTAATTGTAAATAGCCTCATACTCATTCATACAAGCAATTTGCTTTCTGGCAAAGAGGAAAATACACGAGAGAGAGAGAGGGAAAAAAAAATCAGCAAATGAAACAAAACAGAAAGGCCCCAGCGTCTTTCTGTCGAGTGATCAAATAACTGACTAAAAGTAGGAATACTGTGTAATGTGTCCTTTGCACAAATGCAATAAATCCAGTGAGTGCACAAGTGGGAGGTAAAACCTAACTTAGAAAACAGTTAACCACAGCAGAATTCTGCACATCTCAAGTGATTTGCTGCAAAAATAAATCTTAGAGAAAGCACAACAGTACGAAAGAACCCACATCCATTTGCAAGGCAAATTTCTCCTCTCGAGATGTAGCCTAATGTACAGTACAGAAACTTGGTGTTTTTTTGTACTAAGTGAATATTGACACACCTAATAAACAAAGCGTTGCTTGAAATTGGGGGTGAAAAATGTGTGAATGTATGAACAGAAATGGGCTGACGTCTGTTTTTCTGGATTTTTCCGCACACAGTTAGGTCATCTTTGTTTAAACATTTTCTTGTTGCTGTTCTTTGTCCTCACCTTATGTGTCCTGTTTGCAGTTTGACTTTTTAGAGATATTACACTTTAACTTTGCACATCAATTCAGTCAGTTTATTATCTGTCATTTACCTTAGCCTATAATAATTTGCCCATTTTATCAAAAATCAGTTTAGTGCAATGATATTTTAGTTAAATTAGTCACTGTTTGGTCCTGTTTTTTGAGCAGGACTATAACATCAAGTAGTGTACGTTTGTCCTTTGTTTTCGATCTACAGAAGAGAGTCACATGATCGCAGCTCTGCATGCAGGATGTCTTAAGTGAACTCTATGTGGGCAATGAAAAATGAAAATTGGGCAGTAGCCTGGAGACGATACTCAGGACCCGACCAATATGGGATTTTGTGGTAAATACTCCAAAAATCAACAAACTGAATAGTAAACAGTTCCCTTATCAATCATTAAATAACAGGCTACTCTTAGCTATACAAGCTACACAATTACACCATTTTTAATCATAGTCTAAGCATTTTTTCCATTAAAAAATGGTTTAATATCGGAGAGCAGACACACCAATATGGATATATCTGCGATAGGCCAATATTAGCCAATAAAATCTGTCAAGCCCAATTTTTAAAGCATTCTTGCCGGTGTAAACTCAGATTACTGGGAAAAATTGGTTCATGTAAATGATCCAATTTTAGTATTACTTTTACTCTGATTATCCAGAGTAGTGAGGTTATGCTGCTTGTGAAAATGTACTCCATGTAAATGAAGATTTGGCTGATTTATTTCAGCCAATTTTCTACCTGTCATGTTCAGGAGCCACTTCTAAATCAAACCTTTAATGTTACGACTGGACTTATGGAAGGAACAGGCTTAATGACAATTATAGCCACAATCCTGAGGGAACGAGCACTATCAACAGAATGAAAGCTTTTTTTGATTTCCACAGATCTGTCATCAGACTCGTTGTTTCCTGCTGATGTGACGAATGTGACATATTGTTTACGGATTACATGAGAGATGTATGATGTGTCGCTGTTTCTGGAACAACTCTGTCATGATGGATTTCTTTTTGTACGAGCACTTTTGTGGAACACAGTTCTGCAGTTTTAATAAAGTGCTTGATGTTGAGTTGAGTTCATTTTGTGATTAATGTTGATGTTTAGAAAACTGAGCAGTCGGCAAGGGAAATTAAAGATGTGAAAACAAAAGCCATATGCAGGCTATTTCTTTATTGTAGTCCCACTTTGTAATTAAGGCTGCTCAGACAAGTGTGTTTTTACATGAGACTCTTGCATGCTTTTGCTTTGACTATAAAAGATCTAAATTAATAATTTCAAATAAACTAAATTATTTGGATCTTATAAATTTAGTATTTGCATTCTGGATTGCACTTTTTTATTTTTTTCATTGTGCACTAAACACAATAGTCACTGTGGTGTCTGCTGGGGGGTTTCCAAATGAGTACATTTGTTCACATGTGCAGTCAGGGTATTAAACAGTCAATTTATTTATTTTTTTGTTATCACTTTGCACAACTCCATTTTAATTGACTTTAATAATTTAATTGCTTCCTCTCTGGTGCTTTGAAAAATTTACATTATAGAAATCAATTTTTATTAGGATGTAATTCAGTGTGTCAAAAATATCAAGTGCATTCAGATGTGTGATCGATTAACTCAGCTAAATTTATTCTTAATTATTATGTGCTAACAGTCTCTTAATTCACGTAATAAAACTGTCAGGTGAATCTTGTTAGCTGCATTCTGATGAATGCATCCTATATATGTCACAGATCGTTTCACAAGGGTTAACAGTCAATGGTGAGATTGGTTTCCTTTGGATGCACACATGAGAGCGAGTCTCGCAAAGCATCAGCCAGCCAGTTTCTCAGTGTTATTTCTCACTTTAGGCAGATAGATAGGGTGACAGGACTAAAACGCTGCCTTGCTCCCCAAAGGCAGCACATGTCAACCATCTTCTGGGGCCTTGTCAGCAGCCAAAAGGTTTTAATGGAACTGTGTTTTGGGATTTGCACATGTCGTCCATGTTGTTCGAGAGACGGAGAGCGTCAAGGGGGAAAGAGAGAGGAGAGACCTCTTTGAGCGTCAAGCTGGTGAAAGGAGACATGGCGTCCGCCGAGAGAATAGCTGCTTCAGTCATCTTATCCTTTTCTCGCCGACACACACACAGATGCAAACTCACATCGTCAGCTTTCTGAGATGTTCTCTGTGAGTGTCGAAATCAGAGATAGGCCTGGCTGTTAGGTGATTGAACTGCCGGGTGCCTTTTTTGCACAACACATCTTCATTTAGAGGATTGAACACCTGCTGAAACGAGGACACAACTCAAATTTTTTCGTGCTCGCCTCTGTGCAGCCGAGGCTTAACTTTCGATTTTTGCTTTTTTCTTTTTCAAATCCGGTCCTCAGATCCTATATATTCATCAAAACACATCACCGAAGATCACTTCTGCCCTCTACATCCCGCTCACCGCCTCTGACTGTCGTCTATTTATGAATTTGTGCTGAACTGTGTTAGTTGAATTACCCAGAGATGGTAAAAAGTTACTTAGTACTGATTACTTCTTATAAAAGTTATACTTATACTACTTATTGCTTTGTATCAAAGGTAATAATTTATGTTACTTGTTACTTTAATATATTACTTTTGCAATCCAACTGACTTCCTAAAACAGTGACGCACAACCTGTTTAGAAACCTAAAACTTAATCCACTTTATTGGAACAACAATCGCTTTTTCTTGGCTGCTGATTCAAAGATATACTCAGGCACAGCAACATCAGTAGCTTATTGATCAAATACACCTCTTGTAGAAAAACATACATCGACACCTGTGCATATACCTCATCATCATAAGATATATGAGGACAAAAAACACCTTCCTCTCTAGTAACACAGTAATGCAGCTTTACTTGGATCAGTAACTGTAATATAATTACTGTTTTGGCGGTCGTAATCCTCTACTTTACTAGTCACTGGGAAAAGTAATAAAATTACTGTAATGTGTTATGAAGTAATGCCTTACTGCCCAACACTGGTGCTGAATAATAACTATACCAAGAATCAACTCTGACTGTTTGCCGGTCTGGGTATCTATCTTTCTTGAAAGCATATTCACACTTGGTTATTAACCACTCTCCTTAAATGTCAAAACTAATATTAGTGTTTCCAATAAGTTTCAAATGACGATACAGCAAGTTTTCCGTCTGTTTTTATTGTCTTAATAGCTTTCACTAATGTCTGTCCCTCCTGCCCTGCTGACATCTGTGTCATTATGTGTCAATGATAAAATGTCTATAAACACCTCACTGAAAAACAGCTGTTTGCTTTTTGTGGTATGAAATTTGCTTTTCACTGACTTTTATGTTTTAAGCAAAACACAAACATTAAGCTCTAGCTGGGCAAAAACCTACAATTACCGTATTTTTTTGAAAATCAAATATTATAGATTGGCTTTGACTTTTATTTTGAAGTCAATCCAACAGTTAATTATTGTTTTGTTAATGTCTCAATGTTTGAATTTTTGTTAGCATTCATTAAAGCTATAAACCTAAAAAAAAAATGCACTCTCCTTTTCTTTCCTTAATAATAATAATAATAATAGCTTGGATTTATATAGCGCCTTTCAAGAAACCCAAGGCGCTTTACAGCACAATACA
>JAQLOL010000008.1:17754122-17788640 GCA_029783665.1 Naso thynnoides
TTTACTAGTGTCTGGTAACTTTCCTCCCCAGAAGAAGAATGATGTAACATTTAGTTGAGTGCTGGGAGTTTGGCTGGATGCTTCTGTACAAACAGGAGAGACATGCAGAGACTATCACAAGAGTTTGAGTCAGGGCTAACTGGAAATACTTCCAAAAGAATATCCACAAGTATTTTTGCTTGAAATGCCCACCCTATGCATGGAGCACTGTAAATCCCATCGCCTCTTGGGTAGCATTCACAAAGTCAAGACTCAGAGTTTTGAAGGAAGTATGAGTTTGAGACTGAAACTTAAAGAAACTGAAATCACCAGCAGTGCAAACTTCACCTGGCCTGAACTCAACAGGATTGACAGATGCTCTGAAATCTGTGGGTGCTGGTGCACAACTGTTCTGAGTTAGTGGAGCAATTCCCTGGTTCGTTTCAGTGCGCTAACTTGTTATGCAGCCCTGTGAAGTCAGCCTCCAACTTCTTAAAGGAACACTGTTGTGACCCCACATCACAACTACCCTTAAATGTAATTTATAATTGACCTTTTCAAAGGTTTTAGCAATCATACGGCACCTAGAGTACCCAAAGTAAGAACCCCTGCTGAACTGGGATACCATTGAGCAACCATTCTTAATGGTATGATGACTCATAAAAAGTCCAAGAATTTATAAGCCAGCATCATTCACAGTGGAAGACAATTCTAACTAGATTCAGTAAACTGAGGAAAGTAAGACAAAAATGTGATTGACTGATCAGAGTATGGTTATTCGCAGCACATCACTAATCACTGAGCACAGCTCAGTATTTCTTCATGGCTCTGAGAGAGAGACTAAAAAACCTAATAGATTTAACAAGATTGATTTGTTTGCACACATAACATGAACACAAACGCGAAAAGCTGCAGGCAACATTGAATAATGGAGTGTTTATCGAAAGCTCACTGTAATCAACATATCCCAATCACTAATACAACATTCCCCACGGTTCAAATTGACTCCCTATTAACAGAATAAGTTCAACATTTATCTGTGTTTTTTCCTTTATAACAAATATTGGCTTTCTGAATGTCACGGCAAAATGCCACTCGGTCAATGAAAGTGCATGCAACACTGACGCCGGTCCGTGGACAACTATTAGGTAATTGCATGTAGCCTGAACGTGAGATAGGAAATATTTTCATATGATTTCTGTAAATGATTTTCTGATTTGCTGGAGTGAAAATGTCAGATTTTTCCGATATCTGTGCTCTAGTCACGCCGCAATGGCGTATCCTCAAATGACTGTGAGATATTGTGGATTATTACAAGGGTATGGACACAAATAGAGCCATGAGGGGAATTATTGCTGCAATATTACACAATGTAGGAGGGAACCCTGAACTCAGAGATGGGCCATGAGGATTTGACATTTAAAAACTGTCCTGGGGGAAGACCCATTGCCTCTCACAGTGGGGGGCCTTGCAGACATCCCTGGCTGCTTTAATGATCCTTATTCATTCTCACTTATTCACCCACCGTGTCACTGACACACATAGAAAACACACTCATTCCTGTACGGACACAAAGGCACATATCCCACCACGGTGGACCCGACAACAGTGATACATTATGATCCTTCTGTGCTCTACATGGCAAAAGACTTTTTTTTTTAAACAGAAAAGAAAAAAACAAGTTTCAAGCCAGTGAAGTTGCATTCTATTCAGGTCTGTTGCACTCAAGCCATCTCCATTGGCAAGTTTTTCCCAAACACACACTCTCACACTTGCCCTGTGCTTTGTCATCACATGAGTTGGATACAAGTTTTACTTCACTGGCTTTGAGAGGAGCAAGATAAGTGGAGATGTGCTGCTCTTTATTTCCATGTCAGGATCCTCTTTTTTCAACTTGATTGGCCTTTCATCACCCAGCATGCGGCGCAGACAACGAGGCAACAGGAAGAGGAGGCGAAGAATGGAAAGAAGATGAGGCACAGACACGGGATCAGGGGAGGAATGAGGCCCGACTGCTGATGATCTTTGATGAAGCATCCCGCGAGACGCGCCAGGATGCTTCCAACCGAAACCCCGCTCCGTTTTTTATCCGTACACCCCGGCGTGCTCTCAGCATGCTCGACATACTCAGACATTGTGTTCATTCATGCACAATATGACAATAAAACTGAGTGCATCAAAAGTCCAAGGTGCCAACGGGGTACATGTGCAGAGGAGGAGAGAAAAAGTTGGAAAACAACTCATCCCTAACTGCCTGCCTGTCATCTATTTCCCTTCATTTGTTTCCCAGAATGAGCCAAATCAGAAAAAAACCTTTATGTGGAAAATTCTGTCTCCTCATTTATTCTACCTTGGCACTATGTTCTAAGTGTGTACCATCTATTCTGACATTCCAATAAGGCAAAAAAATGTAAAAGCTGTGCGACCATGTGTCCAACTTTGTGTCAACAGTGTAAGGAGAGAAATCAAAATGCAGAAAGTTGAGCGAGTGGGGGTGGCAGCTTATTATGACTCCCACTGGAGGATGTTCAAAAGAGCTGTGCTCTGACACCCGATGTGCTGGGTTGTTGCTTTCTGTTTTAATCTAGCCTAAAGATATATGTTTATCAAAGTGAATTTTCAGTGCCTTGTTTTTCAAGGCTCTGCTGAAGCTTTCAAATCTCCCAGAATTCAAAGGAGCAGGCCAGAGCATGAAATGATGAGCACATCATCAGCTGGCCCTCACCGCGACGCAGCAACACAGTGCAAGAGCAAATCATTACAGAACTGTGATGACTTTACAGTATTTCTGTTTGTTTGTCCATGTGATGCACAAAATTTTGTGTGGGAGGGAAAACGCTGCTGTAAATGCCAGCAAAACACTCTTATGTAGTGCAGGAAATTTAACTTTAAGATTAAATTCACATCCACTGATGTTGCACACAACAGGTGTTGGTGTTTCTTCAATACACAGCAAGTGGCACATTTTCATCTAAAACTTCCCATAGACTGACAGTTTAGAAGTCTACATTTATTGCAAGCCACACGCTTCTACAACACCTTGGGTGGGACATCATATTTGAATCATGTAGACTGTGCCATGATAACACAAACTAAATTGCAGGCAACCGTTCAAGCCAGTGAAATATATTTAGCGTGTGCTGCATCAGCATGCATCATCTACGTATGCAGCTATTGTGGTAGAGAAAAACGAGGAAGCTGAACAAGAACCGAGTCCTTGCAATAGTGGCATTTATGTGTGTGTAATAACTCCGGAGAAGAGGAAGAGACGGAGACTGTGGATGCTGGACACACCAGCGTGGAAAAGGAGGTCAACTTGAGATTCCAATTTTGTTAAAAAGAGCCTGAGGCAAGCATTTATTAGCGTGCAAACCCTTTCTGTTGTTTGGGTTTGTCGCTGGTCACTGTGTCATTTTATGCTCCATTTTGGTTGGTTAGTTGACATGGGTCATAGCAGCTTTCACATTGTGAGATAGTCATCCTTAATTTCTGAAATGGACAGAATCCTGTCAAAGGTTATCTTTAGTTGCAAGACCAGGACGACGCCTCTATGAGAACATAACCCTCGTCTGGAGCCATGAGACATTGTCACATTCAGCCATTTTCCATCTGGGACAGCAAAATTGCACCAAGTGTAGCAGGCTTAAAAGTTCAAGTGTGTAGAAGTTGTTTAAAAAAAAAGATTAGAGTGTTTAACTAACAACATTTTCATTAGTGAACAATTACTTTAAAGGGTAACCAAACCCTAAAAAGTTTTGGCTGAAATGCATCCTCCCTAAAATTCCAAAAATGCATCTGGAATGTGGAAAATAGTATCAATCAGGTGGGGCTAGGAGGCAGGGCTTTACAGAGAGCAGACCAGGAGAACTGCGTAGTTTAGTACAGTGACTGTAGTCAGAGTTAGCGGTAAGCATAATTTAATTTTTTTTAGCAGTAAAGTGATTTAGGTTATGTGAAAGTCAGACTGATCATTGATTTAGCTTATATCTCACTAATCTATGGCTGTGTGTGTGTGTTTCCTGGTATGCACGAGTGTATGTACTGTTTCCAAGGTGATTTGTGGGAGGATGAGGGAAAAAGTAACGTTAAAGTGACCGGGCATGTCTCCTCTCGCCACTGTATTGCGATCCGTAAGCCGTTGGGTTTTTTTTTTTGTTGTTGTTGTTGTTGTTTTTTGAAGGGGCAGAGTGCAGGGCTTGGTTGGTGATAAAAGTGACATCCGGAAATGTCACATTTCACCTCATCAATCAATTGTAATACATCAAACATTACATTGCAATAGCTAGGTTTCATGGCAACACGGCAGTTGCTACACACATTTATAACTGAGTATGGAAAAGTCGATTAATTTGCACTGAAATGTTACGAATTAGACCTGAATCAATCAAAAACACTACTCAATACCTCTTGGTCTCGGTTTTTAGCTGAAAAAAGTGGTTAAGAGTTTTAGTTAATCAAAAAAAACAGTTTTTATGTCCTCAGAGTAAGCCTTTTAGATCTACAGAGGGAGCAAATCTTCTTCCATGATGTTTTGTAACCTTTACTGTTAGATGGCTCTTAATTCTACACAATGGACAAAAAGCTGTTAGGACACATGTTAGCTATTGCTAATAGTAAAGAGAAATATTAACTATTTTAAACTCAAGATTCTTTTTTTTTTCTTTTTTCTTTGGTCTCTTTTTGTCTTTACCATCTAAATAAAACAGGTCTCTGTGTGTCTGCTGTTTAGCGCGTGGCAGGAAGCATACAATATGCCCATGAGAGCTTTTTTAGTAACAGCTGCCTGCTGTTGTTGCAAATGTGGCCAAGAAATTTGGAGAAGCAAAACAAGTTAAATAAAAGGAGCGAAAATACTCTGACGAGCTGAGTGGAACTGCAAAGTTTGGTGATAATCTCCTGTGAGTTCAACCCTACAAATGATACCTTTGATAATAGGAGTCCTTCAATCCATTGTTCATAGAAAAACAATCATTAGTGTTGCTTTGAGTTCTCTAATCTCACACCAAATCCCAGTGAAAAAAATAAATCCTGATTTTTTTTTTTTTTTTTTTTGCTACAGGAGTCATGTTGAAATGTTTGGGAACACCTCAGGATCCCCAAGGTGTTGAAGGACACATCTAGTTAGTCTGCACTGCTTTGCTGCAAGTGTGCCTGAGAGGTGCACAAGGACAGGGGCATGCATAGGTGGAGCTTTGACCTTTCAGCACCATGGACAGCAACCCTGAGCTGCTCACATGGGTGCAGGCACCTTGGACAGCTTCAGAGGGCAGAAAGTCACCCTAGCTCACAGGGATTCCTGACCTCCATTTCCTCTAGGTGCAAGTGTGCACTTGACCCTTTCTTCTGTTTTCCTGTGTGTTATGAGGTGCGCTCTTTATCTTCGTTCCTTTACTCATCTTCCTAAGGCCAAGTTTTTTCTCCTTGCCCCCTGATGTGCCATTTGCAATGTGCCTACCTGTCATTGTCAGATCTGTCTTTTAATAAATTAGTTTGATTTATCCTGATCCCATCATCCTCGTTCTCTATAAACTAGAGTGTGTTTTAATCTAATTGGTTTATCTTACCCCAGAGCCCTTTTGTGCATATTAAGTCACACTTTTATGGCATGTATTATAAAATCCAAATGTTGATTTCAGACCTGTTGAGATATTAAAGCTAAAGATACATTTAAACTTTTGCAACTTCAGTCTTTTTTCAAATACACTTTATTCAAATAAGTTTATACTTGTTTTGCTGAGATTTCTTTTGAAGAAACCAACAATATTTACTTTCAAAAAGTTTTATTGTATGGCTTGGCCCAGATTATTATCCACTTTTTGCAGTTGAACACCAGCCAAGTACCCAGTACATGCTATTTGTAGAGTTCCCGGGTGGTTCCTTCATTTGTTTGATTAATGCTCATTTCTTGATATTGTACTTATGATCTGTAATGAGATTCATGCATCTTCTGAAATTTGGAGTTTGAAAGGGATGGAATAAACTTGAAGATGCAGAAAAGTAGAGGAAAAATCGGGTTCTGTCCTGGACCACCACGCATTTCCGATCTACAGGGTGTGCGTTCTCTCTCTCTTACTCTTCTGTAACTGACATGACATGTAGGAAACATTGTGTATTCTGAGTCTGAAATTCTGCAATAAAATGTGTCTGACAATCATCAGGAATTAGTAAAATAGCCAAATATTTTCATTACCTGGAGAAATTTTTAGAGATTACTGTACATTTTAATAATGTGTAGTACAGTGAACACCACATGACAATGTGAAAAATCATTTTAATATACAGCACATGTAATATTTATAAATGTCATTTTTCCACAACATTTGATATGCAGTTAAATAGTTTGTTGTGATTAAGGCCAGGTCGACTGTGGTTTCTCTGAGGTTTATTCACCACCACTTTCCTCACGGCATGCAATGTCAGAGCCCGTCAGTAATGATTCTTAATAATTTACTGCTTGGAGCATGCAGGCACAACAACAGAAAGCCACCAGGAAATGTGTTTTGAAGTCGGTCATCTTATATTTTATTGTGATGCTTTTGCTGAAACTTGTCAGAGAGATGCTAAATCAAATGTATAATGTAGTTTTTGTTGTTTAATAAGACCCTTTTCATCTGTACAAAAAAAGGACTTATTCTTAAAGAGGAATTCCCGTTTTTTGACACCTGGACCTTATTTATAGGAATAAATACGCTCATATACACACCCAGACAATTTTGGTGCAGCTTGGAGTCCTTCGGATGCTTTTTAGATCCATCCGATATCTTCATATGCATATGATAGTAGCGCACGGGGCCACGGCAGTGCAGCCTCTAAATAAGACATCATCTGCCGCGAAACTCGCTCATTTCACCTACATTTTGTCATGAATCACCAGTTTTATCACCATGTCAGCTCAGCTTCCTTGTTATGGTCATCCAGGGCTTTTTTCAGTGGTATAAGGATTTGTAATTTTTGATGATGTCACAGATATGCGCCGCAAAAGCTCAGCTGTTTTACTTTGTTATGGTCAGCTATTTTTGCGCAACATGACAGAATATTTATCCGATGTAGAGGTGTTGGACGACGACTTTGAGTATGATGGATGTCCTTACCATTTTGAGCCAGAATACACTGATGAGGACTAAATCAGCTGAGCTTTTGCGGCGCATATCTGTGTGCCTGGGTGTGTATATGAGCATATTTATTTTTTATAAATAAGGTCCAGGTGTCAAAAAACGGGAATTCCCCTTTAAGTCATGAAAACACAGCAATTCTTATTTTTAGGTGAATGTGGAGTAATAAAAAATGTTTCCAATGTTATTTTCCTTTTCCGCCACATCCTAGCTATAAACCTTTGTAAGATGATTTGATTTGAAGTGTTGTTCAATTTTCTTAAATAATCAACTAAGAAATGTATTGTTTTATCCATAGTTTCTGCAGACAAAAAGTACAATATATTCAAGGTAAAGGCATTTTTCTAGAGTAAGAACACTTTCAAATTGATTAGGCATAAAGAGTTCAGTGCCACTAATGTTTGACAGGATCTTCACAGGTCAGGTGGAGTGGAAACCACTTACTGTGTTGCTCCAGCCACTTGACCTGAGACTCCACAGAAAAAAAAACAAAAAAAAAAAACAAAACAGGTCAGTAAGAAACTGCCATTGCAACAGGAAACCACCCCTTCTTCACGAAGCCATCAGGACCGAGACGAAACAGATGAGCAAGGGGTGGTACTCCGCAGTAGCATGGCAGGGAAATTTTAATGAGGAAGTTTTAATTGCCACATTTGTTTACGAAAGAGAATTTTAATGAAAGAGAATAAACCCCCTTCCAAAAAAGTTGCAGTTGCATGCGCACTCTGGGGAAGAGCGGCAGAGAATAGAAAGAAGGAAAAAAGCCAGAGCTGGTTAGAAAGGCCGTGAGGAAGAAAGGGGGAGCGGGATTGAAGAGCAGACAGCAGGAGTCCAAGGGAGAAATGGCTGTCACGCGTAGAGCCGCTCCTTTTGGGAAAATGATAACAAAGCAAGATGCGATCTCATTATATCTCGCTTACCAAATCGATTCGAGCCAAAAACAACAGCAAGTGCAACAGGCGAGAAATCTATTCCCAGCACTGTGCGGAGCGTAAAAGGCATCACACGGCAAAATTGAAATCATCAATGACCGTCAGCCAGAGTGGATGCTGGTGTTGCTACTGGCAGCCCAGTGGTGATCAGGATCTTATCCACACATCTGCCAGACACCAGTCTTGTACAAAAACCTGGAAGTACTCCCAGTCCATCAGATGGAGAGAATTTGAGTGTAGTAGCAAAACAAAACCACAGATAATCCATTATCTCACAGCAAGTTTCTCAGCAGTCTGTTTCTTTGGAAGACTAAAGAACTGAATAAATAAATGACTCCACTTTTTTATGCCGTGGACAAAAAAATCCTTGAAGGTCTTTAAAGTCCAAAAAATAGCCAGTAACTAGCTTTTCTGACAACAAATCATCCAAGGACAAAACCAATGCCCACACTTTCTTTTCTAGAAATACAGCATTAATTAGCGGCAGTGGATGCCGTCTATCAGGTTTGTGACAAGCATTAAAATACACAATGCTGGGCTGAGGATGCATCTGCTACAGAAAATCCCTGGGATATTCTGTTCAGTTAATAGAATCCATTCTGTGTGCCAAACATGTATCAAACATGAAGTGCAGTCACTCCTAAGCTTCGCCGAGAAGCCACTGTGAGCTGCTGCAGCTGCCTGTGCGCTGACTTTGATGTTTTATTCATTTTCTTGGTAGCTTGTAAATGTGTCTTTTATAGCTATGGAACATGAGCTCTGTGTCTCACAGTGCAGAAGCATATGAAATGGAAAGGTAGAGTGGGGCAGTAGCTAGGTAGCTTTTGCACAGCGTGGTTGTTCCCGTCCACTCTTGTATACTCGGATTGCCTGCGTTTCCCCTTCTCTTTTTCAAGGCTCATAAAGTGGTAGACATCATCGAAAAAGGGGAGGGGGGGGGCATGCAGTTGATAAAGTGAGAGCTTTATGCAATGCATCTTGGGTGACACTCCTACAATAAAAATGTATTAAATCAAATGCGAAGAGGCATTTGAGATTCACAAAACCCACTCCAAATACATTCAGAGGTTCAGTGCATTTGATCACAGTAGCAATAGTCCAGATGAGGTGTTATCGCTCTATGTCAGGACAAGTTAAGCTGCTATTAGGTAGGGATGCAGGGAAGTTTTTGGTAAAACCTTTAAACACCCGCTTTCTCACTAACTGGCACCAGAAATACAAGTTGGTCAGTAGTTATTCAATTAACAATGCAGAACTCTGGTTGACTGCTGCATCTCATTTTTATGCAGGCAATTTCCCTTCCCCGATCCTGCATGCTCCAATAGGTGGAAACGTGAAACTTAAGTGAGATGGCAGCTCAAAGGAGCATCAGCTTGATTTGGCCGTATTTGAATAAGAACAAAGTGATAACAAGGTCACGTGTCAGCTGTGTAAGCAAGAGCTCGCTTTTTGCCTTTTGGACATAAACCTGACAGGAGAGCAAGCTACTACTAGCAACACTTGGCAGACGAGTTTTACTCTTGCCACTCCATCCACAGACACTGTGACGCTACCAGTCGGAAAAGATTATGCAACTCATCAGCGAAATAACTGCCCGTGATATGCTGCCACTGTGTTTTGTTGAAGGCAAAGGCTTCTGCAAGTTACTGCACTATACTGAGCCTGAAGATACGGTATCGTCGCACAACAGTAATGTCTCAATTGGAACTCAGCCTCATGTTTTATGTGTACAGTCTTAATAATAAGCAGCTCAACATGCCACACATTGAAACAACATTTAAATTAACAGCTTAGTAACATTACTCATCTTGAAAAATGTTTAGACTGGCTCCTAAATTCACGCAAAACTTCGTTTTAAAAGTTTTAATCTTATAAGTTAAATTATGCTCAATTTAGATGGTTTCCTAAGTGTTTTCTTGTTGACAGACTATTCGCATAGTCGCAACTAAAATTACCATTTAACCGTCAGGGAAATTAATTACAACCGGCATCCCTACTCCTGGTCAAATCCATTCTCTCTTATTTTTAAATTTTATTTATAAAGCTCGGTAACAATAATCACAATTTCCCTCAAGTGGCTTTGCAATATGTTCAGACTCTCAATCAAAATAAGGGTAAACTAAATCCCCCCAAAACTAGAAGGGAGCTCAGGAAGAGCAGGGAGGAGAGATCTCTCTGACAGGGCGACACACATACAGTAGATATTGTGTGTATATACAGCCCACTGTCATTCCCTGGTTGTGATATACTGATGTGTACCTTGGTGTCTTATAGCGACACAGAAGGTCACATGAAACACGCTGGGCCATCAACAAACTCTGGTGTAAACACATCTGTGCCAATATTGTACACTCATAGCAACTACTTCACCTTATGTAGTAGAAGGAGCCCCAAGAGGGTGGAGGTCAAGTCAGAGTGGCAGCTGACGCACTCTGATATCGTCCAGGGGCCAGAGTTCGAGACCCGTGCAAAACTGAAAGTGAGATTTAAGAGTGTCAAACCAATCATTTTTTTTAATTAAACCTAACCAAGTGTGACAGTTTCACAGTATAAAGCACATGTTCAATAAGGCTTTGTGGCGGGAAGGCTTTGCGACTTTGTGGGTCTGTATCAGACGCAAAGAGGCGAGACAAAAGCAGCACTGTTTGACCAGCTAGGACGATAATGTACTGGTCCAAAGAGAAAATCCCAGTAAAAAACATTTATGATAACAAAGTGAAAGATTGTAAATACAAACAGTAAAGAAGATGATTCTAGGAGAACAAGTGAGCATCTTCAGGTGTTGTCCAGAGGGATCAGAGCGACACCCCCTCTCCTTTGGAAAAAGAACATAGATGATTACACCACAGAGAGAAGATAAAAGCAAACACACAGAGACAGCCATAAAAAAGACCATATGGGCCTGTGGGCATTGTCGTAACATATACTACATAATATGAACTTATTCTTTGAAAACACTTTCGTGACTCCTTGCTGTTTACTGAGACCATCTGCAGCCTATATGCTTCCAAAAAGATAAGCTCTAGGAATGCAGACAGCAACTAATCTCCCTGATGGTTCAACGTTCGACCGGACGGCATCTCAGCGTCTGTGGATTGGAGTGGCAAAGGTAGATGTCTTAGCTTCAGTTGAGAGATCGTATGCGGGCTTTCGCAGACACAGCCAACACACGACCTTATTATCTCTTTCTACTTCATTAAAACAGAAAAATGGTGCTGATTTTCCTTCAAGCTGCCATCGCTCTTTGTCCTGCTTAAAGTTTCACTTTTCCACCTGCTGGAGTGTGCAGGAGGGGTGAGGAGCAATTGCCTGCAGGAGGCCGGCTACATAACATTGAGATGCATGCAGCATTTTACATTTTTAATTAAATAATTACTAGCCAAATAGTGTTTCTGGTAGTGAGGGAGTGGGCATTTAAATGTTTAACCTGCTTGTCACCTGCGTCCCTAACAAGCTTCAGAATTTTTTTTTTACATTTTGTACCGACGTGGCCCTGAAAATACATGCTTTTATATGCACAGGTATGTAAAAACTTAAACTAGGTAAAAGCTCCAGAGGGGCTTGATGCAGTAACAATTCTCCTCAGTCAACAGTCTATTTCAGAATGTGTGTTTCGAAACTTTCCATCAGCCTACAGAAATGGCACTAGCCAGTAATTAAGTGCACATTAACACTTTAGTA
Organism: Naso thynnoides; assembly: GCA_029783665.1. Lineage (NCBI taxonomy): Eukaryota > Metazoa > Chordata > Actinopteri > Acanthuriformes > Acanthuridae > Naso > Naso thynnoides. The sequence continues at coordinate 17,765,827 of JAQLOL010000008.1, forward strand.
TTCATAGAAGAGGGGGCGACGGTACAAGAAAGTCCAGCGAGAGACAAGGAAGATAAGTATAGATTAAGGAAAACACAGAAAAGCCTCTCCATCTGAGCAACAAAAGAGGTGAAGGGAAAGAGACGGAGCAATGAGGTGATAGATGGAAGGGGAAGAAGAGCTGGCGCTGTTAGCAGACTGTTGATGATGAAGAGCTGTGTGTCAGAGCACAAGTGTGGACCCATTAATGAAAGGGAAGCAGCAGCATGCGTTCCCATCGTTAGCCCTCATTAGCCCCCTCTCTGGGGGAGGGGGGCTGTTGTGAATGTTCTGAGGAGGCGGCTGGATGGAGGGAGACGCACAACAGACGGAAAGATGAAGGCGTGGAATGAAAGGAAAACAAAAGGGGAGGGTGGAGGGTTATTTGTTTTTGCTTTGTTGTTATGAATGTGTGTACGTAAAGATAGTCTGAACTTGATCCCACATGCATACACAGTTTGTGGTTGCTTTGATTTCAGTGCACATGCATAAACTCTGTCTGCAACATACCTATATATGCGTATGAGACATCCTGATACAGTGGTGTGACTAATTATCTGCTGAAACACTGTATTAGTTGCATGATTACCAAGCTCCTCTATAGTTAATTACATAGCCTGCTCTTGCCTGACCTCTGCCAGCATGATACATTACTCTACTTTTCCATCTCCCACCCCTCTGTCCCCTTGCCATCGTCTCCCCTCCCCCCTCTTTTTTCATCCTTTTAAAAGTTCACTTCAACTCCGTTTGAAAAGTGTGACCTTTTGTAATACCTTATCTTAACTACCCATAAAATACAGCCATAAAACATGCAAAGGAACATTTTAGCCCTGAAGTCCAAATCAGCATAACCCACTACCCCAGTTAATTAAATGAACTGTGTAATACGCTGAACGCTCGCTACCTGTTTGGTTGCTGTCTCATAAGCCCATTTAAACCAAGAGCTACTGCACAAATACAAGATTTTAAGCCAGCTGGTGGTCTGCATATCCAAGTGGTATCAAAGGATATTTCAAATTTGCACAAAATTAGAAGCAATGGACTTCTAATTCTCATAACAATTAAAATGCAATGTAGAGATAAATGCAAATCCATTCTTTCATTTATTTTCATGAGAAAATAAGTTCTTAAAAGATTTTTTAGTGTGGTGAGCAAAGTTGCAGAAATTGCTCGAAAAGATAAATGGCAAAAATGGATTGCATTTACAAAGCATTTTCCAAGTCTTAACAATAGAAGTCAGCATTTAGCCATTCATACAGTGGCAGGGGCTTCTATACAATGTGCCATCAAACCATCGACCATCTGATAAGTGGAGGAGCAGCGTTATCCTCTAAGCCACAGTATATGACACAAGCATGACATGCAAAGGGTCTACCAAGAATCCGTGTCCAAATGGTATCATCTTTCGTTCACCCTTCCCTCAAAGGACTTTGATGCTTTTCACAAGGTTCAGCTGCTCATTTCCTGCCCAGTGTCAGATGTATTGATGTCAGCTATTGAATTTATTTTGAATTAGACAGAAAGGGAGAAAAAAGAAATTGTAAAAACGTTCTAAAAAGGTGAGACTGATGCATTTGCGGGAAGGATTGATGCAAAGATTATCCCTACCTCCCTTCACTGATATATATACACCAGTCCATACTTATGGCCCTAATGGTTACCTAATGTGATTTAGTTTGGATCAAAGTGCTACGTAGGCTAAACGGGAAGTGAATTGCCCTTAGGTTTTGGTAATGGTTGTTTGACCTGAATCCTTCTACAAGAAGAAAAAGGACCTCCACAATAAGTGGGCACTTCTTGAGCTGGCACATTGCCAGGCCAGTATTTCAATGTGCACTGGCAAAGTTCATCGTACAAGCATATTGTCACTCTCTATACAGGACAAGTGCAACACTGGAGCAATACATTACAATAAACCATGAAAATCTATAGCCCCAGAAAGCTGTACTTTAAATGTAAATGTAGAATATGAGTATGTGTGGACACTTTTACCTATTTCCAGCTTAAACTGAAGCCGTTAATTGCTTTGCTACTGCATGAACACTAAAATAAATTGCTGTGAATGAGAGGAAACACGTCTGTATATATTTATTGGGCCATTTAAAGGTTCAGTGTTTAAGATTTAGTGACATCCGGCAGTGAAGTTAAAGACTGTACCCGATAGAATATCCATCTGCTCTCTCTTCCCTTTTAAACATGTTGGAAAACCTACGGTGGAAAAACAGCAAAAGGTCCTCTGTTGATCCTGTGTCTGGTTTGTCTATTCTGGGCTACTGTGGAAACACTATTGAAGATGCCTCCTTGGATTTAAAATTATCATTCTAAGGTAATAAAAATACAACATTTCTTATTGTCAGGTGATTATACAGTGATAAAAACATATTTAAGAATATAAAATTCCATTTCTGCCATAGTCCACAAAGCTCTGTTGGTCAGTATACAAATTCCCCACTCTTTGGCAGCCACAGTTTTTGCCGTATAGGGGGCTAAAATTTAGTATGGCGGTCAGGTGTGTGAATGTGAAGGTGTGTATTTGTGTTCATCACAATTGGCTAAAAGGGGGCGTGGCAATGGGTGTGGCCTATTGCAAAAAGGCACATAACTTTCAAATGGATTCCCACATTTGCAAAGATTTAGTGGAAAGGTTGGTCATGAGCCAAAAGACAGCTGAAATGGCTGGCCCAACAAAAAAGCGATAACTTTCAAATTAATCCATGTAACATGGACAAACTTTGTAGAAAACACACACAAACACATGCACACTTTCATTGGTCATGGTTTTCCCTGCCCTTACATTTTAGCCCCGCCCATTTCATAACTCATCAACCATTTGTCATAGACTCTTTTGGGAGGCATCATTGCAGAAAGCAATTTTTATTTCTTCACTTATTTCTCTCCAAATATACAGTAATGAAAGGATTTAACGTTCAAACAGGTACACAGTAATTTGCATACACTTTAACATACTCAACACAGTTAAACTATCTTTTACATTTGTGCAAATCTGGTCACAGCTTTTGCAAATTTGTGTTTTTTTCTTTACAAATCAGGAAAGAATTTGTACAGAATGAATTTTAAAGGTAACACAGTGGTACAAGTGGTAACTGCAGGTCACTTGACTAATGTTTTTTTGTTGTTGTTGTTGTTGCTAGGATCCATTTAAACGCAGCATGTGAAAGTCACCAAAAGCCCTGTCAATATATCTTGCTTCAACATATTTCCAAAGATGGGGCAAAAGTGTTGGTTCAGTCAAGGCTTTCAAGGTTGTGTTGCATTAGCTGATTAGCATCAGTCACGTTTCACGATCATAGGCTCATTCATCAGCAGTGTGGCTACCAGCTGACTAGTCACATCAAATCATATTAATGTTGAGTGTAGCAATAATAACCTGACACTTCTCACTGAGTTCACACACTAACGCCAACACTGTTTGCTGCTGCAGCCCTCTGACCCTCTCTGCATGTGCTGAGCTTTTCTTATCAATGATTTAAATAACAAACCATGTCAGTGTGTTTTGTTTATAAAGGGTGATTCATTCCACAGCATAAGACTTGTTGCTGCTTAGATTTTTCCCTTAAAGCAGGGCTGCATCTGTAAGTGAATTGGCATTTAACAGATGCACATCCAGGATCCATGATAGTATTCCATTACAGTTAAATTCTGACTACCTGATGCATGAGTTATCTTTGTGTTTTACCTGCAGCCTCTAATTGATTTGGCAGCATTTTGAAAACATCCAGCACATCAATTATGGATGTCTAATCCAATGTGGAAACCCTGAATACATCTTGTGGATCCAGAAAAAAGGCTCTGACAAACAAGTGCAAACAACCAAGCAGTTTCCTCTGCATTAACATGTAAACTTCAGAATGTAAAGTTACCAGTATTTATTGCTAATCACCAGGTGTGTGGGAGCTGAACTGGACACTATGAGGACAGCTTGCTCCCATCAGTCCTCTGTATCTTTGTGCAAAGATGCCACAATGCTTAGACACACACAGCAGTATTAGAATAGGCCTACCACCTATTTTTGAGCCAGTGCCTGGGCTTCCACCTTGGAAACATGAGATCAGTTTCCACTTACTGGCAGTCAGTCTGGTGTCTCCTCTTCATTCCAAAAATGTCAGCACATTGTGAAGGCGGTTGCTCTAATTTTAAAAAGGGGGCAAGCTAATTTGATTGGCCATGATTGATGCCAGCCACTAACACACTCAGAGACACTTTAGTCAACCTCTTCTGGAGTGAGGGGCCCCAGTGACACATCTGGTCACATTATTACCAAAAAACCTGCATGAGTCTGCAGCTCCACTCGCGAAAAAAGGGCCAAACCCTGTTTAATGAGATCAATCCTTCCAGCCATTGAATCATGACTGTCTTCTCTTAGGTGCTAATGGAATTGGTAGCCATTTAGAGGCCAGTTTATGTGATCAGCCATTTCCGTGGTCTACTTTCTAGGGTGCAAACAGATAAAGAAAGGGCTCGTCTTTAACTCACCATTTCTCCGTCTGCTCTCTTTTTCTTCAATCTTTCTCTTCCTCAAAGCTTTTTTCCTGTCACACGCTTAGTGGCTTTGGCTGTAGCCACAGTTCTGTGTGATTTTATCACACAAAAAGGAGATATTTTGATCCTCTTGTTTTCACAGGTCTCAGGTATAACAAGGTAGGAGGTGGAGGTAAGAAATATAGAGGGTCACAGACAGACATGTACTGACAGGAAAAAAGGAAAAGGCAAATGAGATGTGGATCCTGAGAGGAGTCAAATAGGATGAAGTGGAAAAAAAAGACAAATTCCGGCGGATAGGTCAGAAATGGTGTCAGCTACACTTACTTGAAGAATGCAATTAGCATCTGGTGTGGTGTATGTGAACAAGGTTACGAAAGAGAGACAAGAAGACAAAGGGAGAGAGAGGGAAATGGAAAATCCCTGCAGATACGTAAAACCACCAGGGAGCGTTGCCTGGAGGAGAGGGGATAAAAAAGATGGTGATTGACATTCACTTTAATCCACAACTCACCACATGTCATCCAATTTTTACACCTGAAACACGAAAAAGAGCTATAGAATACTTGGCGGTATAAAAGTGGACAGCAGGGAGAAGGGGGAAAAAAAGGAGCCAAAGAAGGAGAAAGGGAGAATAACAGAGGAAGAGACTTAATTCCTCAGACATGGAGAGAAATTGCAGGAGCCTTTGACAAACCTGAGACAGTGGGATTTGAAGCAGCCTGCAGGAGATGAGAGATGTATGAAAAATAGCATGTACTGAGGAAAAACAGAAATTTGCAAACAGGAGGTGGGAACTAAGCCACTGAGGAGCACGGCAAACAAAAAAAGAACAGCAAACTAGCGGTTACAGATCCGCTAAAGACCAGTGCAGCCCATTTTGCACAGTAATTATCTGGCTGCTAATGATGCTAACGCTATCAGAGCAACTCAATTGTGTTTAATTTAGGGACATCAGAGAGCAAATAGCAGACACTGCACTGATGCTGTAGATAAGCCACCAAGGGATGCAAAGGAGTGGGACAAAGCAGCACATGAATGGTACATCTAAAATAGTACGAATCTAAAGCAATATTAAAAGTTTAAACTGAGGGTTAACCAGCATGTGTGCTGCAAAAAGTTTGAAAGGGTTCTGAGTTTCCTTGATGTTTAGCAAACAACATGCTTGCAAATAGGTTTTCATACAAGAAGTCCACTCCATGCTATAGTAAACAAGGCACTATCACTAATGGCTGCTGAGTTTTGTCCATTAATGTTTTACCTTAACTTTTACCTATACAGTTCCACATATGGCTCCATCAATTTTTCATACAGCTTCAAGCTCTCTCTCCAAAGCTCTTTGCTTTTATACATACTCTGAAAAAAAAAAAAAAACTCTCTCTGTAGGTGTAAACGTACCCAGAGTCTTTGTTGAGGGGGAAAAGCCAAAAGCAAACAGTCTGTACAGTAAGTGAAACATTTATTTTTGATTTTCTTTCTTCTGAAAGCTTTGAGTCACTCCCAAATTAGGAAAAACCAACCTTGAGGGATTTTTGCATCTCTTCCGGCTGAATGGGCTGGGCGAGTTTACAGTGAAAACTCGGCTCTGTCTTTCTCTCTTTCTCACTCTATCCATTGTGACCCTTGTTGCAGAAGCTTTTTCTCTAATTAAAAGAGGAAAGAGGCTGCCAAGCAACTGTGGTAAAACTGCAGACCACTGAGCTTTCCAAGCACACACACACACACACACACACACACACACACACACACATAACACGTACACACAAATACACAAACACACACAGACATGTGCAACAGACTGCACATTGACACTCTCAAACAAATCTGTTTCCAGGAGATGTTGCACCTGACAAATCACTTCACCCAACCTGTCTGCATTCTCTATGTGTACTGTATCCCCTATGGAGAAGACTGATAAGATTTGAATTCCATCAGTGCTTCCTCTTTGCCTCAGGCAGTGTATCCATGGTGAATTTTGTGTCGTTTTATCTCGTTTGCAGGCTAAATGTATCTGCAACCAGCACTATACGAACTTTCTCCAAATGGCATCTACTCTGCAGTACAGTAGCTATAATAGATTACAGATATGCAAAAGAGATACGGGGGTTCAACTAAATTGCTCCCAAGCCACATCATATTGCAGTCAAATGTTTGATAAATTAATCATTTCAAAATGCCCCTATCTACTCACCGGGTAGGCCATGCTGTCAAAATCTCCTGACTCTTCAATTCTTATTTTTCTACATTGAGCAATAGCTGTAATCATCCATCCATCCATTGTTAACCACTTTTTAGGGAGCTGTAATCATTATTGTTGATAAAATCAGCAGTACTGATGGTGAAAAAACCACTGTCATCAGCAAACTTCATGATGACATTATAATGAACAGCAGTGAATGAGCGTTGTGAACAGCAGTGGGCTAAGAACGAACCTTGTGGAGTACCTTTTCTTTATGTAATAGTGCCTAATGTTCTACTGCTGATGTGTGCTTTCTGTATTCTTTACCATGAAGTCCAGAATTCATTTAGCAAGGGAGGTGTTTAAGTTTCCATACCAGCTTTTGGTGAATAAGTGCTGATCTACCCTCAGTTACGGCATTGTAAAGTAAGTGTCTTTGCTATCCAGGTTAGATGGAGAGGGCAGATTCGATAATTGAGATTTGATGACTTTGCACTCAAAGAAGGCATTACAGCAGGAAGTAGTGCTATAAGGTGAGCAATAGTCCCTTGGATGTGTCACATTAGACTTTTTCAGGTAAGATGGTGGTCTAACTCCTATGGAGATGGCTCAAAGAAAATTTGTGCTAACTATATGTATAGTCAACTCCCTGTTATTGTCCAACAGTGTTTGCAGTCCTGCGGGGCTGAGGTAATTTCTTCTGGCCAGATTCTAATGGTCCCATTTTCAGGCTTTAAGCATTTCAGTAGGGGTCTGTTTTCCAAGAGTAGTGCAATGGATAGGTAGTCTGAGTAACCACGACGGGGCATTGAATGCCCTTAATGCCTTATGAATGTCCAGGTTCCCTTTCTTTCAGAATCCTACCTCCCTCTTGTTTTTAAGTTAACTATTGTAGAACTTTGGTTATATAGTCTCAACATTAGGATGGACTGTTTGTAGCTTATTGATGGTACGATAGATAATGGCTTTGAATTCCCTAAAAATAAAGTGGCCTGCACTTCACCATTAAAAACTTACTGCAGTAAACAGTAAGTTTTAGCTACAGTAGCATGCAAACACCAGTCAATCTTTGCATAAACACACAGCCCACCACTGTGGATCTTCACAGAGGCTGTAAGATTTTTTTGTCTGCCCAGTACAATGTTAACTCAGTAGCATTATGTCTATATCAGAGAAGTTGTCATGCACAAAGCAATGTCTTATTTCAGACGGGGTAGTTTCTTGAAGACTATGGATGTCCATTTTGTTGTCTATAGAGTGAAAGTTGGATAATAAGGCTGATAGGAGTGAGTAATGTCCAGAAGGTTCTTATAGTCATACAAAGACAGATGCAACCAGGCCTGTAATTTTGTAATCGTAGCAGTAAGTGGATGCTGTTTGAATAATTGCACACTGTGGAAAACTTGGTGAGCACATTTAAATAGGTGTAAACCTAACCCTTGCATTTGTAGTGGTCACAACATGTGTCCTATATTGCTGTTAACCAATCGTATGTACCAACAATCCGTTGACAGGTGGTACTGGACAGGAAAGGGGAAGAGAGAGAGAGAAAAAAAAAAGAAGCTAGTGGAACGCCAAGGGCACATGATTTTCAGATGTGTATAAAGGCCAGACAAAGGAAAAGTCACGGCTTTGACTGCTGGTGAAATTTCTGCCCCGGTAACAACAAACACTAATACAAAAAGCAGCACCATTACTGGTCGCCTTGTCTCTCAATAAACGTATGATCTAACATTAATGCAGTCATCTTCTCAGCCGAGGACTGAGGAACTATTGCCGTGGGGCTGTAGAGAAAAAAAACAATCTCACTCCAAGGTCAATTTAACTCTGGAGCTTTCGATCATTTCCCATGACCTTCTTTAGCAAAAGAAGTCTGCAAGTGAACTGTGAGTGTTTTCACTTCTATGACTTCTCTGATGTGTATTTCGATTAGAAACCAAAGCATATCGTACAGCAAGAATTTCCAGAACAATGTCCAAATGCAGATGAGTGATGAGTTGAGAATTTTTTTTAAAGGTACATTATTGGTCACATATACAGTGTACAGTGAAGTGTGGTCTCTGCATTTAACCAATTCCTGAGGAGCAATGGAGAGCCACAGCATAGCACCTGGGGACCAACTCCAGATCTTAGCCAGTACCTCGGTCAAGGGTACTAACTGGAGATAGATCTAACATGCATGTTTTAATTTTAATTTTTCCAGGCTCGCGGAAGATCTAAAAAACTTGACAGCATAAGATTTATACAATGGGTAAATCACTCAGCTAATTCTACTAGGTCATTTTCTAAGTTAGTAGAAAGAAGATCAGTATTATTGGCACCATTCTCATAGCAGTACCAGCACTGACCAGAAAAATTAATCATTGGTCGAGCTGTGCTTTATTATTTTGATGCAATAATGCTATAAAAGTATTAGTTTTTGGTTATGCATACTTGGCTTTACAACATTTAGTAAAGTAATGTACTGATTTATAAATGTCATTCAGATTTTCTTTTTAAATCAAACTTACAAATTTAGCCAGTGTGAAGCTTCTGCTGCAAGATTGTTATGTAACAGCATTTCAGTGCAAGTTAAACTTGTTTTGGCTGGTGTGAAAATCAAAGAAGAGAAACAGATTTAATAGCTTTGTTTAAACTGATACAGCTAAAAAGCATAAATTGAAGTATAATGGCACAAATAAATTGGACAACACGTTAAGCACCATTTGAGTTTGAAAGGGAAAAGTGTCTCAAGATTTTAGCAGCTGGTAAGTCTGACGATATGGGTGATTATGATAATGTGTTGAACGGCCGACAGTGAAGGGAAGTACTGACATATGATTAAAGACTGGCCTGGATTTGGGCTGAATTATTTACATGAACATAGCGATGGAGGAAGAAAGTGAGCAAAATAGTAAGAGGGAGAAAGAGAGAGAGAGGGAGTAGGAGAGATAGTCCAGCAAGGGATCAGTCACCCAAGGGGCAACAACCTCACAACTGCCCCAAGTACATGTGTGGATGTGCTTGGTCATTCACACATGTAAACCAATTCTTCATCCTATTCATTTAGAGCTATGTAAACTAAGCAGGCACAATTCCTGGATGGTGATGATTCTTAAATCAAACAAAGAAATGGTCTCACTTACTCAATACCGGCCCTTTCGTGTCAACAGCGCCGATGGCTAAGAGATTAAAGGACCCTCCAGACAGCCATTTTTTCACACTCTGACTATTTTGGGGGACAAACTAATCCCTATAAATCTTATCAAGGATATGTGAGAAACCCAACCATATGTGGAGGAGATTAGTGTGGAGTTTTGGCCTTTTCTCGATTTTCTCTCTTCAGATAACAGGGGTGTCAGACACGCACACGCTCTCAGGCGCACACAAACACACAATCAATTTTCACATTTACCATTGTTTTCTTTAAAACTTTGAAGGGTGTTAACAAAATCCTTATCAATTCTCCACATTGAACTGGGCCTTTTGAGACTGCAGACAGTCCCATCCACACAAAAACACGCTCACACATTTACCGACGTGCTGCGTGCTACTTAGCCTAGCTCCTCATCTCGCCTTCCTCTCATGCACCGCTCAGCGAGGTCACCGTGATTTGGTTGCTCTACTTTCTCAACTCGCATTTGGTCATCCCTCATTACCTCCAAATGCCAATAAAAAAGAATCCAATCTACTGACGGGTTTTGAAGTATTGAAATGAAAAGGCCTTGATACAAAGAGACAAAAAGACAAGTGTAGAATGAGAAGTGAGCGAAAAGCACCAGAAAGTCAGATGAGTGAAGAAGAAAGAGGAGGCTAGGGGATGAGATGTATGGACTGAAACTGAGACAAAAAAGACAAAGTCGAGAAGTAGATCATTGGTGTTTTGATTTGATTTCTATGGCGTGGCAGATAAAATGATGGTTAGTTTTCTATTCATCTTGGTGGCTCAGTGGGAGCACAGTAGGCAAATCGTATTTTAAGACCTGGCCAGTGGGCGATGAGGAGGGCTATTAAAGGATCATTACCAGCTCCTGCCATCAAGGAGCTGTTGCTCTGAAGGAATTACCTTGGTAATGAGACCAACCTGAAACTGACTGCTTGCAGCAAGCCTGACATATATTACATGGGAACACTGCGACACACACATCCAAAGACGCACTCAGTTCAGAGTGCTAGTGCTTGCAGTTATTTTCCCACCTAGTCCTTCTGCACATAGTGCGAATGCGTGTGCAAACAAACCACAACATTGATAACAAACACACCGACTCATGCTTGTGAAGAAGCGTACGAGACCATCCGATGAACTCCTTTCAACAGATACGTTTGTCTGCTTGACTTTACCAGGATGCCACTTGTTTTCTTTCACTTCGTGGCCCCCCTTACTGTGGTATGTGCGTGTTTGTGTGTGTTTGTGCATGAGTGTGTTTGGGTCCAAGAATCCAATCCTTTCCACATGCTGAAACGCTCCCTGACAGTGACTCCTGTGTGGAGCTGGTGAGCTATGAGCAGTCATTAACCTGAAATGCTATCTTAGAGACACATACCTTCTCTGACAGCAGCAAAAACCTTTTCGCTGATATTCCATTGTGTAATGAAAGGTGAAGGGTAAACAATTCAAGTAGCAGACATGAAGAAAAACTTGCAGTGTTTTCACTTTGATTAACATTTTATTTTGACATTAAAGTCACTTTTTCAAGGCTTGTGCGTGGCAATAAAACTGGGTGTTTTACACCCAAAAATGATCTTACCAAGTGTTTTTGTGCCTAACCTAACAAGACCTTAATCACAGCTTTGTCACAGCATTTAATTGAAAAATGAAATGTAAATGTCAACAAATCCACAATTTGCAGAATTCTACAATGCCAACATTTATTCTGGCGGTTGGGTTGCCCCTTCACATCTGGAGGGTGATTGTACTGCAAGGAGTAGCAGCTATGTTTGCTGTGATTGATACCGATGTCAAGTTTTTACAGCGGGAAAATAAATATCAAAATGTACACAGAAACCACTCAAATCCTCCCTGCAGCATAATACAGTCCCCCGCTGTCCATCTATAAGGTCAGTGTGTTCTAAACAATTACTGTCCAGAGGACCTGAGGAGCTAAAAAGGAGCCAATACCATAATTTTAAAGTCATATTTCGGTGAAAATATGTGTGTATAACACATCGAGCATACCAATAGATTAAGACCTGAAACCACTGAAATCCATAACATTCTTCAATTGAAAAATAAGCTACAGGAGGCAATGGACGAGCCTTTCTTAATAAAATATGATAAGACATATTCACTTTAGAGGCACTGGATTTGATATGCAAGCAGTTCTGCAAATGATATTTGTAACCATAAAGATAGCTGCTGGAACCTGAGCAGCTATAACGATCAACTTAACATATACAAGAGGGCACACACTCGCACACACACACTAATACTCTCTGTACCTTTCCAAGGGCAGAGCCCATTCCAGCTTTACGACGGACCTAAAGACACGCTGTGGGCAGCGAGGGCTTTGGCCAAAAAGACTTTATAGCGTCATAAACACAGTTATACCCCATCTCACCAACATAAATACATGCTGGAAAGTTACCAAGAGGACAGCTTGAAGTCATGGCTGCTCTCAGAGGACGGAGCTGGCATTCCCATGAGCACGTCAAAGGGAAGATGCTTGATGGTACTGTACTCATTTGGGGCTAAAGCAATGAAATGAGTCACAAAACAGTCATATTCACATTAAAACGTGTTTTAGTGCTGCCTACATTTTTAAGTTTTATCACCGATCAGACTTAAGTGTTGCATCATTTAATGCTTATTATCTTGGCTTTAGCTTTTGGTTTTCACATGTTCATTACTGAGTGGCATCTGCTCCACTCTGACGTGGTTTCACCATTGGAGTGACTGATGTGAATATAATTTTACTGCCATACAACAAAACAGGCCAACCAATGCAAACAACATGGATGAATACAGCCTGTGTGAACAACCTATGGTTTCTTGTTAAGTGAATCAAGTCCAGAACTGTTTTTCTAATTAAAGATCATCCATGTGATAACACGGTGTTGAGCAGAAGTGAGAAAGTGTCAAGTTAAGGACTGAGAGGTAAAGTAGAGGGCAATGCGTTGGCCTCAGGAAGACACCAGTCTGGGGTATACAGACACTGTCTGCATTTGAAATAGTAAAAGGAAGAGAAGTATTTGAACTCAAAGAAGAAACAGTCAAAATTATATTCAAGAGCACTGTGGTGGCCAGCGGTTGCTTTCATTTGTTCCACAAGCTATTAAAGGAGAAGTTCTTTTTTTTTTGCAAACTTTTTGCGAGCTGAAGGAGCTGTTTCCCGGCTGTATGCCGGTTTTCATATTTGTGTTATAATGCTGGAACATCAGCAGACTGACCTTTCGCTGAGTTTCTCGTCTTTTAAAACAAGCTTTAATTATGTTATTTCATGGATGTTCGCAATGCCCCTTTGCCTCCGCTGTTTTCAGCCAGAGCCGACGTCAGCAATGAGCTCCAGCTGTCAGGACTGCACCGTTCCCCATAATACAACATTGCTGTAAATACCATACATATATGATCATAAATGTCATAATAAGGCTTCATCTGCAAAAAACAAACTTCTCCTTTAAGCTGGTAATGCACTAGCACTGTCCATCTTGCACGTTGACCTCTTCTTAGTCACAACTGATATTCAGCTGGTCTCTATCAGGACCTGTGGTCATACATATATAGTTTTCTTAATGTTAACAGAGTTATTTCTCCGCAACGTTAAACGTGATAACCACATAACACGCGACCAGTTGCTTCATGCTGAGTGAACCCGCACACTCACACGGGACACCTGTTTTATTGATTACAGACACAGCTGTGAGCAATGCCCTGATTAGGGTGACGTGACGTAACATGTAAACAAATAAAATAAGCAGAATCTCATAACACCAAACATTGAACCAATCTAAATGAGAGCATATTAACACTTAATATGTTGTACTCTTTCCTCCTATACACCTACTTGTTACAAGATGTGAAGCATGTCTATAAGTCTGTCTACTGATACTTAATGATGATGTGATGAAATGCCTTATTATTATACTGCTAACCAATTTTCCCACAGAGACAAATAAAGTTACTACCACTAATACTACTATCAAATGCAAGAGTATGTACATGTGACCACACAGTGCTCTATAAATTAAAATTATTGTCATTATGAATTAATCTGTTTTTTTTAAGGATCAATTTAATCATTTAAGTGATGTCTTCAATAGCTAATTTTATCCAACCATGAGTCCCATACCCAGATATTAATATTGCAATGACAACATACAGATTAGGGAGGGATGCTCATGAAACCTGTGTCTCACATTTGCAGACAAGCTGTTTTTTTTTTTTGTTGTTGTTGTTGTTTTTAACTCTTTAATTTTGTAAAATTCGAATTTCTTTTTTTGTTTGGGAATTAATCATTTCCTTGGAGACATACATTTGTTGCAATTTTGCTTGCATAAAATTCCTTCTTAAGGGAGGAATAAAGTATTTTAAATTGTAACAAAAAAAAAAAATCAAGGTCCTCACATCTGAGAGGCTTTAAGCTATGACTGGCTATTTTGCTTGATAAATGGCTTCAATTTATCAATTAATCAACTACTGCTTAAAAGCGTTGTATGGATTAACTGATCAGCTAATCACTTCACTACCAATTAGGATGGACATTAATAAGACATGTGACCACAGTTACATATTTGTAGTGTAGGTCTTTGGTATATGTGAAGACTGTTATTGGAGTCTGTGTGCCAAAAAGGGGAGGCAGTGCCTAATGAAGAATCTACAGTCTGACCTGGATTTGGCTGCTTTTACATAAGCAATACTCATTTCCTCTCTCTCTCCTCGACTCTGCCTGCCTGCCTGACTCTCCCTCCCTGAGATACACTAACACTAAGGCAGAGATTTGCATTCACACAATGGAGGGATTGGAGTGCGAGTGCAGGGTGGAGTTGGGCTCCATATTGCTTCTCAGACGCAGACGGAGACAGAGATCACCAGTCTGTCAGTGTTAAACCAGCCATTCAGTCTGAGAGGTGTCAAGCATGATAATCCCAAAGGAGAGCAGGTGTGTGTGTGTGTGTGTGTGTGTGTGTCTATGGGTAAAGCAGTGTGTGTGATCTAGTCCACAGACGGGATTATACAGATATGAGAATATGCACTTGGAAAATTGCAACCGCATGTGATACATGCAGGTCAAAGCCTGAGGATAATTTGTTTGGCGCATGTGTGTGTGTGTGTGTGTGTGTGTGTTGGCTTGCATCGCCTGTATTTGCATGCATGAATATGGCAGATAGTGCTTTGTAAGCAGCATGTGAGAATCTGTAAAAAAAAGTGATGAGTTTGCACAGGTAGAGAATGTGCTGTGTGCCATGACACAGTGATTTGTGCTAAAAGATGCTCTGCACTAAACCAACGGGGTAAAAGAGCAAAAACCTCACATCAGCCTAATCCACCAACACTTCCCCCAACTTTTCCAGAAATAATATTTTAAGTTTCTAAGCCCCTCACTCTGCAATGCACTGGTGCTATGGATCTACAGAGGGAAATTGGATTTCTGTAGTGCTTATGAATTCCAGTGTACATGGCCGGCTTATACATCTCCGCAAGCCCTCAAGAGTATGGCCGGCAGATGCTCTCTTCTGGTGAAAAGAAAAGAGTCAGCTGGCATGTTTAGAATAGGATATGTCCTTGTGAATCTCTCCTCCCTTGCTTTTTATCTCTCTCGTGCCCCACAAGAGTGGAGCAGGTGCGTCGTATTGCTCAAACACGACAAAGTGCAGCAGAGCACTGAGATGTGCACTGTTTGCTTTCTCTCTCTCGCTCTCTCTGCGTGCCTTCCAGCCATGCAGATAGTGAGTCCTCATGATGGTAGGCAAAGCAAAAGGTTGTTTGTGACATAAGCACTGATCCACACCATCACCACCACTGTCGCCATCCCATCCTCCCCTCGCTCTTTAAGCCCTGTGGTTCCTTTTCTCACCTCCCTTCCCCTCTTTACCTTCTGCCTGTCTAAGCTGTTGTTGTGTTAGCACAGAACAGATGTTTGGCTCACATCTGATGACTCCAGAATACTAACATGGTGGCCTATTAGCTCTGTGGTTAGATCTGAAAATAACAAAGCATTTGCTGCTGAAGGGTATAAAATTGGCTTTCCCCACATTCAAAAAGTCAAAGATTTGCATCCTCTACGTTTTTTTTCTGGAGAATGAAGTAGTTGAAGCCTGTAATTCTTCGGGGCCTTCACCTCAATCTGATAAAACTAAATCAAAATTTGCAAGCACACCTACTTGCAAACACTTGAACTAACCTGTTTTGAGGTTCCATATAAGACTTGCTTGGATGGCAAATGCAGTACTAGATAAGGAAGTCTTTTAAGAGTGTAAGGCTGCTCTTCACTTGACTGCTTATGGAAAGTGGGAACAGTGCCATCTAGTGAAAGCTATCTATATGCATGGTATTTAAAGAACCTCAGCCCTTTTTTATTGAATTTATCTGCTTTTAAAAAAGGAACCAGAGAGTGGTCAAGTAAATAGCCATCTACAAGTATAATTCTCCTTCTTGAATCAAACACAGCCACAATGACCTATAAATGCAGCTTAGGAACAACTGCCCTGGAGCCAAAGCTCCTATTGTACCTAACATAATGTTGACAATGCGCATTTGTTGGTAATCTAATTGCTCTGCTGACACAGACTGCCTACACCTTTACCTTGTTAATACTCCAGTAGGAGTCACTGGGTTAGTTCATCGTTTGAGGTCACTCCGCTAATCTAATTCACTCCCGATAACTTTCTATTGACCCCTGACCCCTGATTGATTGCTTAAACTATCAGACAGCCTTTTGGGAGAGGGCCTGTCATCAATAAACCTGACAGGCAGACAATCAGCAGGCAGCGAGGCTGGGCTGGCGATTTTCATGAAGCACATCTAAATCAGAAGACTAAATTATTTCAGCAATCAAAGATGATCATTTAAACATGGTCTGCCCTTGGATTTGCGAAAAACAACACAGATTAGTTGAAGAGGTTCTCAAAGGCAAAGGCATACGATGTTCTTTTGGGTGATGAGGTGTTGAACAGAGTGAGGAGGGATGAGAGAAGAGACTGATGAGTGTGTGAGCCCGGGTCAAGGATGGATACTTGTGGTGCATGCCTGGCTATGAATAATGGGCAGTGAGAAGTCAAGAACCATTTAACTTTCTCTCCCAATTGCCATTTTAAGACCTCCGTGTAGATTTTGTCTTTTGAGGCTACTTAAAACCCTCGAGTAATTGAAATGGACCGTTTCAAATTAGAAACCCATTAAAAACCTTTAAGAAATGATATCTCCCAAATACTAATGTATCACCTAAAGAGGGACATTATTGCTTGTTTAACTGAAGATACTGTGACGAATAAAAGAAAAATTAAGAGCAGCTATTGTCCCAGCTTTTCAAGGGAAAAGATTTATCAGAGTGGACAAGATGGGAGAGCCACGATTACTCTTAACATTTTAAAAGGTCCAAGCGATTACTATAAGGTTCAGAGTTTCACAGTAAGATGATTATCAGTCATCAGAGATAAGCTCCAATGTGTAGCATCTCTGTATTCGTTAAAACTCAGGTATAAGACATATCATTAAAGCTTTTTATCTTGAGAAATATTTGATTAATATAATATTTAATATTAATATCTTTTACGGATTTTCCCTTCTAAAAGCTCTTACTCTTTCAAACCATTTGCATTTAGTGTAACCCAAACTTATTGATTAAAATAAATCTAATTCTCTAGTATTGAGAGGAGATATCATATCAAGGTTTAAAGGCTACAGCGCTGAACTACATCCCATGATTTTCCTCTTGCACACATGACTTTTCAAGTGAGTCGACATTGTAAAACGCTTTCCTCTGAAAGAGCGACTGAAGGCCTTGGTTTCACATAAAGCGCAGGATTACTGACAGGAAGTGATAAAACAAGCGTATTATTCACTGTGTGTGTGTGTGTTATTTGTGTGAGTGGATGAGTGTGCGAGTGTGCGCCTGATACAACCAAACTGGCCTCTGCTCACCAGTCTAATGTCCAAGTCAAGCTGGCAGCAGTGATATGAGTAATGCCCACTATCACAGAGAGGCAGGGAGTGGAACAATTGCCTTGTCAAATAAGAGCCACTTGACAACTTCTCAGAGACGATCAATTATGGTCAGTGTTTGGATCAAAGCGCCGACATGAGCGGGGCTGTGTGGCACACGGCAGCCAGAGTCGGTCATGTAAAAGCACTCTAATAGTCTCCGTCTTGGTTGTTTTATGCTCTCAACGGCCACCAGTGGTTGCATGAACAATTATTAAGCGATATAATAAGCATATTATACTAGCCTCTGACTGTATAGACAGCTGTGTTACTAAACCATCTGGTGAAAAACACAATTACCCCTTAGTTCAGGCTGATGTGGCAGGAAATAGAGGAAGTGGAATATCATATGATAATATGATATAGGTAAATTAAGTGGCAGAGTGAAGGCATTTTGGCAAAGCAGTTATGCTGCTGAGTTATAGCCCTCAACCTCCACTCCCTGAGCCTCCCTGCCATAGTTATCCTCGTACCCAAGGAGATGAGGCCTGCACCATAGTGTGGCAATATTACAGGCAGGGGATGTGATTACCAGATCTTAATCGTCTGTAATTCACCCATCATCCCTGTTCTTAATATGCAGCTGCTGTGCTCCGGTGAACCCAGACACCGAATGACACTGGCTCCTCCGCTGACGTTTGATCCAGCTCACGGACGTTGATGTTTCTTAATTATCGAGACGACGTAGTGAGAAGCGAAACGAGCTAAAATACCAGCCCTGCCAGGTTAATTTGGGGTTCAGTGAATTACCATGTGAATTAATGTGATGTTGTAAATTACAAGAGGCTGGTAATGAAGGAATGGAAACTTTAAAGAGAAAGGAAGCATTCTGCAGCAACAGCAGAACACACCTCCTTCCAGAAAACTGAATGTGAGCACAGACCTTCAATCCTTTTGTTGAATCCAGCAGAGGGATGCAGTCTACACAACACATAAGGCAATAGTAGGGTAAATTATACATGGGGAAAATTTGAAACAAGAGGTTGGACTGAGGCGAGGGAAAGCAGTAATGATAAGCTAAAGAATTCAGAGAGGTGTGTGTTAGGGCATGAGCACCCTGGCTCTCTCTGACATCCCTCAGCTCATCTCCAGAGCCCATCTATCTTGGATGACAGAAGCATCCTGATTTGCATACCAAAAACACTTTCCGATATGCGCCTTCCGAGTCGTTGTGAGAGATTTGAAAATATTGACAATTATTGACAAAACCCAAAGGCGTGGGCAACATTCCATCTGGAATATTGCATCCACCATTTTATTCTCTCATTTGCTCTTTTTTTTCTTTCTTATGAGGGCACGTTATTGACTCAAATATCTGATTGCCACCGCTGAGGCTCACATGAGCAGATTTTGGGAGGTGCACAATATTTGCTGGGTATGGAAGAGGCTGCTGCTTTGGATGGGAAATTATGCCGTTATTGCTTGTTTGTGCAAATTTCCCAATGACACAGAGTTTAATTAGGATAATAATCACTGTGGCACCCCGCATGGCTCTACGATGGGGCCTATGCAGTTTATGTCTCAGTATATGCAAACCACGTGTGATCAGCTATTCTGTGAACATGCAAATCTTGTGATTATGGTGATAAATACATTGAATAAAAGAGAAGCCAGGGATAGAATAGAGTGTGCCAAAATTAAAAGGGCGTGGAACAATTGCCGAGATATTAAGGAGCATCATCAGTCCAGAACTCATGCAGAGAGGCGAAGAAAATGAATGTCATTAAAAAATAAGACTGACACCTCGGTGTATCAATATTGCACAAGCACAGGATATGGAACAAATTGAGAGGAACCTTTTTTTTTCTTATAAGAAAAACAACTTGGAAAAACAAACATTTATTACGGTAAAATGTTTTGAAGTCCTTGCAGATGTGGTTTTGTCTGGAATAGAAATGGCACAGAGAGGAATCATAAATTTCCTTCTGTCCCTCTCAGTGGCTTTACAGTCGCGCTGAGCTCCTCTCTGCAAGGGCAAAGATCTTGTTTGGAGGTAGAGAATCTCCTTAGTACTACAACACAACAATCTCCCCAGGTAATTAAGTTTCTCGTGTCCCGGCTATTTGTCGTTGCTTAATGAGAGCACTCTGCTCCCCTCTTGTGTCCTGCGCTGTAATTAATGGACACTGAGAAGATGAGGAGGTGGAGGATGAAGAGAGGGAATGAAGGCAAAGTGGAAATCTGTCCTGTCTGTGACCTGCTGCTTGCCCTCAGAAGCTCTCCACCTTCCCCTCCCCCTCCCTCCCCCCGTCTTTGTATTCCTCTCTTAGCTTGCTGCTCTTTTTCCAGTGGGCTGTTTGACAAGCTGCCAGTTCTAATGCCCTCAGTGCAATGTCCCTTGTCAACTCCCATAAACTCTTATATCTATCAGAGCTTCCTCTTAACAAAAAAAGAAGCTTCCATTATCAAAGTGATTAAAAATGATCTTTAATTCTGGGGACAGCCAAGGGTACGGTGAGTTTAGACAATGGGCCAATGGCAATAAAGTTCCACATCTACATACCCGTATTATATTCTTTTCTTGTCACCTGTGTCTCTGCAACTGGTCTTTTTTTTCTCTCTTTTTTTGTCAGTGGATATCTGTCTTTTTCTCTGTGTCTCTTCCCTCACATCAATAAGTGTTGCTACAGGAGTGTACATGGATCAATTGCACACTCTGACCTTGACACTGAAATGTAAATGCTGTTGTTAGATAAAGGCTTGTATAGGAATCCAGTAAAGCGCATGGATTTGGCAACAGTGCCTTTAAATGTGTTCAGAACATCTACATCTGATATGATAAATTCCCATTTACATGTGTAATCACATCGTGTACAGTCATAAATCAATTGTGAGTTATCAATAGTCAGGAAACTAATTAAGACATTAAATTACATTTTATAAAATTAGATCTTATTATGCTCTCTGCAGTTATTGCATTCAAATGAATATTTTTAAAAAATGTAATGTCGTCATGTTCCAAACCTCCAACCAAGGTGAGATAAAATAGCAGGGGAAATAAATGTGATATAGTGCAGCGAATAAAAGTTGTGGTGATGGTGAAATACCTTAAGAGCATAACTCTGCCATGCATCAAAAGTACAAGCTGTAGAGCTTGCTAATTTAATCACCTAAGTTGTGTTGGGGATTTTGGATGGCTGAGAAGGTAGTTAGTATTTGTGCCAGTGGAGGCCACCACGGTGTCACCCGGCTCCTCTCACTCACATCCTTGCCTCTTGCAAGGATACACTGCCAGGCGTTTCACAAGCGCCGCCTCAATTACATTTCCGAGGTGGCGGCGGTTAGGGGTGTGAGGAGCCAAAGGAGACGCAGAGGTAAAAGCAAGTGAATGGGCCACTAAAAAAAAAAAAAAAAAAAAAAAAAAAAAAAAAAAGCATGTGCCAGAAATAAAAGAGAAATGGGTTTTGGACAGCAGAGTGAAATGCAGGAAAGCTAAATATGCCAAGACAAGCTTAATTTAGGCGATTACATGGTGGCCATGAGGGGTTGACACAGTTGCTTATTTGTCACAGGGTCAGCATATGATTAATGGAACCCTGCAGAATGATGATTCCTAACGTTTAGTATGAAGAAGGTATTTTCAAATACAGACAAAAAGTGGCCAAGGGTGAGTGCAAGCAAAGCAAAAACAAATAATTTTCAAATTGCCCTTCTGATGGGAAATTGATCACTGAGATAAATGCATGCAGCAGAGGACTTTTGAGGCAAGAGATGGAGGGATGGGGTAGAGAAAATGGAGGATGGGGTGTTGTTTACTTTCAGGATGCGCTGCGGAGATGAGAGTGCAGGACAGGATGGGGACAGGACGTGATGAATTCTTCTAAAGAGCAGCACTGGACACCAGACAGAAAATGTGATGAGGCACAAAGGCCTCCCAGTGCATATCAAACAGATGATTTCAGCCTGAGTGATGTTGTCTTGGCATTATCGACTCAAGTGAGACTGAATGATAATGCCAGCAGCTGTAGAGGAGGACAGGTTAGGAAGAACTGCTTGGACAAACCTATGACTGCATATCTAATGCATACCTAATTCTCTGTTCTGCATTGTGTTCTTTCTAGTTTCACACTCGCTTGGCTTGCATCTCTCTGTCTTGCTGTCTGTGTCGATCTCACCTGTTAGACTGAGTGTTAACCTCAGGTGGGGCACAGAATTTGTTCTGCATTGTCTGGTGTTCCATCCAAAACTCTAATGTATTTCTATAACAGATGTCAACATGAAATTTAACGTGCCATCTGTCAAGCAAAAGTAAAGCAAAGGAGATTGATGAACCCAGCTTTGTTATGACATCATTCAGATGTTTTGGGTTTAACTGTAACATCACAGCAGTTAAAGGACGGACTAAGTGTGGGCAGCATGTCATAACTGCACACACCCAATGGTAGCCAGAGTAACTTCTCACAAAAGAAGAAGCTACATTTTAATGACAAAATAAATAAAAATGGTAATTAGTTACAGTAACTGAAAAGAAAATCAATTAAATTAATGTTACTAATAGGATAATAAGGGGGTTACATTTGAAAGGATGCTGTGGTAGAAAAGATATTTGTTGAATATAAAATTTCATTTCTTTGCATCTTCCCGCCGTGCAGGAATGCCGTCATTTAACTGTTTCCGGACAACGCATGTCAGAAGGGCCGTAGAGACAAATCTAAGTGTAACACCATCAAGGGTAGGTTGTTTTACCAAGAGCTGTCTCTACATCTTGTCAGGTTCCATCCATCCAAATTTTAAGTGTGGCTTTTGATTGGTCATGTCATTGGAATTTGCATTGCCTCCTGTCCACCAATCAGATCAATGCTCATTGCTCTGGGTAAATTGAGTATGTCCTTCCTGTGACCTGCTGGCCATGTTAAGGCAGGTGACTGTATTATCATACATGAGCACCTTTCGGTGATGAATCTGAGCCTTTAACAACATGCAACATGGAGAGAAGACCTCTGCAAAGTGTTCTCTGTAGACAGTGAGGTTGTCTTGACTTAAATACTGTCAGAGTTAAGG